>OX335681.1:19605000-20205000 GCA_946894065.1 Acleris literana | reverse complement strand
CCTAGGCATGGAAGCAGGCAATTGCGGGCCGAGTATTGGTTAAAAATACGAAGCCCGCAATTGCTATTCCTGCCGAGGCAAATCGCAATTTCAAAAATCGCCAGACGAAAATTGTATTGGAGTAAAATCTTCATCGCTTGAACTCATTTTTTAAATTGCATAAATGCATAAAAAAACAAACTTCATGTGAAAAAACCATCACTCTTTACCGCCTTTTTGTTTATGACAAGGAAAAACGCAAGTTTTGTTTTTAAAAAAAACATAAGCTATTCCAGACACAGATAAAAAAGTTATGTTTCGAATAAAATTTGGATGTATAAGACTTGTGCCATCATTTCATTATGGGCTTTTTCACTTTTTAAAAAGTTACAAGCTCGTAAGTAATGGAATTTGTATGCAACATTGCGGGCTTGTGTAGCAAGATGTTTTTTTTTTAATTTGAGAACTGTCGGTAAACTATGTACTTCGCGTCTCATTATGTAGATAGTAATGTCAACATTTCCGAACATTTTTGAGAAAAAAATGTTTTCACAAAGTATGAGAAAGGAGGCAGTTTTTCACTTGACAATTGTAATGATGAGGCTAATCAAATCCAGACCAATGTTTAATTGCGATAAGCTGTACAAAAGAAATGTATTCGAAAGTTAAGATTAATTTGTTTAACTTTATATTGTTTATTGAGATATAAATATAAATGATCATTGACGCGGGATTGCTGTTGGCTGTTGGCAGTTCGACTGGTTCCGGCGTAACACTTGCGACGTGAAGTACTGTAGAGCTGCCGCCTGCACCTGCGCGGCAACGTGACCCGCGTTGTGCTCGTCTGACGCGGCTGAACGGTATTAAAGGCTGCTCGTCGTCAGGGGGTCTAGCTCCGAGGGATGAATGGACACGCCGTGCCCTACTCGACGTTTACATAACCGGCAACTAGTATGGTTGCGTTTATCGCGTGAATAAATGTGGATAAAACATCCATCACTATTTGACACGTATATAAGTACGAGAGTGACGGATGGATTATCCACATTTTGTCACGCGATAAATGCAACCATACTAGGCCCGCAGGTAATAACAACATATCAAACGACGCGCAGCGAACTCGCCGCGTGTCGCCGAGGGGACTTCTCTACTAGAATCTAGTATTATGCTAATAATATGTAAACTTTACAAAAAATACTACATAGTACCGCTGCTCGCTGGTGCGCGACTGGTGCGCAACTGATGCGCGGCTGTTGCGCAGCTGGTGTGCAGCTGGTGCGCCGCTGGAGCGCGGCTAGGGCGCGGTGAAGTCGATGAGCAGCTTGCCGCGCGCGTGGCCGGCGGCGGCGCGGTGGTAGGCGGCGGCGGCGTCGCGCCAGCCCCACGCGCCCTCCACCTGCACCGAGAACTGCGCCCGCGGCGCCGCGTCACGACACTCGCTGCGCTCAGGGGGTCGCCGGGACCCGGTACCGTACCGATATTCACCACAATATAATACACGGGCATTTTGATTTAAACGACTGAACTTTACGGGTTCTATTACCGAATTATATTATCACCTACCCTACCTACACTATTAAATTTCATTAAACCCGAAATAAGATTTAAGATGTTATCGCAATACGTATGAGACTTCAGACGGAACATTAAGGATCCTATTGAGACTATAACACGGATATTATCATTTGAACACGATAGCAAAAAAGGTAACTATACCTACTGACAAGCTACAACTATTTACATTTCTGGTTTAACTAACAATGAACTCCGCAAAAAGTTATTTAATGTAAATAGGTAACTATTTAATTTGATATTTTGTTAAAAATAAATAGCGACTCATGTATAAAGATAGGTAGGTATGTGAGCAAGGACGTTCGCCCGCGGCCGCCGCGCGCCTGTCCGCCCGGTGGGACGGGCGAAGGCGGCGCGAATGAGATTTACTTCAGTTTATATTGAACAATGTTCAAATCAATAAATAATATTATGAAAAAAATGGTGTACTGCCTTTTTGCCGAATTATGTTTCGTCAAATTTCATTTGACAACCAACTTTTCGCCGAAGTTTTATTTGGCAAACCAATCCTTGGCATTATTTTACTTCGTATTTTTTTATTTCGTTACATTTTTATATTGCAATATTTTATTACGTCAAATTTTATGTGGTAGGTAATTGTGTAGCAAATGATTTGTTAAGGCAAATAACATTTTTTTATGACCCTAGAAACGAAACTGCTCCCATAACTAGATAGGTATCTAGGTTAGGATTTTTTTTTTATGACCCTAAAAACGAAACTGCTCCCAGAGATAGGTAGGTTAGGGTTATTTTTAAATTAAGGTATGCCAATCAATACATTTGACGAAAACATAAGAAAACAATATGTTTGTATAAAAAAACAAAAAGTGGCACAAATAAGTAGGTCGAACAAATGAGGTTTCGTATACCCAGAGCAGACGCCGGTCTCAAAGTCTTTTGTAGCGTATCGAACCCGTGGTGCTCCCCGTCCGTCGCTCCCCAACGTCAAGTTCGAAAGCTGAAGCGGGACTAGTGCGGCTGGACGTCGCGGATCGAACACTATACTTCTCGATAGAGATATACCGATGAGCTCCTGACGTTTTCCCTGCAATCTTTAACGGACTCTGGAGGTAATTTTCGCGGGACCGTATAAGGGTTCGAGCGGGTCGAGCGGCCCCCTCGCCGACCTCGAGTCACCGCGCCGCATAACGAAAGAGCCGGACTGGCATAGCGATATAATAATAATGAGATGTATATCAGGCGAGTTACCCGGCCCCGGTCGGCGCGGCGGCGCAACATCTCGATGTCCTGCGCGCGCGGCGAGAAGAAGGCCCAGCGCACGCGCGGCGCCAGGCCCGGCGGCGCGCGCTCGGCGGCCGCGGGCGGCGCGGCGGGCAGCGCCAGGTTGTCGCGGAGCAGCTCGGCGGCCGCCACCAGCACGCCGGGCGCCAGGCCCAGCGCGTCGGCGCGGCGCAGCAGCGGCGACGACAACGTGGCGTACGCGCGGAACGCGCACGGCAGCGCCGCCGCGCCCGCGCCGCCCTGCCCCGCGCAGTCCAGCACGGCGTCGAACCTGCACCCGCCCCGCCCGGGAAGAGTTAATTCTTCGTTCACAAATAATACATCGATTTTCTTTTAAATTAAATATACCAATAGATTTCATAAATCAAAACGTTTATAGAAATTAAATTTAAACACATAATGTTGCACTTCTTAATTTAAATTTAAAATACAAAAAAGTTGCCTGCGTCTCGCACATTTGATGCCAAAATGCACTCTTGTCGCTTCACCGCCCGATGCGAGCATACATACGATGCGCCATTATTTTTGTAGGTTAGGTAGGTATATGTATAGATTTATAGGGAATGGGGTTACTAGTTTACAACTCTACGAAGTTATAAACGTAGCGATAAAAAACATTTAGTAGTTTTTACACGGGATTGTGATTGAGTTTTATTCAAGTTCGTAGTATTGCTACACAGTCATGCGTCACGAGCACAGGAGACGTGACGCACTTCGTGACGCAGTACTGTCGGCGTGCCGCGTCACGCTTGCTCCGCGCGCCGCGCCGCACTCACGTTTTTGCTCTGTGGCGAACAAATACAAGCAGCTAAGTACTTACGGGGTTGAAACGATAGACACACTCGGACAGACGCCTGTCTCACCCGATGGTGCGCAGACTCAATAAAGAGTCCCGACAAGTCACGCATAAGAGTAGATGACGCAGGTAACATAACATTCATTAATGAAAATTCATTCAATGAAATGTGTATGGATGTGTATTTGTTTGGCAACTCTTTTGTATTATTTACGGATTTTGTAAAACGTTTCAGTACTTGAGTAGATTAAGTTTTTAATAACTAGGGTTTTCGTTAGATTTTTAACATATCTGTAATTAACTTATTTACTTTTTATATAACTGTTTAGATTTTAAATCATAATTAGTGGACAACTGCATTTACTTTTCTATTGCATTCCTTAAGTACTTATAGGAAACTATAGGTCTGTTTTAAAAAGGTCCAAGCATAAGTTTAATTATAATATTATTTAGTATGCCTGTCTGTTCCTACATAATTTACAAAATCAGTGGGTCGTGCTACACCGGGGTGTGTGTCGTGTGTGTGTGCGTGGTGTACTGTGTGCGGTACTGACGGGCCCTCCTGGCGCAGGCGCTCGCGGTAGTCGTCTGCGCCGCGGTCGAGCGGCTCGGCGCCCAGCGCGCGCGCCGCCGCCGCCTGCTCGCCCGCGGACCCCACCGTGGGTCGTGTTACACCGGGGTGTGTGTCGTGTGTGTGCGTGGTGTACTGTGTGCGGTACTGACGGGCCTTCCTGGCGCAGACGCTCGCGGTAGTCGTCTGCGCCGCGGTCGAGCGGCTCGGCGCCCAGCGCGCGCGCCGCCGCCGCCTGCTCGCCCGCGCACCCCACCGTGGGTCGTGTTACACCGGGGTGTGTGTCGTGTGTGTGCGTGGTGTACTGTGTGCGGTACTGACGGGCCCTCCTGGCGCAGGCGCTCGCGGTAGTCGTCTGCGCCGCGGTCGAGCGACTCGGCGCCCAGCGCGCGCGCCGTCGCCGCCTGCTCGCCCGCGCACCCCACCGTGGGTCGTGTTACACCGGGGTGTGTGTCGTGTGTGTGCGTGGTGTACTGTGTGCGGTACTGACGGGCCCTCCTGGCGCAGGCGCTCGCGGTAGTCGTCTGCGCCGCGGTCGAGCGACTCGGCGCCCAGCGCGCGCGCCGTCGCCGCCTGCTCGCCCGCGCACCCCACCGTGGGTCGTGTTACACCGGGGTGTGTGTCGTGTGTGTGCGTGGTGTACTGTGTGCGGTACTGACGGGCCCTCCTGGCGCAGGCGCTCGCGGTAGTCGTCTGCGCCGCGGTCGAGCGACTCGGCGCCCAGCGCGCGCGCCGTCGCCGCCTGCTCGCCCGCGCACCCCACCGTGGGTCGTGTTACACCGGGGTGTGTGTCGTGTGTGTGCGTGGTGTACTGTGTGCGGTACTGACGGGCCCTCCTGGCGCAGGCGCTCGCGGTAGTCGTCTGCGCCGCGGTCGAGCGACTCGGCGCCCAGCGCGCGCGCCGTCGCCGCCTGCTCGCCCGCGCACCCCACCGTGGGTCGTGTTACACCGGGGTGTGTGTCGTGTGTGTGCGTGGTGTACTGTGTGCGGTACTGACGGGCCCTCCTGGCGCAGGCGCTCGCGGTAGTCGTCTGCGCCGCGGTCGAGCGACTCGGCGCCCAGCGCGCGCGCCGTCGCCGCCTGCTCGCCCGCGCACCCCACCGTGGGTCGTGTTACACCGGGGTGTGTGTCGTGTGTGTGCGTGGTGTACTGTGTGCGGTACTGACGGGCCCTCCTGGCGCAGGCGCTCGCGGTAGTCGTCTGCGCCGCGGTCGAGCGACTCGGCGCCCAGCGCGCGCGCCGTCGCCGCCTGCTCGCCCGCGCACCCCACCGTGGGTCGTGTTACACCGGGGTGTGTGTCGTGTGTGTGCGTGGTGTACTGTGTGCGGTACTGACGGGCCCTCCTGGCGCAGGCGCTCGCGGTAGTCGTCTGCGCCGCGGTCGAGCGACTCGGCGCCCAGCGCGCGCGCCGTCGCCGCCTGCTCGCCCGCGCACCCCACCGTGGGTCGTGTTACACCGGGGTGTGTGTCGTGTGTGTGCGTGGTGTACTGTGTGCGGTACTGACGGGCCCTCCTGGCGCAGGCGCTCGCGGTAGTCGTCTGCGCCGCGGTCGAGCGGCTCGGCGCCCAGCGCGCGCGCCGCCGCCGCCTGCTCGCCCGCACACCCCACCACCACCTGCGCGCGGGACACGACACACTGCAGCGCAAACCGGTCAACCACGAGTCGGACTCGTGCACCGACGGCTCCGTGCTATTCCCATAACATCATATTAGGGAATCTTTAGTGCGCGAGTCCGACTCGCACTTGGGCAGTTTTTAAACAGAATAATATGTTTAAATCTGAATCTATTTTAAATTACCGGCAACATTCGTTTACTCATCGTGTTTGTAAGACTTTTATTACTAATTACACTATGGAATTAGATATTTTTATGAGCAAACCACAGCATTTTAAAAATCTTATAAACAAAAAGTTCTTTGGTAACTCCAAGGAAGCACCAAGTAGTAGTAAGTAGTACTTAAATGATTATTGAATAATAAATTGGTAAACTCATGTTTGTTTGGCGCTTATCAATTTTGTTAAAACTTTTTATGTATGTAAGCACCTAAGGTTAACTCCTATACTGTGATTTTTGTTCACAATATTTTTACCTATATAGCACTAGTAATTATTTGCTTAGCTGCTCGATAGTTCTCTGTAACATACTCATACAATTTTATGATTAGGTGAAAACTTGTAAATGGCCTAGTTTATTATACACTGTAAAATTTATTTAGTGACAAGAAGGCTGTTAGTTTTCCGAATATAAATAAAATAAAATAAAATGAAGGTGCAATGTGACTAGGGCCATTCTACTTTTCGTTGTACATAAGTTTTAGCCACGTTCCCACTAAACTAGTTTTATTTCAAAAACCGGGAAAGGTCTGCGTTTTCTAATTTGGAACTCGAAAGGGGACATAAATAAGCTTATATTTAGAATTATCCTACTATTGAAAAAACAATATCAAACTAACTTACAAACTAAGTACAATCTCAATCGCATGTGTGCGTTGCAGCAGTACAAAAAGGTCATGGCTCAGCGTATAGCATTGCTCTAGTGAGCAAAACACTTGTATTCTGCCACAACCCCGGGATACGACGAAGCCGGGATCCTGCCGTTTTGCCAAAATTATTTTGGTCAAATTTCATTCCCCAAACAAATTTTAGCAACTGTTTTTTTTTGCCAATGCAATCTTTGGCATAATTATAATACGCAAAATTTCATTTGGTCAAATTTTCATTCAGCAGTGTTTTACTACGGAAACTGACATTTAGGCATTTGTTCTTTTAGCAAATGCTTTATTAAGGCAAAAAAACATTAGATAATAAACATTTAGTCAAATAAATTGATATGACGAAACATATAAAGACGAAAATAGGAGTTTGTTTGAGTAATACAATTTGACCAAAATAATATTGGTAAAACGGAACGATCCCATAAAAAACGAACTGCTACTAAAAGAGTAGGTTCGGTTAGCTTAGAACTGCGACAATAACAAATAACAGCGCGCGAGCCGAGCGAGCAAAGCGAGCGTGCCGCGGCAGCGGCCGGCGAAGCGCCAGAACCGAACTGCTGCCAGGTACGTAGGTTATAAGTTAGAAACACGTTATGTGACTTCTCGGAGGAATAACATAGCAAAAGCGGCAACAAGCGTTTTGGACACGCTGTATCAGACGACGAGTCTTTGACTGTAGCCGGGGCCCGTAAACTAAATCCCCATAATTTAACCTAGAAAGAATTAATGATTCGCAAAGTGTGATGCGCACTTTTTCACTAAGTAGATTACGAATGCGATATAAAATTTTCAGTCGGTAAAAGCATGAGTTTACGATTTGAACAACGTGAGTCTTGAATCGAATATAGTTGATGCTTTGAACCAAGAATCATAAATTTACTTTTATGAGGATTAAGTAACAGCCCATTTCTATCAGCCCATTCAGCCACACCACACTAGAAAGGTCTTCATTCATTTTTTGCATTTGGTTTTTTTGATAACCGCTAAACTTAAACATTCTAAGTTCATGTTATTTATTTATACGCGGATTCATACATTGTATACTTTATGGGACGACAACAAAAATGTACACTGAAAAGTAGAATGGCCCACTATCTAATACGGTTCAAATGATACACTCGAATCTTTAAGGGACCTATCAGACAGAGAGCGGTCTCGCGGTCAAGCTATCAGTTTTGTGTTCTTTGCGGTCTTTGTGTTATATTACGTTATAACTGACCGCTTTACGCTTGACCGCGTGACCGCTCTCTGTCTGATAGGTCCCTATATGTTGGATAGACGGACGGACGGACAAGCAGCGTAGGCTGAGGAGCGGGCTCGCAATTGACACCCTTCGGCTACGGAACCTTAAAAAGGTATTCAGTTTTGTATTGCTATTGCGCTCGCTCTAATGCGGTTCGAATTTACTAGCAATTAATGAATTATTAAACAAGTCAATTTTAGATATCTATAGATACTCAAATTGTAGAATACGATTTAATTGAATTAGGTCGCAACGATCCACGTTCCCAATTTATTATGAAGTATGTGGTAAGTATATGTAGAAGCGACATTAAATGTGATCGGGCTGGGCAGGGTTGGACGGCGCACCTGGTGGCCGTCGTGCGCCAGCAGCTGCAGCGCGGCCTGGCCGACGCCGCCCAGCCCCAGCAGCAGCACGCGGCGGCGCGCCCCGCCGGCCCCGCGCCCCGGCGCCAGGCCGGCCGCGCGCAGCACCGCGCACGCCGACAGCGCCGCGTACAGCGCGCCGCCCGCCGACAGCTCGTCCAGCGTCTCCGGCGCCGCGCCCACCTGCCGCGCGCAGGGTCACCCACGACATCATCTCTCGTTCAACGCTGCCACTTTTTTTTAAGTCTTAAACCGATCGAGATCAATAATTTCCCGCCCGACTCGACGGCATTTAAAAAATATCGCTGCGGACCAAACTGGGTATACGATACTTAATTACGTTTATTTTTCTCTTAGGAAGAAAACTAGAGGCTCTTCGCGTCATAGTTTCTCTAAATAAAAACCATCATTTCCGAGCATATTTGAGAAAATTCGTACACAGAACGCACTGATATTGTTTGGCTCGATAACGGTAGGCTCCCGAGAGTATCAGTATTCCCCATTTTTTTTACTAAGTCCTGAAGGTTAGTGATGCATTGGCGTCGTCCTCCCCGCTACCGGCCCGGGCGGCGGAGGACGCTCGCGAAGTTCTTGCAAGCGTTAAAGTATAAAATTAAATAAATATAAAGTATACTAAATGAACTCGATTCATCTAAAAGACACCTCTTTTTCAGAATGAATATACAAGGTGGCTCATTTAGATCGGTCAGTTTGGGAAAGTCTGAAACTATTAGACATACGAAGATCTGTCCTTAGGAACCATGTCATCGATTTTTAACCGACTTCAAAAAATGGAGGAGGTTCTCAATTCGTCGGGATAATATATATTTTTTTTTATGTATGTTCCCCGATTACTCGAAGACCACTGGACCGATTTGAAAAAATTTTTCGTTGTTGAATGGGTATACTTTCTAGTTGGTCCCACTGTCACCACGTCAGGATCTGATGATGGGATCATGGAGAAATCAAGAGAACTCCTCAAATATTATAGGCACACCTATAGCGATTTTGGTATTTTTCACTGTAACTCATGCATTTGCTTTTGAAAAGTACTATATGGTGAAGTGGAACTGATGATGAAGACCACAGATGGCCACCGGAACTCCTTAACGGTACCTATTTCAAGGGTGGCGATAAGATATTTCGATAAAGGTAGTTGAGCGACTATGACGAAGCACATTTAGGTTTAAATATGACTATGACATTCCCGCGGCGTTGTCTGCGGCGAGCTGGAAATGTTCTACAGTTTCTCATTAATATTTAGAAGTGGAGCTACGTAACAGCATAAATAGGATCACTAAAAAGTATAAAATAAAATAAATGTTTAAAAAAACAAAAACCGGCCCAACACATTTATTTTAGTAATGTCTTATAGTTTCAGACTTTCCCATACTGAACGATCTAAATGAGACATCCTGTATGTTATGTATCGAACTACCTTTACTATATACCATTTTCAAAATATATCCTAAAGCATGAATTCGGTATGATTTTTCACCTGGGATCGCTCAGAGATAAAAAGAGGGCACGCTTACACAGGAGGAGTCGACGACGACGTACTGCGCGTGCGCGCCGGCGCGGTGCGGCGGAACCACGCCCCACACGCGCGCGCCGGGCGCCAGCGCCGCGCCGGGCGCCGCGCCCGCCACCGTGCCCACGAAGTCGCGCCCCGGCACCAGCGGGAACTCCACGCCGCCCGCGCCCGTCAGCCGGCGCAGCGCGTTCAGCACGCCCGCGCCGTACCCGCCTGCGACACACGACACGTCAGACGTCGCTCGGCCGGCTCGGGGCGCTCGGAGCGGGACACTCACGCACTATGGCCAGGTCGATGGGGTTGATGGAGGAGGCGTGCACGCGCACGAGCACGTCGCCGGGCGCGCGGCGCGCGGGCCGGCGCGCCGCCTCGAGCCGCAGCGCCGCGGCGGCCGCGTCGTCGCCGCGCGCGCCGTCCTCGCAGTACGCGTGCGCGCGCCACGCCGCCATGCGCCCCGCGCCAGGCCACGCGCCCGGCGCGGCCTCCGCCGCCGTCGCCAGCCCGACCCGCAGCATCTCTGGGGGGCGCCCGTTCACTTATTAGGCTATGATTTTTTTTTCGTTTGGCTATAATTCATTAGGTAACTCGACCATATTTATATTAATGTATTATTGCAAGTGTTTATTTATATAATCTTAACTGCACTAAATAATACATTTACCACAAAAGGCGAACTTAATTCTGTAAGGCACTGTTTGTCGTTTGCTGGTTTGTTCACAATTTAACCGCTAAAAATATTTAATTAATAAATAAGTTTCTGTCAAAAATTTCATTTTTTGGACAAGCTTTTATTGCCGAATGTACTTTATTTGCAGTAATTCTGCTTATAAAGACCAAACAAATGAGTCCCAACACTGTGGGCAATGTCAAGTATAGCGGAGACTCTGCCGCCACCTTCTGACCCCATCATCAGATCAGCTCCATGTCATAATAGTATTGAATTGTCATATGGAGCTGACAGCTGATTTTTTTAAAAGAATACAGTTAACTAAATGGTATTACTGGTAATTTTAGGGGCTCTTGGTGAATAGCCATTAACTTGCAAACCTATTGATTGTGAACCACTCCCCCCCCTAACACAGTAATCACACTCTTGATCAAACTTTAAACTTGTATGTGCCTCATCCAAAAAAAAACATAAAAATAGGATCAGCCATTTATTGTTGAACATACAAACACATGAATGCTGTCTCATTAAACTGTTAGACCTGATGTTGTTCAGTTGAATTGGTTTTATGACAGCCATACATAAATTTAAACTAAGGTAAAGCATAAGCATAAGCATAAGCATCTGGCATGCTGGGCTGACGAAATTGTCGTGACAGCTGGTAAAAATTGGGTCTGGAGGGCCCAAGATAGGAAGAGTTGGAAATCTCTGGAAGAGGCCTTTACCTCATAGAGGGTTCTGGTATGCAATATGATATCATTAAAATTTAATTAATTATATCTAACAAGTGTTTTTAGAACAGTTTGTAAGTGTACTGATATTTTTTGTGAAACCCAGAAATTAAAATTGTTTTTTTTAAAGCATAAATTAAAACCTGTATGCGCTTGCAGATGTATGTTACTGTTGTTTAATTCGTTAAAATTAAGTGTTCTCATATGAATCTGACATTCTTGAATAATTTAACCTGTGGTTAATTATGGGTTAAATTTCAGGGTGCCTTTAATGAGGGGCCTAATAAAGGCCCCTGTTTGAAGGCGAGCTCAAAGGGCATCCGCTATTGGTTTGGTGTTATAGCAGTCCCTTAGCTAGTGTTGCCAGAGATCCTGATTTATGCAGGACGTCCAGATTTTCAAAGGTCACAGGAACAAGTCTCAACTTAAACTTGATCAGGATGCCAATTGTCCCGATTTTAGCACATTCCTAGATTGATCATGAATATGATAACAACTGCAGGTCAAAAACGGTACACCACTTTGGTAGTTATAAGACGGTTGTAAGCCGCGCGATTTTTCAACTGTATTATTTGTAGTAGTTGTACTGTCCCGATTTAAAAACCCAGCTTTCCAATTTTTATTAGCCCAGTCCCAATTTTAGTTTAACTTGACCTGGCAACACTACCTGTAGCCCCCTCCTAACGCGATTGGCGTAATGCGTGATGCCCCGGGGGATTTAGTCCGTCCAAGTCGGACATAACCTGTGCTGGGCCCCTTCGGGATGGGTATTCATAGGCATATACCCCAGGTCAAAAAAAATAATGATTTAAATTTACGTGCAAGCGGCCTTTACTAAACTATTTTAAACAGGTTAGGTTAGCTCAAGTTATTTGATCAATTTGTTGATTTATTAAATTGGATTGACACAGGATGTGATGTTATAAAATTAGAGGTGTAGATAGATAACCAAAAGCCCTGGTGCAAAAAAAACTGGGGCCCTACTTGCAAATTATATTAAATTTTTAGCTAGTTCAAAGTAAAATTAGCTTGTCTAGGAGCAATTGGACCAAGTTGTTTACAACCGGAACATACAGACTCTAACCTTAAAGGTCTCCCTCTGTCGGCGAATTTGACAATTTACTGCGTTGCGATATGAGCAAGGCTTTTGATAACTTTAAATAAATGTTCTATATATTTACCTTTACGATATATTAATAGTTTAATGTGCAATATAAGCAAACAGCCGATTGTCCTATGCTCATTTCGCTGTTAAATCGCAATCGACATTGATGACATATAATATAAGTATTTTTAGTGTCAGTCAGTCAAGTGCCATCTGTCTTATTTGAGTAGTATTTTTTACTGCTTTCTTTATTCTCACATTCAGGTATGGTAAATGTGTCACGATTAATCTACGCGATGAATGGGAAAGGAAAATATTGTTTTTGTGTTTTTGGTTCATCCTATTAGGGATAGGCAAGGAAAAGGATCAAAGATTATGCAGTTAATTCTTGTTTTTGTATTTTTTTCAATTTCAAAGGACAACTGGATAAGATTGACACTGACATTGACAGTCAGCTGATTAGTTGACATTTCCAATTCCATTGCACCTATCCGAATTAAGCAAGGTCTCCCCTTTGATTAGGCAGCACACCGCGATTCAATACATAGGAATTCTAGTATTTTAATAAGATAGGTCCAATATGGACTCAATTGGATTTCCTACAAAACGAGGTTGAGAGAGTTCGACTCGATTCGTTTGAGACGTTTGATAGTGGTTTGCTGGTTTGATAGTGATAGTGGTTTTATGGGTTTTATTTTGTACGTACGTAATATCTCTCTGAGTATAATGAATATTTATAATAGTAATATTTTATTCCTCTGTGGGTTTTAAAAATATTACTAAATAAAATGTTAAAAAGGAAGTGATTGTTAAGAATCTCTACAATATATACTTAAATAATAATGGAGATTTTAAAGAAAAGTTTAATGTGTTGCAAACGATGTTTAACCGTAAGAGCAATATATCAGAGTCGTGCTGCCGCTCTCTGCAATAAGGTGAGATGATCATTCTGTACAAAGCTTGCTTTAAGAAGTACTCATTTGCAAACTTCCTATACCTTTAACACAAGTTTATCTTTGAACTAACCTCAAAAGCCATCAGCAAGTCAGAGCTCATCTGGTTAGGTTGATTATACTTTCTGGAAATGGTATCGGCTCTGGTACATTTCCTTCCCTGGTTATCCACAACTCTCTGTTGCTTGGTTCAACCAGGTGTTGTAATTTACTTATCTTGAAATATTTGAGATATATTTTATAGTATGTTCTATATTAAAGTTTTGGAATATAGTCCCGGAATAAAACGGTTCATGACTTTTGGACAAGAATCAAAGAATGACAAATCTTTTCATTCTGCAACTGTACAATTGCCATAAAATTTATAGAAGCACACAACAAGTAAAAACGATAAACAAGACAATTAAAAACATTGTTTTAGATGGGTATCAGCGTTGTGCCATGTTGTGGAACTAAAGCGCTGGTTTTCACTTGAAAAACTTAAACAAAAATGGGCAGTTCTAATAGGAACCAAAAGTCTTTGAAAAATGTTTGGAAGTTTATTTATTTATTTATTTTATTGGGATAACAAACAATTGCACACAAACATTACAAAAGTTGTATAGAAACATACTATAAATACATGTACAATCGTCATCCACAGATTGAAAGTATAGTGTTAGTTGAGTGCCGTGCAAGAAACTACAAGTGTTACGCTTATCTACTTAACTAATAAACATAAGAGGTTGACAATGGAAACTTAATCAACGGGGAAACAATTAATAAGAGCTAACTCAGATATCAAAAAGTAAGCTTAAACTAAATAATTATGATATTGTATTGCTTATACTAAATATTATGCATTTTTCAGTTTTTGTTGTTTAATATCCTTAAAATTTTATGACATGGCGGGACATGTTGCTAATCTGGGTCCTTGGCTATTTGCTTTTAGGAATTTTATCACAAACAAGACACATTAGCAGAGAACGATAATCTTAGTTATATGTATAGAGAAATATATACCTACTTGAGTTCATATGAAACATACAAGACTCTGGGACAAATACTCGAGTTCAGCATTAAGGTGCCACTGATTGTATGGGTGGCAGGTGGGCGCGGCGGAGGCGGCGGAGACGGCGGACGGCACGGACCCGGCGCGCTGGCCGCCGCGCGTCGTGTCCGGGCTGCAGCCCACGGGCGCGCTGCACGTCGGGAACTACTTCGCGGCGCTGCGGCGCGTGGTGCGCCTGCAGCAGGCCGGCGAGGACGTGACGCTGTTCGTCGCGGACCTGCACGCGCTCACCACCTCGCACGTACGTCGTCGCCGGGCCGGGAGCCGCCGCGCCTCGTCCGGGGCTGACCGCTCGCTTGTGTGCAGGACGCGCGCGCGCTGGCCGATAACACGCTGGACCTGGCGGCGCTGGCGCTGGCCGCGGGCTGGGAGCCGGAGCGCGGCGCGCTGTTCGCGCAGTCGGCCGTGCCGCGCCACGCCGAGCTGTGCTGGCTGCTGAGCTGCCTGGCCACGCAGGCGCGGCTGACGGCGCTGCCGGCGTTCCGCGAGAAGGCGGCGCGACTGCGCGACGTGCCGCTGGGCCTGCTGCTGTACCCGGTGCTGCAGGCGGCCGACGTGCTGCTGTACCGCGGCACGCGCGTGCCCGTGGGCGCCGACCAGCTGCAGCACCTGCAGGTTGCGGCGGCGCTGGCGCGCTCCTTCGCGCACCGCTACGGGCCCGCCTTCCCCGCGCCGCGTGCGCTGCTGCCCGGTGAGCCCCCCCTCTTCCTGCCGGGCCCCCTATTTTTTATTGGCTATAGCAGTCGTTTATCGTACCGGTTATAGCATGCGCGTCATAACACCGAGCGAGCAGTGGAAACATATATGCATTTCATTTTCATGGACTTCTCCCACTGCCGGTAACCCTGACTCTACTGTAGAGCTCATCATTTCTGATAGAATATAATAAAATAGAATAGAACACACTACATAATAATATAACACAAAAGAGAACAAAACCGGTATATACTCTTAGTATGTTCCGAGTATCGAATTGTGTCAAATAGGGTACCACTCAGCATAATGCCGTGGCGTGGCGGGCCACGACCCACGACGCTGTTTTTAATTGTGCCCCCTTAAATGACTTCATCTACTTACAATATAACTACTTATATTAAATAATAAATTGAGATAAACATAAAATTCCAAACGATACGATTTTGCAGGGAAACGCTGAACATAACACTCTTCTTGGATAGCGAGGAGGCTGATTGTTAATCGTCACATCTTATGTGAAGCCTATGTTCTCACGGCAACTAATTACTCTGAAAACTATCAATTCGGACATGCCATAATTGGGAACATTTGAGATGAGACGTTATTGCGTGGCTAACTAACTAAATATATTCGTCAACTTCTTTAACCAACGCGAGTTCGCGGCACGTAGGCATTTGACATGACTTTCATAATAAAATTCGGGTATCATTTAATCGATCAGCAAAATATTCTTATTTTTGTGAACAGAAATATGTATTTGGTCAGCCAAAATAGCTAGTTGGTAAGCAACTAGAATAGAATAGAATAGAATAGTGTTTATTTCGTCATCACAGGTAACAATCAGGGGACAATGTGGTAAAATATGCAGCAATTCCATGACGCGCCTTTTTAACCGACTTCAAAAAAAGGAGGAGGTTCTCAATTCGTTGGGGTTTTTTTTTAATGTATGTTCCCCGATAACTCGAAGACCACTGGACCGATTTGATTTTTTTTTTCGTTTTTTGAATGGGTATACTTTCTAGTTGGTTCCATTTTAAACACGTCAGGATCTGATGATGGAATCTTGGAGAAATCAAGAGAACTCCTCAAATATTATAGGCACACCTATAGCGATTTTGGTATTTTTCACTGTAACTCGTGCATTTGCTTCTGAAAAGTACTATATGGTGAAGTGGAACTGATGATGAAGACCACAGATGGCCACCGGAACTCCTTAACGGTACCTATTTCAAGGGTGGCGACAAGATATTTCGATTAAGGTAAGTAGTTGAGCGACTATGACGAAGAACATTTAGGTTTAAATATGACTATGATATTCCCGCGGTATTGTCTGCGGCGAGCTTGAAATGTTCTATAGTTTCTCATTAATATTTAGAAGTGGAGCTACGTAAAAGCATAAATAGGATCACTAAAAAGTATAAAATAAAATAAATGTTTAAAAAAACAAAAACCCGCCTTTTCTTTTAAAATGGTAGGTCAGCCAACTGCATTCGGCTTTTGGTTTAAAATATTGTGGGACGCCGACTTCAGTTGGACTGACCTACCATTTTAAAAGAAGTTATTTTTTGCATTTTTGAAGGCGGGTTTTTGTTTTTTTTAACTTTTTGGCATACGAAATACATTATAAATTATTTAAAACCTAAACTAATACAAAAAAATAAATAAATGTTAATGTCAAAACATGATTACAATTAATTGCAAATTACACTTTTTATTTTTTAATGTCAAGGTCAGCATCATTAAAATAATCATTAATAGTATAGTAACATTTATCTACCAGCATTCTTGAGAGCAACTGTTTGATCTTTTTAGTGTCAGTATTTTTTAAAGGTGTAGGTAATTTATTATACAGTTTTGGAGCCATTACATTAACGTTTCGTCCGATCAATGCGGTATTACATTTCGCTATGCGCGCTATGCGTACTAACGGTTTTCTGGGTCGCAAGTTACCTCCAGGATTTGTTTCTTTTCCTGGGAAAAGAGTGGGATTACTTTTGATAAAGTTGCAGCATTCGCTGCGGCTTGAGAGACTTAAAATGTGGTTTGCAACTTTCCGTACGTTCAAGCTTACAGATGGCCCTAACACAGCGCTTCTGCGCTCTGAACAATCTGTCTGTGTAGGAAGAGTTACCCCAAAATATTATCCCAAGTCTTAAGATAGAGCATACAAAGCCGTGGTAAGCCGACAGTACAGTTTCTTGGGCAGATGTCTTTGCTAACTTGTACAGTGCGTATGACAATGTATACAGTTTTTTACAAACTTGTTCAGCGTGAGACTCGCATTTCATATTATTGTCTATAGCAATACCAAGAAATTTAGTAACGCAAGTTTTATTTATAGTTTGACCTTTATATTCAACTTCTAATTTCGGCACAGATTTCTTTTGAGTAAATTGCATAACGCTGGTTTTCTCTAAAAAATTTTTTTTACATTCACTTCGTTTTCGTAATCTATATTTTGTATTAAGCTGTATGAATACCGTACAGTAATCTGCGACTAAAATCATTGGATGTGGGCTACTTTTCACAATGTCATTAATATAGATTAGGAACAATAACGGTCCCAATACGCTCCCTTGAGGCACTCCGTATTTTACATATTTACAATCCGATATATACGTTTTTTCCTCTTTTGATATAGCATAAATCTGCGTAACTTCCGTATATTGTTCCCGTTTTTCTAAATATGATTTTAGTAATTGATGAGCGTTTCCACAAATACCGTAACTATGCATTTTTTTTTAACAAGATTTCGTGATTTACATAGTCAAACGCTTTGCGCATATCCATAAATATTGCACAAGAGGGTTTTCTTAAGTCGAGATTTGTAATAACTCTTTTTACTAAGTCGTAAATGGCCATGTTTATAGTATTATTTTTTCGAAAACCTTTCTGCTCCTCAAATAATATGTTATGCTTGTCCAGGAAACTATATATTTTGCTGTACATTAATTTCTCGAAAACGTTAGTAAAAACTGGTAACTTTTTTATACAGAGGTTTAACAATTTAAGCAACTTATGGTTAGCAAAATCTGTCTGCAATTAATGATATTCTGAACTGCTCTTAATTATTTTCGTCAGCAAATTAAATATTTGAGCTGCATTGAGCGACCCACAGTTAATCAAATTTTGGTAAGCAATCAGTAGGTAAGCAAAATATTTCATTCTGTCCATCAAAAAAAAGGGGCAAATTTACTTCCGTGCCGGCAACGCACATATGCCGAACCCACCATCAAATTTACAAATTTAATAGAGTCGACGGAGATCCGCTTACGCGGAGCTCCTATTTCTGGGTTGCTCTGGCCCTCCGGGGCTGATATAAAAACGAACCTAACCTAACCTACCTCATATTTATGATACAAATTTTGGTTAATCTAGGGTGTGATTGTGATTTCTGGATTTGTGTGACAAAACTTAACTTATAATATTACTACTAGCCTCAAAAATGGGAACACCCTAAAATCTCGAATTATTTAATTCCAAATTTCTAAATTTCAAATTTTCGCAATAACGAAAATATATAAGGCCGAATTATCAAAATCTCGAATTTTATATTACCGAATATTAATATCACGAAAACGTTTTTCCGAATATTATATTTACGAATGTTGACAATTCCGAATTTTCTTCTTTACGAAAATTATAATTCCGAATATTTGAATTCCAAACTTCACAAACCAGATCGGTAATGTAAAACTACGTATGAAACTGAATTCTACTTGAAACAAAAGGTACGTGCGATGACGAGCACATTACTAAATTTGGTCAATCTCACCACAGAACTATCTCGATATAGTTCTGTGCATCTCACCTTGATAGGTTAGGTTAGGTCAGAGTTGCATCAAGGCGCGTAGCGCCTTAGCTACGCGGAACAGGAGCTCCGCGAATTTGTCGGACATGACATTTCTTACAGTTTTTGAGCATAATGCATGTTAAACATTATACACGGTATTAAGTATACAATATTTTATTAGGCGCTTATTTGAAATAAATAATCTTAGAGAATTCGGGCTGCTAAAATTTCGGAAAAATGGATATTCGGGATTCGGAATAGGAATATTCGGAATTGTGATATACGGAAAAATATTTTTCGTGATTTTAATAATTCGGAATTTAAAAAATTCGTGATTGTGATGCTTCGTGAAACTAAAATTCGAAATTGTGATGATTCGGAAATTTCAAAATCGGAAATTCATGTTTATCAAATTAGGAAAAAAATATTTAGAGATTAGTTATGTAGTGTACCCCTCAAAAATACCAACGCTTGGGTTCTCGCGTCACGTGGTCTGATTTCGCTCCGCCCACAAATGACGAACACTGCTAATTTTTCAAACTAAACGCAATCCACTTATTTATATAGATAACCATTATTTTAATATCAATCCTCTCAATTAAACTGCTTACAGACATGTTTTCTCTGCTGACCAATTGTAAAATCTTGCTGCCCAAGTAGTTTTGCAGCTCGACTGTTTATTAGGCAGACAAATGAAAAAAAAGGAGGTTGATATTGGTTAAAATGTTAACCGTTTGGCTGACCATTTAATTACTTCCCGTAAAATTCTGTGAGGCAGATTCATCTGCGAAACGTATTTTGACCTGATGATACCGCTGTCCCGCTAACCGCGCGCCGGCGCGCTGTGCTGTGTGCCACAGAGGACGGCAGCGACCGCGTGCGCAGCCTGCGCGACCCCGCCAAGAAGATGTCCAAGTCGGACGCCGACGGCAAGTCGCGCGTGCTGCTCTCCGACGACGACGCCGCCATCGCGCGTAAGATTCGCAAGGCCGTCACCGACTTCACGCCCGAGGTGACTGCTTTATCCACTCTGCTTTTCAATTCATTTTAGATTCACTTAAATGGTTTTTCATGCAAGAACCATTCTCATTAAGTAAAATACAAATTAGTGAAGTCCTAGGATTGCAGTCTAGAGATTGCTAATGTCGATGGGTCTCAGCATCAGGTTGCCCGAGACTCGTTGCTGTATAACTACATTGTTACTATCTACGCGTACTTTTACAGTTACAGTTTTTTTTTGTTCGACTGTAATATCCGTGGATACGATACAATACAAATATGGTTTTCAGAACACTGCTCGGAAATATTGCCAAATATGATTTAATTTGTATTTTTGAATTATGTTGTTAAATAAATAATTATTTTAAAAAAATATGGCCGTTCACAAAACGCTACTTTTATGGACGGGCCAGGAATATTTTTGACGGCCTGTTTGGTGATTGGTCGACAACATTGATTTCCAACGCTAAGGAGTAGGTACAGTCGAGTTCATAAATATGTATACACTTTAGTACCTTATCTATTTAAGGTCATGTTTAAACTGCCATATATGAATTGTCACAACGATTAAAGTGACAAGGTACTAAAGTGTATACATATTTAAGAACCCGACTGTACTAAGATCTAATAAAAAATTACTCAAGGTGTTTATTTATTGTATTATAGCTTGGTAAAACGAAGTCAACCACTCAGAAGCTTAGAACACGCCATTTTGTTTTGTAAAATAAAATATTGAGGTGGGTCCACACTAGGGATGTTGCGGAGGCGGCTTTACCGGAGCCGTAGCCGGATCCGCAGTTTAATTATCTTATTTAACGGAGTCGGAGGCGAAGTTGGAGCCGTATCCGAAGCCGGATCCGGAGGTTTACCGGAGGCAGAGCCGGAGCCGAGTTTCTTTTATTTAAATAATTCCTGGACAAGTCAAAACTTGTAGGCGTGCGCGGCAAATGCTATACCTTCAGCTCCGGTATAACTTCGGTAAAAAATTAACGGAGGCGGAGGCGGCGGTGTGAAATAAAAAATAGCGAAGGCGGAGGCGGATCCGAAGGTGTGAAACCAAACGGAAGTTCCGTCTTAACGGATCCGGAGGCGAAGCTCCGCAACATCCCTACTCCACACTATGCTATAATAGGTTAATAGGGCTCCATCCATCCGGCAGCGGCGTGGCAAATCTACAACAGGACTTTTGTCGCTAAATGTGGACAGTGCGAATCGTGCGCTCGGGATGGGTTACATGGCGACAGTACTTCGTGACATGATAAATACCGTCCTCATAACCGGTGCTGTTAGTACTGACACGCGTTACTGACACTGTCACGGAACCATGACTCACCTTCAGGTGTATTTTTGGTACAAGATACACAAATTAAACATAATGTCACCACTTAATTTTTAACCGGAGGAAAACCCTTTAAAAAAGGAGGAGGTTATACGTTCCACTGTATGTTTTTTTAATGTATGTTCACCGATTACTCCGTAAATTGTGGATCAATTTAAAAAAATATTTTTTAGTTTTTTAGAGTAGGTATACTTCCGAGGTGGTCCCATTGTCACCAAATCTGAATATGATGAGGGGATCAGTGAGGAATTGAGGGAACTCCTCAAATATTGTAGGCAAAGATATAGCGATTTTTGTATTTTTAGTAACAAGTCTAGCATTTGTATGGTGAAGTGGAACTGATGATGAAGACCACAGATGGCCACTGGAACTCCTCAACGATACCTCCCAACTAGCAAAATTTCGTCATATAATGGTCGCGGCAACGTAACATTTTCAGACTTTTAGCCTATGATATTAGTCATATAAACTTAATGATAACGTTTATAGCGCTCATTCCCAAAATACCAGCATTTCAAAATACAAAATTACTCTTTTTACCAGATTCTCAAATAACCAGATTCGAAATATTGGGTGAAGATAATAAACAATACCGTAATTTGAATGTTTAGTTTAGGGATTCCGATATATTGAGAATCTGGTATTTTAAAATACTGGTATTTCGGGAATGAGCGGTTTATAGAATGCGATTTGGGCCCATTTTACTCAGCGTTTCAGTCATATAAAAGTCATTTAACTGCAACCGCCAGCCACTTATTGATCATATAATCATCACCGACGTGACTATCTTATAACTAATTAGCTGTATAATAGCGAATTATATGGCTTTTATATGAACTTTAATCATATAAGAGACATATAATAGTTGAGTTAGTTGCTTATTAGTTATATAATTATCATCAATGGAACTACGTTATAACTAATTTGATATATTGTTGCTACTTATACGACGTGTTTGTGGAATAAAAGTAACGTGTCATGACATTTAATGAAAAAATTAAATTGATTGAATTGAAAAAAAAAAAAAATTGAATGTCGGTGAGTATTATTTTGACAGAGTTATCTAAGAAATATATATGGCCATGTTACATTATAACTCAACGGTATTATGAAGGGTTGGTATCATAACGACTACATTGAGAAAACGACCGAATCATCATAAGGTCCAGATCTCAGAAGGACCATCTCTGCAGAAAGCCTATATCTCCGAATGACTTTGTAGCAAAACGACTGGTTCTTTAAACGACGTGATCGTTAATAGGCCACATCTCAAATAGACCGGGTAGTAAAACGACTGGTTCTTTAAACGACATCATCGTTAATAGGCCACATCTCAAATAGACCGGGTAGCAAAACGACTGGTTCTTTAAACGACCTCATCGTTAATAGGCCACATCTCAAATAGACCGGGTAGCAAAACGACTGGTTCTTTAAACGACATCATCGTTAATAGGCCACATCTCAAATAGACCGGGTACCAAAACGACTGGTTCTTTAAACGACCTCATCGTTAATAGGCCACATCTCAAATAGACCGGGTAGCAAAACGACTGGTTCTCGAAAAGACCACATTTTTAATCAGGCCACATCTCAAATAGACCGGGTAGCAAAACGACTGGTTCTTTAAACGACCTCATCGTTAATAGGCCACATCTCAAATAGACCGGGTAGCAAAACGACTGGTTTTCGAAAAGACCACATTTTTAATCAGACCACATCTCAAAAAGACCGGGTAGCAAATTTACTTCTTGAATTTGTTTCTGTACAAGTACAGTTATATATGAATAAACGTAGACAAAGTATAACAAAAACTTTATTTATTGATAAACACTAAACTAACATGGTAACAACGCTCACATAACTTAAATTAAACAATTTACCCCATTTTTTTAAATAAATTAAAGAACTTATAATTAAATTAAATTTTACTTTCACTTAGAGATAACTACTGAATTTGCGAGTTTCAGCATTTAAAAATACGAAAAGTATTGTTTAATAAAAATGAACATAACGTTGGTTCGTTAGTACTTTAAATTAAATTATATTTTATAGAAGAAATATTGTCTAAAAACTCGAGTGGGTTGAGGTGTCCTTTCTGAAGTACTTCGAGTTCTATTTTATATTTGCGATCGAACAAAATGTCCCTTTTCTTTCGGTTCATTTTATTAAACAATACTTTTCGTATTTTTAATTGCTGAAACCCGGACTCTTTTTTTTAGAGTATGTAAAAATAAAATTAACGTTGGCTTGTACTGCATTCTAGCATTTAGGCGTCGATGCCATGCCTCTAACGCATTTGTAGTTCTATGCCTTTGATTGCATGAAGATATTATTAATATTGGATTTTTTAACCAAAACTTCTCAAAATATGCTTTGAATTTATGAAATTCATCACCGTCCGGGGTATTTTCTACAATAGAATTCCATGCCTTTTCTATCAAATTTGCGGGCAAAAGTGGCAAATTTGCTATCATTCTCACGTTTTTTTTACCCTCAGATGTGGCTGTCAGGCCAACGTCAGCAGCTTTTTTCCATATACTTTTATTGTAATGATAATAGCACCCCGTAAGAATTGAGTTTTCGAAAACAGTTTTAAAAGCATTTATTTGGCCCAGTTCGAAATCACATTTGTACCTTTTTATTTTTGCATCAAGCACAGTCATCCCGTATTAACGTAAACATTGCATAATACGTGCTTTCACATTTATCGGGCAATAAAGCAAAGCAAATAGGCACGACGTTAGTCGAGTTTTCGCTGCTCCCTGTATTTACGCTTATGGTATATAGTTGATAGAAGGGTTGTGGTACTCGTTTAAACGTGCCGTCCCCGAAGAAGTATTTGCCTTGTTCAGCATAACATTTTAAAATGTTTCTGTTTTTTTGAGAACAATAAAAAGATCTTGTTTTCACTGTTCAGTTCATACTCAGCCACTAAAAAGGCATTTTGTATAATCTCCGGAATTTCGACATCAATTGAATTTAAAAATTCAGTTCGCTTTACATTCAAGAAGTTACGTCTAGCTCTGTGCAACGCATCCTTAACAGACGTAAAACACGGCATATTATCGGAAATCTCATTTTCATTTACATACAGGTCAGTTACAGTGTCAGTTACAGCCTTTTCGAAATTCTTTCTTGCAGATTCCATATTTTTGCTCACATTGACCTTAGCTTTATCAACTACTACATCTCTTATAGCTTTTTCATGATCTGCCTAACATAAATGCTGACTCTCATTCTTATTTTTATTTATGGTGATCGAATCACTGCATTCCTCGCGTTTATTGCATCTCCAGAACGAAGATCCATTTTTGTTGACCGACACAAAATTATATCTGTAATCTCTGTACAACACTGCTGGCTTATTTTTGTTACTTTTAACAAATATCATTTCGTTGGTATCCATATTTATTGCACAAAAAAGATTTATTCATGAATTGAAATATGGCACTTCAGAATATTCTATCACTCATAGATATGTAGGTATTTATAACTTTCAAGTGGCCAGTACGATAGATAGTACAAGTTTGTGTTTATATTTGAAATTAAAACTTTTTGTTTTGATGTTGAAATGCTATAAATGTTTTTAGTGGGTTTTTAAAGATAAAAAAAAGTGATATTGCAGTGACAGGTTGCTAGCTCATCGCCCACAACACACTTTATTTTTCTTTTTTGATCTTTGAAAACCCACAATTGCTAAAAGTGGCTATGAAACTTAGGTTTCATAATATGCTCCATACCTACCCCTTTTGGGAGAACAGGCGTGAGTTTATGTATGTACTAGCTTTCCGCCCGCGACTTTGTCTGCGGAGAGTCAGCACTTTCAGGAACTTATTTAACCTGTGCTTTTGTTAAAAACAACAAAATATACTTGCACCACCTAATAAAGAGAAGAAGAAGAAGAAGAAGAAAAAAAAATTTATTCAAAGAAAACGCACACAGAGCGAAAGTAACAATGTTTTACAGCACAATTACTTATATAAAAAACAATTTTACGGCATAAAAACTAGGCAGTTATACAAAGCAGAGCACACACTTATGTGCACCGGAGCCCAGCGATGTGTGCGGATGAATAGGTTCTGGCTCAGCATGTGTTGTGACGCGTGATCACAACGCTGTTATTCTGCCAGCACCTCAAGGGGAGGGGGAGTGCGAAACATACACAATAAAAAACTAGGTATCAGGGGAAAATAAATAAATAAAAAATAAATAAATAAAGAAGCATTACTCTTAATTACAGATATAACAATATAATAACATGTACTAATAATGTGATAAAATAATATTCTGAGTAAACGCTGTGTTGAGATTGACAACAGGGCTTATAGCAGGGTATATAAACAATGACACCGAGTGTCATCCGGTTCCAGATTGAATTGAAAATAAACTACTGCGCAATTTGTGTTTGAAGCCAAATATCGTGAGGCTGTTGCGAATTGGGGGAGGTAAATCGTTCCAGCACTTAGTGGCTTGGAACCGAAAACTGCCTCGGAAGGCAGCAGATTTGTGTCTCGGGACAAAAAGTGGCTTTGATACCTTCCTAATGCGGTTTGCTTGAAACTGATGTCTCCAAGTAAGTTTTCTAAAAAGATATTCAGGTTTGCCGGTCTTGATAACCCCGAACAATAAACAAGCAAAATGAAAATGTTGCCTGGCTTTCATTTTAAGCAGTTTAGCTTTATTTAAAAAGGGGGTCACTGATGTTTGCGGAGGAATCGAGAAGCAAAAACGGGCACAGGCATTCTGCACACGTTGTATCATTTTATTATATAAAGACAGGGGCCAAAGACAGTATCACAATAGTTTAACTTACAGAGAACAAGAGATTCGCATAGTTTTATTCGTAGGTCTTCCGATATTAGTTGACGAATATTGTATAGGACTTTAAGCCTATAAAAGCAGTTACGAACAGAGTTAAGTACGTGCTCTTCAAAACGCAGTTGACAATCCATCTGTACTCCAAGATTACGCGCAGTATATTCGCGTTGGATAGGTACACCAGCGATTTGAATACTCACATGGTTTTGTGGGAAATAACTTACTTGTTTTTTGCTACCAAGAATTAAATATTTAGATTTACTCGGATTAAGAACAAGTGAATTCTTAGTAGACCATTCCGCTATACGAGCAAGATCATCATTCATTTGTTTAACTGCTTCCAGGACATTACTTTTATTGAACGGGACTAATAGCTGGACATCATCTGCATAAAGGTGGTAGCTGCTGTTGTGAAGGCAATTAATGATATCAGAGGAATAGATAATGAATAGCAGGGGCCCCAAGATAGAACCCTGGGGCACCCCACGATTTACTAACTGTAAACCCGAACGTAGGGTCGACCCATCGCATCTTTTCAATTCTACTAACTGCTGTCGAGAACTTAGATAACTATGAAACCATTTTACGGATCGGTTATCAAAACCGTAATAAGAGAGCTTTGAAAGCAGAAGAGATATATTTATTGAGTCGAAAGCTCTAGAAAAATCTAGAAGAGTCAGTATAGTCCCGCTACCCTCATCCTGGGAAGACAGGATTTTATCTACCACATCGAGCAAAGCTGTACTAGTACTATGATTTTTTCTAAATCCTGACTGTACTTGAGCCAAAAAACCTTGTGCCTCGCAGTAAGAAAGCATCTGTTCATAGACTACTTTCTCAAGGACTTTTGAAAGATATGGAAGTAGGCTGATGGGTCGGAGATCACCAAGACTACTAACATTTGTTTTTTTTGGAATGGGACGAATCAGGGCGGTTTTCCAGGTGTCCGGAAAAGTGGATGTATTTATTGACTTATTAATAATTGCCGTTATAACTTGTAAAGTTCGGGGCAGGGTAAGCGTAACCATGTCCAAAGATATACAGTCAATACCAGTGGCATTTGATTTTATGCTGAAAATAATTTTAGAGACCGTGTTTTCATCTACAGGTTTTAGAGCAAAAGTAGCCGGTCCATATTTGTCAAATTCGTAAAAAGTAAGGGTTGAGATATTTATACTTGTTTCGCCTGGAACATCCAGAAAATGGTTATTTATTTGATCCGGGTTACTTAAATTTACGGGTAGGTCTGGTGCATTATTAGAGTGTGGCAGATAGGGAATGCAAATTAACCGGTTATTAACCGTTTTTGTATGAAAATAACCGGTTAAAATCGGTCAAAACCGGTTATTTGCATTCCCTAGTGGCAGAATAGTTTTTTTCAAATTTTTCCATAAGAGTTTTGAATTCTTTAGGTGAATGTTAACTTGTTGATCATAAAAGGCTCGCTTTTCAAAGAACAGGCTAACCTGAAACAACTTTTTTAAGGTTTTGTATTGTAGTTTATGATCATCTGTTTTAGTTTCCCGATATTTTTTGTGAGCCTTATCCCTGAGGTGCTTCATGTACCGAACATTACTGGTTAACCATGGGGTTGGCTTATGGTGGAAAGTTACTCTTTTTTCCTTAGCATATCTATCAAACAAATCTAACATAAGTGAGCTAAAAGTTTTAACCATGTCACATACATCAGGTTTGTTGGCAATGGAGCACCAATCCATCATATTTACTGCAGTATTGAAAGTAACTAGATCTATATCTTTTAGCGGTCTGTAGTTAAAAACACGAGGGCTGGGTTTTTTGTTCTTTATTTTAAATTCGGCAATAACAATAGCGTGAGTTGTGCGATGTGAAGTGGGTTGGTTCTGTAACACAATTATTGAGGCCAACGGATCTTAAAAACTGATGGAGTTTAGTGGTAGCAGGATCATTTGTGTTCAAAATATTTATATTGAAATCACCCAGTAAAATAATACGATCAAACTGAGCAAAAGACATAACTGATTCTGCCAGTGCATCGAGAAATATGTCAACATTTAACCACGGTGGACGATACGCCGTGCCTATAACGAATCGAACAGATTTAATGTTTGCTGACAACCACATTTGTTCGACTTCCGCACTAGATGGCGGGTGCGCGCGAGTTTGGGCTCGAAAGCCGTTCTTGACATAGAACCCTACGCCTCCGCCGCGAGCCCGCGGGCCGCGCGGGCGCGGGGTGTGGCGCAGGCGGTAGCCGGACAGCCGCGGGGCGCGCCCCTCTTCGCCTTCCCTAAGCCACGTCTCGTTAATGGCTATTATGTCCGGACATATATCCTCAAACGCTAAAATGAACTCGTCATTGCGAGTACCTAAAGAGCCAACGTTAAACAGGAAAATTTTTAAATTTTTACAGTCGTGTGGGAAGGGAAATAAAATAATAATAAGTGTAGATAAGGATTGATTTATTTAAATAAACTAATAGTTTATACATGCAGGTTTTTAATTTATATTTATTAGGAGATAATGTATTCGAATAGGATATTAGTCTATATATGCAGATATCCAATTTATATGTAAAAGGATGAGTAAAAGTAGCGTGCATATCGGTATAATGAACTGTACTATTCATTAAAATGCTCCAATATAAGACATGCAGTTTCGTGGCATCAGATAAATAATTGTTTGAGATAGTTATTTGGTAGGCTAGGGTCACACACACATTTACTGATCTCGTTGCAACACACTTATAGGTGACATATTTAGAGCACCACAGTACATGAAAAATTGGCCTATAGGTACATGGCATTGGTTGTATTACATCACGTTTTACACTGGTTTTAATAAAAAATATGTTTAGTAGCGTCATATTGTGACCTAGATTGAGACGAACATTTACTGACAGAATTTTAACACACCCATATGTAACATATATTAAGTAACTCAATACATTACAAACGACCATGCACACAGGAAACTCCGATAAACCTTGCAACGAAAACCTACGACTAATACTATATATAAGGCACATGTATATCACTACTAGAACTACGTCAGTATAGAAAAGAAACAGTGGGGGAACACGAGTACTACACATTTGTTTTAGCATGAAACTCCATACAAAAAACTCGTTCAAAGTCTTTTTCGGTTTTTAAACCTTGTACCTTTGATGTGTCGTCACGTCGAGCCAGAACTCTTCCATCTCTAGTCCACACGTATTTCCAGCCGAGGCTCCGTTTTGCCTCCTTAGATTTGGCCAGCATACGACGGTTGAACGTAGTCAGGCGCTCGTTTACGTACAATGGCTTAGGATCATGAGGCGGAAACCCGAGATCCGAGGTCGTGGCACCACGTCGAGCTCGGGCGGCTGTAAGTAGGTCATCGCGAAGGGTTCGCCGCGCCAACCGGACCAGCAGCTGTCGTGGCCTGGCAGGCGATGCTGGATCGGGCCCCGCGGCCCGCCGCCGCGCTCCCGTCCGCGAGACACTCACTATATCCCGTTCCTCCAGCTTTACACCGAGTTTTGTTGCTACAGCCGCTACGATATGGACGGTCGACTCACCATCATATTCCGGGATACCGCTTATTTCCACATCGTTGGCTAGTTCAGCCTGCTCTTTCTCATTCAGGTCACTACGTAGTTGGGCATTCTCGTTATTAAAGACACTTACAGTGGTGGATAACGATGAAAAATCTTTTTTTAAACGGTCGAAGTCTCTCTTCATGTCGGTTAATTGGCCGGCTAGGAAATCAGTAGTCTCGGTGAATTCAGCCTTAAGCCTAATAATTGAGTTATTATACTCGTCCTTTAACCCGCGAGAGAGTAGAGATAATTTCTTTTCCAGTAATTTTTCGAACCTGTCGTAGGGGATAGTGTCCTTAGGTTGATCGGAAGATACAATTGAGTGGCTACTTTCGTTAGAGGGAGGCGAACTCAGCGGCTTGTTTTTTATCCTATGTGTAACGTTAGTATCCTCGGTTCGCCGGTTGTTTTGTATAGGTGTATTGGAATTGTCACTTTTAGGCTTAGAACATTGACATGCTGGACAGATCCAGGACTTCTTCGCAGTGTCAGATAGCTTTTTGAATTTATCCTCAGTGAAACCGACGCATTCGTACTTGTATTCGTGACGACATTTGCTATTTAAACATTTTAGATACTTTCCCGCAATTAAATCTTCAGCACAACATTCACATTGTTTATACGGTAACGCATCTTTACGCGTAGATGACATTGTAAAAGATAAGTTCTGGCCGGTACCACTAAAACGTCAGATAGTTATAATTGCACAGGACTACGTACAGTAGAACGATAGCAAACGTCGTAAATCCAGTCTCGTGGTACGGGGGCGAGCGGCCGCCAACCGATGATGAGTTGATGAGTCACAATTTCGAACGAAATAGATAACTACAACTAAACACTGTTGTTGTTACGCGAATACGAAACTGATTCTAACACTGATTAATGTCACACTTAGGTCTTTTAAAGCACTATAAAACTATATAAATTTTAATCTAGGTAATTAACTTTAAACTAATTATATGATTAAATTTCGACGGAGTAAACACAGACGATGTTTTAATCTCAAGCGCGTAGGGTAGTTTTTTTTCGAAAGAGGAGTTTTTTAAAAACCTTCCATGTACAGACTTTTTGTTCTTAACGATTTTATTATATGTATAGATGCATGCAAACGCTATGCAGAAAATAGCTCTGATTATACCAACATTTTGCGATCTAGTCATTTTGTTACCCGGTCTATTTAGGATGTGGTCTGATTAAAGATGTGGACTTTTCGAGAACCAGTAGTTTTGCTACCCGGTCTATTTGAGATGTGGCCTATTAACGATGAGGTCGTTTAAAGAACCAGTCGTTTTGCTACCCGGTCTATTTGAGATGTGGCCTATTAACGATAATGTCGTTTAAAGAACCAGTCGTTTTGCTACCCGGTCTATTTGAGATTTGGCCTATTAACGATCATGTCGTTTAAAGAACCAGTCGTTTTGCTACAAAGTCATTCGGATATATAGGCTTTCTCCAGAGATGGTCCTTCTGAGATCTGGACCTTATGATGATTCGGTCGTTTTCACAATGTAGTCGTTATGATACCAACTCTATTTAATTGTAAATATTTAACGCCCCTCATTAATTATTGGTTATTTAAATTAAATTTAAATAAATACTCGTATTGCCTCGTGTGGTTGCCGGCCTCGTGTGGTTGCCGAGTTAGAATAGTGCCACTCCATGTCTTCCCGTGGATGTCGTAAGAGACGACTAAGGGAATAAAGGCTTGTAGTACTGTTAGGCGATGGGCTTGCAACCTGTCACTAATACGCTGGTAAACATCTTTGCCTAATTGTGCAAATTGTGGTTATAGAATTATCAACAAGTTTTTAGAGATGTTTGTAATTCTGTAGCTCTGCCTACCCCACTCTGGGAACGAAGGCGTGCTCGTGATCGAAAGATGCTGTTATATGTCATTTATACCATTAATATGTCATATAACTGCTTCTTATATAGCAAGGTTAGCGGTTAAAGGGCCATGACACCTATGTCGAATGTATTAAGTCATATAAAAGTCATATAAACGTAACACGTAAATCAAAAAAGTAGTATAATAGCAACCATTTTTCATTTACTCGAGCAAAGGGTATATAAGATGTTATCACTCGACCGAATAGTCACATGGGCGTCGTATAGAGGTAGATTATTCAGCATTATCTTATATGACTCTTTAGTAATAAAAAAAAGTCGAGTAAACGTTTACTCAGCATCATAGTATGACTTAATACCAAAGTGCTGAATAAGATACTTCTATACAACATGATCTATAATTCGCGTTTATATGACTTCATGCAACATATACAGCACAATAGTCATATAATAGCAAACACATTGCTTTTACTCGACTCTGTCTGGCATGTCAAGTCAGCTATATAAGTTACGGTTACTCGAGTAAAAAGTCATATAAGCGCCAATTAAACGTGTCTTATTCAGCAATTTCTTATATGACTCTTAAGTCATAAAAGGAAGTCGAATAAACGTGTATTCGGTATCATAATATGACTATTATGCTGAGTAACTAAACTTCTGCATAAGCTGGCTTTATACGACAAGTTCTGTATAATTCGCCTTTACATGACTTTTATACGATTTATTAGCTGAATAAGCTCTCTATCTTATATGACTACTTTGCTAGTTGGGCTATTTCAAGGGTGGCGATAAGATATCTCGATTAAGATAGTTCAGCGACTACAACGAAGAATATTTACTTGTTGAAATATTACTATGACTTTCCCGCGGCGTTGCTTGCGGCGCGCTTGAAATAACTTAAAGTTTCATATATCAACTAAGAAGTGGTACTACGTAACAGCGTATTATACAACGGCCATATCACTAAAAAGTATAAAATAAAATAAATGATTTAAAAAACAAACAACCGCCTTCAAAAACCCAAAAAAAACGTTTTTTGTTTTCGGTTTAAATGTCCATTCATACTAGGCCTTAATTCTCGAACCTAGTCAAACATATAAATTTTTTTATGTAGTCGTCAGTTTCATCTCCAATGAAAATTGATATCGAGTGCTACGAGACAGGGAGATGAGAAATAAAATGTTTGTTTGAAAAATAAACAATGTTGTTTTGTTGTTACTTTAAAAATACTGTCATTGTGACATTTGAATTTGACAGATAAGGACCAAACATTGTATAGCTATACCACCGTTACTCAACGTTTATTAGTAAGGGGGTTACAAGGGTCAGGCCGTAGATTTTGCCACAAATAGCGCAACGCAAAACGGTAACGCAAAATAGTTAAGGTGCGCACATGATGTGTTATTTTAAATCTACCCCAAAAAGGGAGGAGCTTCTCAGTTCGTCGAAAACCTTTTTATTTTTTATGTATTACGTATATGTATCAAAAAAGTATTTTTTGTATGTAAGAGTTTATCACCAGTTCAGGATCTGATTATCGGATCCTAGATAAATCGAGAGAACTGCTCAAAACTTTCAGGCACATATAGGGCGATATTGGTTTTACCTGTAAGACCTTGCGAATTTGCGTTCTAAAAGCACCTCTTACTGAAGAGGAACTGATAATGAAAATTAGAGATGACCACCGGAATTCCGTAGTCGTGATTCACAGCACCAATGGCATTTATTTATCAAATCAAATAAATCGAAGTGTCAAAAAAATAATTTTGTAATATTGCTGTGACACAGTTTTATGGTGGGTCAGCATTTCCTTTTTCCGATAGTACCTATTAGGCGCCAAATAGGCAATTTCTAGGGGGCCGGTCATTATTTTAACCTTTTTCAGTTCGAGCGTCAATAGTTGGAATGTTGCTGGAATGGGTTGTTTCATCCGATTCAAACACCCTTCTTTTCATTTCAAATATAAGGAAAGTAATAAAGACAGAAAGTTGGAAAATATCATATATTATACTTAAAGAGATGCGTCACTCCATAATAAAGTAGTGGAATTACCTAACAGTAGGTACTAGTAAGCCTCAGGATTTGCGTCATAGTTAGGTAGGTAGGTACAAAATAAAAAACACGATTTCGGTATGATATGGTAAAAAATTTAATCACAGGCTGAAAAACATAAATCAAATAAATCTTCTTCCTCTTAATAAACCCCAAAGAAAGAAAGTAACTCTTTTACAATAATTAGTGCCTTACAATCCATTTCAAAAGCAAAGGAAAACACCCGGAAACCGCAAATATAATGTGTGCATGCTCATTTATTTGGTGGCACAAAAAAAGCGGCGCAAATTCTACGACACTGGTACCGCGAAGTGGCGTAATATCATTTTTGCGCCGTCGTGGCGCAAGGAAAATCCAAAATTACTTGATAAATAAGCTCTACTTTCATATCAATTTAGGTGTGAAAGATTACACACACCTTTCCAATTAGTGCACAACAAAAATAACAGATATTAACTTGAAATCTCAAAAAATGCTCACCGCGAAAAATGGGACACCTTCCACTTTCAACGAAGTTGACCATCAGACTGACAAAAGTACGGCCGCTACTGTCTTTTTAACTATTATAGAGAAAGTTACTTTGGTGTCGCCACTACTCAGATTCAAATACTGCTAATGTTTAACTCCTTAAAATGGGCAGATGAAAGCGGCGCAATAAAAAAAGTGCAAAGAAATGGCTTTGTTAATTTTTTTTTCAATTTATAAAATTTAATGTTTTTTCTTAGGAAACACGAAACGATATTTAAAGGTCGGCTAGGCTACTATTATTTCATAACGTTAAATGGAACAGATTACACAAATGTTTTAACTTTTTTAAATTTTACTGTGGCGCAAAGTGCTCCCCTAACGAAGAGAAAATATCGTAATTCGTATAACTCTCCTAGTTAATGAATTTATTTAAATATCTTCAGTGGCCGCGGTTCACTATTTCTTAAGAAATACAATGCTTTGGTTGAGACATATATATACGTATTATTAGTCCCAAAAAAAGTACCGGAGAGTTATGTTATACTTAATGTGGCAAAAACTACGGCCTGACCCACTAGCGAAAAGTGAATATTCATATTCATATAATTTATTGCACTCATGTAAGTATAATACAGTTCAATATGAACCATGTCCCTGAATCGCAGCTATATTTACGTCTTCTGATGTCTTGATATAAACATCCTCATGCCAATAAGTATTTACGAAATGGCATAGTATATTGTTTGTCAAAGGACTAAAATAGGCCATAATGACATGAAGTGTTTAGCCACCCGAGCAAAGCAAGGATCGGTAAATTCGAGTGTCATTATGGCGTTTTAGTCTAGAGTCTATATAAGTTAAATGTAATAAATAGTACACAGTAAATTTTTCCACAACGGAGACTTTAGTTTTTACGTCTTATATGGTCTAAAATGGGCCATAAAAACTCATGTAGAGGTGGACTAAAGTACATGGGTTTTTATGGGTAAAACAAGCCATAATGACAAGATATATTTAGCCACGCGAGCGAGAGTGGCTATAGTTCGAGTGTCATTATGGTTGTTTAGTGTCGCGTTAAATACTCTACTTTTCACTTTGAATGCGAGGAAAATAAACGACGTTCAGTGCCGGATTAGCCATTTTAGCAAGAGTAGCAAATGCTACGGCCCTACGAGCCCCGCGCATTGGGTGGCCCCGCGCACCCACCTCTAACCTCTAAAATGCTTGTCTGGTAGAAATTCTCCTGTTTTAGTACTTACATCAGTATGCGTGTACTCATATCCATCAGGGTTGACGATAGAATGAATAATCCAGTCGATATTCTCCAGCAGAATAACCTAAAAAAAACCCCACGCAAAATAGGCGCATAATTATTATAAGTCGCCTTGTTGCGGAAATGAGCCCGCCACAACCTGTAACCTAAAACAAACCAGGAGTCTCTTTATATTCTATTTAATTTTCTACGGACCCCGTGCTTGCTCAATCCGGCACTGACGACGTTCTTTACAAAATTACAATATTCATTATAAGAAAGTTTGTTAAGGCCCCTGTACACAATGGCCCATCATGGGCCATCGTAGGGACGGAGTGATGCGTATGAGTGAGATGCAAGAATATGTTGCTCGCTCTAAGTTGTAAATGCGTCCCTTACGTTGGCCCATGATGGGCCATTGTGTACAGAAACCTTTACAAATTTGTTTCGCGGTTTTTTATTTTATTTTATAATTTTCATGTGAAGTGCCGCTTTAAATGCTTGCATATTTAGCCAACAGGTTCAAACTTGAAAACTATTTTAAAACTAATTGGGCCTTGCATAATAAAATGAATTCATTCTTAATATAATTTTACCTACTACCCTCGCGATCGGGACTACCCTCGCGATCGCGCGCGCGCCAACAGGGCTTAGTACTGCTCTAGGCATATATTAATATTTTTAAATATAAAAGTTGCAATTTATGTGATTTGTTATACACTACCGTGAAGCTGAAAAGTAAAGCATTTCAAAAGTGAAATTAGTTTTTCAAAAAAACATTACATGTAAAAGTTATGACAATATTTAAAATTAAAAATTTAAGTGATCGTTACGAATTTGCAAGAAGTTATCGTTATCGCATGGCCTTCGGGTCAGCGCTCGGCGGGTAACTGGACGACGCACCTGCAGCGGCTGCAGCGCTTGCGGCCTTGGCGGTCGACTGAACGGCGCGGGTGCAGCAGCGCTTTGCAGCGTTTGCGCATGCACGAAGCGCTGGCAGCGGCGAACTACGTTGACGACACAAACGGCTACCGGCCGGAGTGATTTAAGCAGATAAGAAATACGAGCTTTTATTTTTCTCTTCTATTTTAACTTAACTTTGCAATTATGGCTCCAATATGCGACAAATGCTGTATCATTATTGAAGGCAGAGCATTCCTTAAGTGCCATTCTTGTCAGTTGTCTTTCCATCTCGACTGTGGTAACTGTTCTTATAAAAGATACGTCCTTATGGAGCCTGAACGCAAAATACTCTGGAAATGTAGACTGTGCCTTAGTAAGCCCGACCTCTCTAGCGACAATGTAACTATACGGAATAAATATCGTTCAATGATACCTACCAACAACTCCTTTGAGGGACTATCTAGCTTATCTGAGGATGAGGAGGACCTCGATGAGACTTCGTCTTCACATGGATCCGAGTTAAATAGGAGTTGCCCTGAGGGAATATTCACTTTTGCTCGGACAGAGGAATTAGAAAAAACAGTGGTCGAGTTGCGTAGCAGGCTAGCGACGGCGGAGCATGAGATAGAAAACCTGCTCTCTGAGAACTTTACCCTAAAAAATAAGATTACGACCTATGAGAACAAAGTGAGTCACTTCAAATCTATAAGCACATCAGTCACGGGTAAACAATCGCGCTCAAGGAAGAAAAAAAGTATCCGGCGGAGTATAAGCAATCGACCAAGTCTTAACCAAAGTTGTATAGAACTCGATTCCCGACAACTCAATAATCAAGACTACATACCTAACAGATCTCTCTTGATACATAACGGCCACATCCCTACGGTTTCACCAATAAACAAACCGACACACGCTAGTACGCCTACTCACCACAGGTTGAAACAGAAAAAATGTATACATATCTTTGGCGATGAACAGGTCAGAGGATTGGCACCGCGTCTTATAAACTCCGTTAATGCCAGTGCCGTGGGTCACACTCAGACTGTATCCGCTATGATCAAACCACATGCACCGAGCGCCCAGGTATTGAAGAGCCTGCACAACACATCCAACAAAATATCGAAGCAAGACGACATCGTATTATCTGTGCAAAGCAACGACAAGGACCCTTATGCGCTATTGGAAAGCCTAGGCAAGACCTTAGTTAAATTTAAAGACAATAAGTTTTTGATATTGAACATATGTAATAATCAAAATATAGAAAATAATATCTTATATCGTGAATTAAAATCGTTTCCCAGTATTTACCAACAATGTAAAGTAATTAATGTACATAAAAACCTAAGTAGAGGCTTTAACCATGTGTCATTCCTGAACTGGATAATTTTTAAATTAAGGGAGGAAATAGATTATTGTGAGGCCAACAATAATTGTTGTAAATTTAATTTAGCTCCACCACGACTGTCAGATAGCTCTGACACATTTTTTCGTCCCCAAAGCTCCAATAATCCCGCTTTCGACTAAAGATACGGGTAATTTAACATCACGATACACTAATAGCTTGTCGATCTTACATCAAAACATAGCGGGACTGTACTCAAAACTTGACTTGCTGGACCAAGCTCTGAGGGAATTAAGTGATCAGGGAAAAGATTTCGACGTAATATGTCTTACCGAAACTTTTGTCAAAGAAGGTTCTCAACAAAATATTAAGCTCGATAATATGAAGCTTGCGGTGTCATACTGCCGAGATAAGTGCAGGGGTGGATCGTGTATTCTGTTGAAAAAAGATCTCGAAAGTAAGACGTTGCCCTATGTCTCAAAACTAGCAACTAAATTTTATTTTGAATGCTGTGGTATTGAAATAGTGGGTCTGGGACTGATCGTTGTCAATATCTACAGAATACCGCAGCAAGATAAATCGCACGTAGGAATATTTCTTCACAAACTCGACTTCCTATTGAATTACCTTACATCTAAATTTAAAAGGAAAAAAATTGTCATAACCGGAGACTGGAATATTAATACACTGAAACAATGCGTAGCTTCTAGAGACCTTTTAGACATTTTAGAAAATTACAATTTAACAACTCACATTAAAAAGCCAACTAGACTGGATTCCTGCATTGACCAAATAGCGAGCAACATAAAAATGGTAACAGTAGAGATCCTTTATCTTGGGCTTTCCGACCACGAAACCGCGCAATCCCTAACACTGCCAACTGTTAGCCGACATAGAGCCTACACTACTTGGTACGAGTATAGGCGTGACTATAACCAGGACAACATCCGTAAGTTCTGCGAATGCATGTCTTCACTTTCTTTTTCCGAAACCCTCAATTCAACTGATGCGACAGGTGCATTTGATATTTTTTATGACTTGGTATGTCTTTTCTACAATTTATACTTCCCAACAATTAAAGTAAAAATTACTGATAGGACTAACAAATTAAGCTGGATGTCAAAGGGATTAAAGAAATCGTGTAGAAATAAGAGAATTCTTTACTTTAAGTTTAAACATGACAAAACCAACACGCAAAATAATAAACTGAAATACAAAAAGTATTCTAGATTATTAAAAAAATGTTTGTTAAATGCCCAACGAATTAAAAACCTTAAGTATTTAAATAACTGTCAAAATAAAGGAAAGGCAACTTGGGACTTAATTTCGTCGTCCGTATCTAACAAGTTGCATGCAAACGACATTAGTGTAATTAGATTAAATAATAAATTATATTCCAACCCCAATGACATTTGCAATATTTTTAATCAATATTTTATAGACTTGACTAAATCATCGAACTCATCATCGGGTAGTTGTTCTAATAATTCCCCTCTACCGGAATATAATTCTCACACAATGTTTCTGAGACCGGTCGACGCCAATGAGATACATAAAATAATAATGTCACTTAGAAACACTAAATCAAGTGGTTATGACAGCATTATCACTAGGATTTTGAAGATGTGTGCCTTACATGTATGTCATCCTATCGCGCACATAATAAACCTGTCTTATACCGAAGGCTTATTTCCGAAAAAATTGAAGTTGAGCATAGTTAAACCTTTGTTTAAGAGCGGTGACAGGCAAGACCCAAGTAACTATAGGCCTATTACCCTGGTCCCGGTAATCTCAAAAGTACTTGAAAGAGCTTTCTACATACGACTTGATAATTTTCTGACCAAATATGGAATACTTCGACCCGAACAGTATGGTTTTCGGAAAGGCAGATCAACAGCCCAGGCCTGTTTTGACCTGATCAAATATATCACGCAGTGTATTAACAACAACACTCCAGTTGCATCTGTCTTTCTCGATATGAGCAAAGCCTTCGACTTCGTTAACCATGGTAAACTCCTGCGTAAGCTTGAGAATTATGGAGTAAGAGGCAAAGCTCTTGACTGGGTGGAGGACTACCTAAAGGACAGATTGCAATGCCTTGAAGTTGACAGAATTGCTTATTCAAACAATGTCATTACCAAGAATGTTTATAGGTCTGAATTTAAAAAGAATAAAAGTGGAGTACCACAAGGTAGCATTTTGGGCCCACTATTATTTCTAGTATACATTAATGATTTATCTAAGGCAACAACACAAAAAACAATAATGTACGCTGACGATACAACTCTTGTAGTAAAATGTAATAATAAATCAAATTTCGAACGGGATATAAATAATTCTTTGCAAGATATGATTAATTGGATGTATAATAATGACCTACATATAAACATAATTAAAACTAAACTAATACAATTTTCAACATATAATGCAAACAATGTACCATTAAATATTAACTATAATAATAATTCAGTAGATGAAGTTGAGTCGTTAAATTTTCTCGGAATCACAGTAGACAAGCATCTAAACTGGAAGGAACACATTGACAAAATTTGCAACAAACTAGGCCGTTTTGTATTTGCTCTCAAAAGGCTGAGAGACACGGTGTCGGTTGAAGCAGCAATAACGGCATATCATGGATACGTATCGTCAGTCCTTGGTTACGGGTTGATATTGTGGGGAAACGCAGTGGAAGTGGAGAGAGTTTTTAAACTACAAAAAAAGTGTGTCAGGGTCATAAGTGGTTCGTGGTGGAATGAAAGTTGCGTACCTCTTTTCAGGAAACTTAAAATTCTCCCTTTGCCATGCCTATACTTAAGAGAAGTATGTAGTTTTGTCAGATCACATCACTCGTACTTTAAGACACGAAGCGAAGTTCTCGAAAGGCGAACCAGGGTAAAACTAATGAACCTCTTATATCACCCGCGAAGTCATAAGACGATTTACAAAAAAAATGTTTTCAATATGTGCATTGTCATTTAGAATTATCTCCCGGAGGAACTCAGGCTGCTAGAGGGAAACGCCTTTAAACGCAGTCTAACAAACTGGCTTTTGGATCGTTGCTTTTACAGCGTAAAGGCGTATCTCGAGCACCGACAGTAGTAGGATTAATAGTATTTAGCTATGTAATTGTGAAATGCCTACTATGTTAACCTTTGCTATTGTTTTGTATTGTTTGAATTTGACATTTATATTTGTTTTTTATTTTTTATTATTATTTTGACATTTTAATTTACTACTATAATTATATTTGCACGCTTGCATGCAAGCTTGACACATGAAACATAATGTACTGTAACATCCCTATACTGTGTCTATGCAAATAAATATTTTCTGATTTCTGATTTCTGATTTCTGATTTAAATAAATGTTATTCGTAATCATTAATCGTGTTTCACGAAATTAAATCCTTTTTTTAAATATTTTTGCACAGTTGTGATTTTGAGGTTATTTCCACGGCCTAAAAATGGTCCATACACAATCACTGAAAATGGCGATAATCCTCCATTCACAAACAACGCGAATGGCTGTTAAGGGCTTTCCAAAGTAAAACAAAAAAGTTTTAGTCCCGATGTGCAGAGGCTAAAGTAACATTTTAAGAGCATGAGAAGTGAAATAGTACATTATTGCCTAGGCATGGAAGTAGGCAATTGCGGGCCGAGTATTGTTTTAAACGGACGAGCTTGCGAGTCCGTTTAAAAATACGAAGCCCGCAATTGCTGTTCCTGCCGAGGCAAATATAGTGCTTTTCTCAAAAATCGCAAGTTTTTTTTTGTGTTGGAGTAACATCATCGCTTGAACTCATTTTTTTAATTGCATACAAACAAACTTCATGTGAAAAAACTATCACTCTTTACCGCCTTTTTGTTTATGACAAGGAAAATCGCAAGCTTTTTTTTAAAAAAAAAACATAAGCTATTCCAGACACAGATAAAAAAGTTATGTTTCGAATAAAATTTGGATGTATAAGACTTGTGCCCTCATTTTATTATGGGCTTTTTCACTTTTTAAAAAGTTACAAGCTAGATAGTAATGGAATTTGTATGCAACATTGCGGGCTTGTTTAGCGAGCACGCAATGTTTTTTTTTTAATTTGAGATCTGTCAGTAAACTATGTCCTTCGCGTCTCAATATGTAGATAGTAATGTCGACATTTCCAGACATTTTTGAGAAAAGATTATTTTTGTCCAGGTACCCTTTTTAGAAGAGAGGTGGAGCCGTCGTTAGATGTAGTGTTTTCCCGGGTTCCAGGTGACGTGGGAGCCGGAGGCGCGGCCCGGCGTGGCCAACCTGGTGCGGCTGCACTGCCTGGCGGCGGGGCTGGCGCCCGCCGAGGCCGTGGCGCGCGCCGCGGGGCTCAGCACGGCGCAGTACAAGGGCGAGGTGGCGCGCGCGCTGGCCGACGCGCTGCGGCCCGTGCGCGCGCGCTACACGGAGCTGGTCGCGCGCCCGCGCTACCTGCGCGCCGTGCTGGAGGCCGGGGCCGTGCGCGCGCGCGCCCGCGCCGACGAGACCTACGCCGACGTGGCGGCGCGCGTGGGGCTCGCCGCGCCGCCGCGCAGCGACCGCGGGGGACTAGCCCGAGCTCCTGCGTCTCTACCGTAGTTGCATATCTGCTTGTTGTAAATAAATAAATCATAGTTAGATATCAAATGTATATGTATTACTACGACCTGCCCCTAATGGAAATTTTTAGCTTCACAATCCTTATTTCCTGCAGTTTTATTCGTTAGGCCGTTCCGTAATGGTTCCAATTTATGTTTACCGAATTAAAACCATAATGGATCATTTTCTGTGGACTTATCAATGGTCAATACAAAATAAATATCACGGGACGATCTCACACAAATTGACCTAGTCCCAAACTAAGCTCTAGGCTTGTACTATGGGTACTAGACAACGATATAAATACTTATATAGAGAAATATATACTTAAATACATAGAAAACATCCAAGACTCGGGAACAAATACTCGTGCTCATCACACAAATATCTGCCCTTACCGGGATTTGAACCCAGGACCGCTAGCTTCGTAGGCAGGGTCACTACCAACTAGGCTAGCACGTCGTCTAAAAGTACGTAGACCTAACCATCCGTGCTATCTATGAGGCAAAAAAAACCAATAAATATACATATACCTATTTGCGAGTGTCATTTAAGCAGCAATGATTTATGATGGATCATAGGAATATATAGGAATAGTTCATATACGTAGTTCTTATTCTATTTGATGGGTGGATCAAAATTGGACAATGTTGCGAGCACCTTCTGAACACCGACTTCATTTTAAAACACTTGGTCTAAGTTTTAAAACAGACTTTGTCAAGCTGTCAAGCTGCACCAAAAGCTGCACAATCGATGTCGCTGGCGCTGCGGCAGGTGGCGCCACCGGGCGGACAATTCGTTGCCATGGTTACCGTCTGTTATGGATGACGCAAATAGTAATTGTGTCAAGCTGATCCGATAACACTCGAGTAGAAGATATATTTTGAACAATTTGTAAATAAAAATAAACTTTGGGCTAAACTAAATTAAATATTGCATTTGAAGTATCCTCGACAAGTATCGGAAGTAAGGCTCAGTAGACTCTCTACTACTGAAAAATCCATTGTTAATTGAGAATTCTTTTAGGGAAGCATAAATTATCCAGTTAATAAATTATGCTAGGTACATAGGAGTGCGTGTCGTGCTTGTGCCCCTAGCGAGCGATGTGCAGGCGATAAGCGCGAGGCGGAGGAGCGGACGGAGGAGGAGCGGCGCGATGAACCGGTACGTGGTGTTGCAGCAGCTGGGCGACGGCACGTACGGGTCCGTGGCGCTGGCGCGGCGCCGCGACACGGGCGAGCACGTGGCCATCAAGCGCATGAAGCGCAAGTACTACTCGTGGGACGAGGCGATGGCGCTGCGCGAGGTCAAGTCGCTCAAGAAGCTCTCGCACGCCAACATCGTGAAGCTGCGCGAGGTGATCCGCGAGGACGACACGCTGTACTTCGTGTTCGAGCACCTGCGCGGCAACCTGTACCAGCTGTGCCGCGAGGCGCCGCCGCGCGAGCCCGCGCTGCGGAACGTCCTGCTGCAGGTGCTGCGCGGGCTGGCGCACATGCACCGCCACGGCTTCTTCCACCGCGACCTCAAGCCCGAGAACCTGCTGTGCTCGGGGCCCGAGCTCGTGAAGATCGCCGACCTCGGGCTGGCGCGCGAGGTGCGCTCGCGCCCGCCCTACACGCAGTACGTGTCCACGCGCTGGTACCGCGCGCCCGAGGTGCTGCTGCGCGACCCGGCGTACGGCGCGCCCATCGACCTGTGGGCCGTGGGCTGCATCGCGGCCGAGCTGCACACGCAGCGGCCGCTGTTCCCGGGCGCCTCCGAGATCGACCAGCTGTACAAGATCGCGGGCGTGCTGGGCGCACCCACGCGCACCTCCTGGCCCGAGGGGCTGGCGCTGGCCGAGGCGCTGCGCTTCCGCTTCCCCGCGGCGGCGCCGGTGCCGCTGGCGCGCGTCGTGCCGCAGGCCGCGCCCGCCGCGCTGGCCCTGCTGGCGGCGCTGCTGCGCTACCCGCCGCGCGACCGCCCCACTGCGCAGCAGGCCCTCAGGTACTCTCGAGCGCCCCGGAACGCTACTTTATTACTGATTCACGCAAATATCACTCTTCATTCTCGCTGAAGGTACTTATGCACGCAGCACACCAACTTTAGTAGGTAATTTAGGGAACTTATGAAAAGGTAAGTTCGGCTACTATCAGTTAGATCTGTGATTTCCTGTAAGTACCTAAGGCGAGTAGCAAATTTATGAACTTCGCACTTACACTTCGCAAAGTGTAAATCAAGCTAAGAGCGCGCAGACTGTTCAGCGCAGTAACGGCACAGTCTTGTAGAATAGTTATGAGCGGAACGAGTAATTAGAGAACCCTACCTACTTAATTAGTCGTGTAAAAAGCCAAGTCTTTCTGTGCTTGCAGGTTCCCCTACTTCGCGGTCGGCGCCGAGCTCGGCGTGCCGCCGCCGATGTCTCGTGCTAGAAGGTGCGTTATAACTCGATGTGGTCCTTTATACTTATACGAGTACAGGGTAACATTTAGATCGGTCAGGGGAAAGTCTGAAACTATAAGACAAACGAAGATCTGTCCTTAGGAACCGTGTCATCGATTTTAGGAACAAGAAAAACTGCATTCATACATTTTAAAAAAACTTGTACCTACTCAGCTCGGGAATCGAACCCGGACGTTTTGAAAAATAAAACTACATAACGCTTAGATATCGGTTGTAAGCAGTAAATGTTACCTACTATGAAAAATGATGTCTAAAATTAATAAAACGTCTTGTTTACTGCCTAAGTAATGGTGTTCGTTTTATTTTTCAAAACGTCCGGGATCGAGTCCCGAGCTGAGTACGTTTTTTTTAAAACGTATGAATGCAGTTACCCGTGTTACTAAAAATTATGACACGGTTCCTAAGAACGAATCTTCGTATGTCTTATAGTTTCAGACTCTCCCATCTCGACCGATCTAAATGTCACACCTGTATAGTCTGCCGCCCGGAGAGGTAACATTTTAATATCCGCGGTCGTGTCGCAGGAGCAGCGTGCGCGCGGACGCGGAGCCGGCGCGCGACGCGGCGCCCGCGCCGGGCGCGCCGCCGCGGGACCGCTTCGCCGACGTCCTGGGGTGCGCTACACGCGTCGCGGCGCCGCCGGCCGTCGCGCGACACTGTGATGACTCGGCTTGTTCGCAGGGGCGAGGTGCTGCCCGAGCCGCGGCCGGAGGAGCTGCTGCGGCGCGTGTCGGCGCGCGGCGCGAGCGGCGCCTCGGCCCGCGGGCGCAGCGTGCTGGCGGCGCTGCAGGCGGGCGCCGGCCCCGCGCTGGCGCCCGGCCCGCGCGCGCTCGGCGCCGCCGCCGCCTACCTGGGCGCCGCGCGCTACGTGGCCGGCGCCAGGATCGACACCTCGCTGTTCCACCCGCTCGCTCTGCGCTCCCATCACGGTACGGCCGAGCCGGGGGGCGCCCTCCGGTTCTCGCTCGGAAGGAGAGATATTCGCGAGATCCTTTAATCGATCAGCAAAATATTCTTATTTTGGTGACCGGAAATATGTATTCGGTCAGCCAAAATATCTAGTCGGGGAGCGACTTACGGTTAGCGAACGTTTATAAATCTGTCCGCAGTTAATGATATACTGAACCGCTCTAAATTATTTTGATCAGCAAATTAAATATTGGAGCTGCTTGAACGACCCACGGTTAATTAAATTTTGGTAAGCAATCAGTAGGTAAGCAATATATATCATTTTGTCCATAAAAAAAAGGGGGCAAATTTTCTTGGGCAACGCAATCCACTATCAAATTTACATATTTAATAGAGTCGACGGAGCTCCGCTGACGCGCGAGCTCCTATTTCTGGGTTGCTCTGGCCCTCCGGACCTGATATAAAAACGAACCTAACCTAATCTACCTCATATTTATAATATAAATTTTGGTTAACCTATGTTGTGATTATTAAAGGGCATTGGGTAAATTTGTTTGAAAAATATTGTAATTTTTTTTTTCAGCGGCCACGGATGATTCTTACATAGTTATTTAGAGAACCTCTAAATACATATAGATATATATAATTTATGGCGTTAAATAATATCGGAGCGGAGATTTTAAAGATTTAAATGTTCAGTTTTTAGTACAAAAGTACGCCGACGACGACGCGAATATTTAAATATCTCAGCTCCGATGCACTTAAGAGTATTACATTACATAATAAAATATGTTTATTTTTAACCGACTTCAAAAAAGGAGGAGGTTATACGTTCCACTGTATGTATTTTTTTTTATGTATGTTCACCGATTACTCCCTCAATTGTCGACCGATTTCAAATATTTTTTTTTGGTTTGATAGAGTATACTTTTGAGGTGGTCCCATTGCCACCAAATCTGAATCTGATGAGAGGATCCGTGAGGAATTGAGGGAACTCCTCAAATATTGTAGGCAAACATATAGCGATTTTAGTATTTTTAGTACCTAACAAGTCCAGCATTTGCATTCAAAAAGTATCATTTGGTGAAGTGGAACTGATGATGAAGACCACAGATGGCCACCAGAACTCCTTAACGGTACCGATTTCAAGGGTGGCGATAAGATATCTCGATTAAGATAGTTGAGCGACTACAACGAAGAATATTTACTTGTTAACCGACTTCAAAAAAGGAGGTTATTGAAATATGACTATGACTTTCACGCGGCGTTGCTTGCGGCGCGCTTGAAATAACTTAAAGTTTCATATCAACTAAGAAGTGGGACTACGTAACAGCGTATTATGATCACTAAAAAGTATAAAATAAAATAAATGTTTTAAAAAACAAAAAACCGCCTTCAAAAACGCAAAAAATAACTTCTTTCAAATTGTAGGAACCTAAATAGGTTAGTCCAACTGAAGTCGGCGACGACAACATTTTCAACAAAAAGCCGACATCAGTTGGACTAACTTACTAGGTGCCTACAATTTTAAAGAAGTTATTTTTTGCGTTTTTGAAGGCGGTTTTTTGTTTTTTTAAACATTTTTAATAATTCTATCATAATTTGAAACTTTTACGAATGGCCGCTCACCTTGAAAATGTTTGAATTTTACAAATGACAACACTTTTACCCAAACCCCTTTGTGTGTAAAACTTGTAATTATTACTAGCCTCAAAAATACCAGCGCTTGGGTGCTCGCGTCACGTGGTCTGATTTCGCTCCGCCCACAATAACGAACACTGCTGATTTTTCAAACTAAACGCAATCCACTTATTTATATAGATAACCATTATTTTAATATGCACACCTCTCAATTAAACTGCTTACAGACATGTTTTCTCTGCTGACCAATTGTAAAATCTTGCTGCCCAAGTAATTATGTATTTTGCAGCTCGATATTATTTTGGGCAGACAAATGATAAAAAAAGCAGATAAATATTGGTTAAAATGTTAACCGTTTGTAAATTGTTTGCTGAACAAGCGATGTCGCCCGATTTTTATTTATTGCCAGAAACAAATCTTTGTATGCTGCCCAAATGAGTTAATTGCTTATTTTTTTGCGAATCAATTTTAATAACGGCTGACCATTTAATGACTCCCCAAGATTAACACGCGCTTGTTGCAGAGACGACGACGGTGGGCAGCGGCGCGCCGCGCGTGGACTGGGCCGCCAAGTACCTGCGCTGAGCGCCGGCCGGCGGGCTGGGGCCCGATGCGCCGCCTGATAAAAATATATAAACAAAGGCGCCCAAGGATTTAGGCTTTTCCCGTGCTGCTAATTAGGTGGTTTTTATCATAAAACCGAGTTTTACGTCTTGTAGACTAGGTACACCTCTCGACCGCTCGGCGCGTCAGTGCTTAGGTACTGCTGTTTGTACATACCTATACCTTCTTTAAGAAAAATAGGTTCATCCAGTGATCCGGGATGGGGGTGGCATTTATTCCCATGGGAGTCTTCTGGGATCTAGCATTGAAACTACTGTGCTCAAAACTGCAATTGACTGCTCCCTCACCATAGAACGATGTCCATTAAACCATAAAAAATAAATAAAGAACATCGAAATTTATCTTCTACATTGTACTGTAGGTAGGTTCTATGTTGTGTTTACAATTAAACTCCCCCTGTACCTTACAACATATTCGAATTGCAAAGCGGTGATGCCGCCAGCGGCCGAGGCGCGCGCCTGCCGCGGCTGACTCTTTACAAACTACAACTTACAATAGATTGTTCGTGGACTTTAAGTAGTTGATAGCGGAAGGGTCACCTGTGTCATGAATTTGTCACCTATAAGGATAATTAAAATATTTGTCGTTGATAAATGGTTTTTTTTATTCCTTTCCTCGTATTGCATGAAAATAATAGGTCTGTAGTAAAACAGCTCGGTATCGATATAATCGATATCGAGCGATCGTGCCCAGATCGTCGTTCCGCCTGTGGGAGGCTTGCCGACAGTGCCGCAGTAGCACAAGAGTTCACAAGACCGACCGTCAACGCGGAGATCCTTGCGAGAATGGCTATGTACAGTCAGCATCAAGAGTAGCTAAGCAGAATAACATGCTCAAAATGATCTAGACACGACGTATTCTCTTGAGAATAGCCTCGTGTGCAGATCATTTTGACCTCTTCGGTTGCGTAGGTACTTCTGCTGCTGACTACAGCAGGGGAGGTGTTTTGGCTGAAATTATATATATACAGTGCTACCATTGTCTTAATGGCTATCTGCAATCTTCGTTTTTCTATAACACACGAGTGACAAATATGCTGTCAGGTGCGAGTGCAGGCGTGATAGCGATAGCCAGCCGAAAGCAATTAAGAACCTGCGAATACTGTACTCATCTTCACAAAATACCTCACTCTAGGTATGGATTGACTACAACTACAATATATATCAAGGAGCGGAGCTGCTCGGCACGCAATGGAGTGATGAGGGTCATCACTGTCCATGAACTTGCATCACAAACCAAGTCTCGATTCTGTGCTTATGTTTACTAATATAATTGTGAAAGGCCCTGTGTAAATAAATACCTGATGTGTCGGTAATAATGTTCATTTTGTAGTAGTAAAAGAATATTCAAATAGCTTTTAAGTCTTTACTGGAGAGGTCCATGGTGGGAGTGAGAGTTAATCACTTTGTCAGTAACAATCTAATTTTATAATAATAAATAATACAAGATTATAGACTAAACTAATACAGATTCCAAAAAATATATGTTAAAAAAAAAAAACGAGTTTATTAAACTGTGCATCAATAATAATTAGGAAACGGGACAACCGGCACTAAGTCTTTTACACAGGTCGGTATCAAAATGACGGTTATAGACAGCGTGTTATTTATAAACGCTGAATAATTATGCATTTAGACAGACCCAGCATCACTAGAGCAGGGCCAGCGGGGATGTGACACGAGTGGCAACAGGCAGGCAATCCAATCTGATATAGAGCTGGATACTGGATTGAAATTTATTTAGATAGATAACCACAGTGCCTATAGTCTGCACTGAGCAGTCTCTAAGTGTCATAATACTAAGTAAGGCTAGGCAAGGTAGTAAAACTAAACGCGATTTGACAACTTCATACTATGTTTATTATATTATTTACACATTTCTTTCATATAAAATCTGACAGTGATCAACGAAGAGTGTCCACAGACACGGAGTATGTACACGAGCAAAACCAAGTGTGGAGTACGGGGAGTGACGGTCACTCATACTTGAGGTAGGGCTTCGAATCGAGAGGCGGCGCGGGCGCGGGCGCGGCGGGCGGCCAGGCCTCGCCCACCCAGTTAAAGACGCGCGGCGCGGCGCCCTCCAGCAGGCCCCAGCCCAGCAGCGCCGAGCGCCCGCCCGCGCCCGCCGCGCTGCCCGCGCCCGCCGCGCCGCCCGGCAACCGCTCGCGCTTGGGTGACGCCGTCGAGATGTTGACAGAGACGCCCTTGATGATGTGGTCCTGTCCGCACAGGGCCTGGGCCACCTCCGGGTCCAGGAACGTGACGAAACTGAACGCTCGGAACGGCTTGGGCACGAACACATCTGTGACTTGCCCGAAGGCTGCAAAGTAGTCACGCAGGTCCTCAGCAGAGAGTGCCTCTGTGCAGCGGCCCACGAAAACCTTGCGCGGCGCGCCGCCGCCCTCTTTGCTGTTGGGCACGCGCACGTCGCACCAGCGCCCGTCGATCAGGTGCCGTCGGCCGAGGGCGCGCAGCTGCGCGCCGTAGTCGGCGAACTTGATAAAACCGAACCCCTTGCTGAGCCCGGTGGCGGCATCGCGCTTCACCTGCACCATGAGTAGCTCGCCGAACGCCGCGAAGTATTCGCGCACCGCCTCCTCGCCGGTCTTCCACGGCAGGCCCAGCACGATGAGGTCCGAGCAGCGCGGGCGCGACCCGGGCGGCGAGGGCGACGCGCGCGCCTCGCCGGCACCGCTGGCGGGGCTGGCAGCGCGGCCTGGCCGCGGGAAGGCACAGAAGTAACGGTGCGCGACCCAGCCGGCGGGCGGCGGCGACAGGCGCTGCTCCACGAGCCGCAGCCCGCGCAAGCGGCCGGCGGCGCGGTCGCGGTACTTGAGCCCGCTGGCGCCCGCAAACTGCGCCGCCACGGTGCTGAGCAGCAGCGAGCCATCTTCCTCCACGGGCAGCTCGATGGGCTCGTCGTGCTCGCCCTCGCTGACGAGCACGTACTCGCCCGACATGACGTCGCCCTGCTGTCTCCTCGCTCACGCACCGCAGTCGCTGTCGGTCCTAGTCCAGCCGCAGCCGATCCGCATGTTTACATGCCGCTCCGGTCCAGCCGGTGCTCGAGAAGCTGGTGACCCGTGAACCGACAATATCGCGATTTTGACTACGCGTTTAGTTCCGATTGCGTGACGTATGACGTGACGTTTCATGTCAAAAGTATTTTCTTGCTGCGTTCCGAATCACGCCCACTCGATTCCGTTCGGAAATTTGTCCGTACTTACCATAGACAATACAGTAGCACTTGCATTTTTCCTACATCTATGAGCACTCTGAGCACTTGTCATCACAGATTACTAGATAATAATTTACTTACCTAGAAAAAAAAATTGGTATGCTTTGCTTGTTATTGTAGTTATTGCGAATAAATCCACCAACAAAAAAGTTCTAAATTCTTTAATTTGTCAATGTAATGTTAAATACATTCATTCACAAAAAAATTAACTTAAATCGATTGCTTTCCTCCAGTTTTTGTTCTTTTCCTTTGTTATGTATTGTCTCTATGTTTTATGATGTCTAAATGTTTTGTGTCTGTTTATTTCAGCGTGCTCATCAAAACCACACTGTACGCCAGACCCTGGTTTTAGATCCATTTTTATAACTGGGGCACGTTTTATAAAGCTACAAGTTAAGCCCCCTACGCATTATCCTTCCGTGCCATCCCTCCGGGCACGATGCACGACGCAAAACGATAGTGCGTAGGCTTGCTGGACGTCAATTATTATTATTATTACCGTGAAGGACTTGCACGACCGAATTTGTATCCAACCAGCCCCCCACTACTTCTCGCACGACGTGCGGCTGGATGGTGCGTAGCCCTGACGTAGACTTGACGTCCGTCATTTTGTTTTTTTTAATATTTTTTCTTGACCGTGGATGCTATGTCCTTCAGTCGACATCCATCAAAATCTTCGCAGTGTTGCTAGATCTACGTAGCCAGATCTTCGCAGTGTTGTCAGAGTTTAAGTTTCGCGAACGTCTAGCACGATCTGCACGAAGGACTTTGCACGATAATGCGTACAGCACCATCGTGCCTGACGGTCGTGCGCGGCTGTACGTCAAGATAGTCAAGAAGGATAATGCGTAGAGGCCATTATGCCGCACCACATGCTTGGTGTTTACCACAAACACTGCGGGACGCAACTATATGTTAAAGTGAGCACAATGTATTTCTATCTCACTCTAACTTATAGTTGCGTCCCCCTTTGCCTTTTATAATCTGTGGCGTTGACGCGACCCGTTGCCGTTGTGTTGTATTGTATTGTAATGTGGGCTGGGGCCTGTTTTATAATGCTACAAATTACAATTTACAGGTTACAAGTTTCCATTTGACACAACCTTGACCAATGACGACCAGCCATTTGAGCAGTCTTGCCAGTTTAGACCTGTAAAGTTGTTACTTGTAGCTTTATAAAACGTGCCCGTGTACGTACACTCGACCGCGAACCGCAGTCAGTCTCGAACTTTGGCCGAGATTCGCAAGTGATCTCCGCTCAAAAATATGACCCTTTACACTCACAACTGGGGAATGCAATCTCGCGAGATTGGAGAGATAGGTGGATTGGTTGGTTTTTTATTCAAATTTGATGTATTTATTATTCATTCATTTAGGTGCCGTGTAACAACTTTTATCAAATAAATGTCTCGTTTTTGTACGAAAATTAAACAATGGAGGTTATTAACTTAATATAGTAATGAAAAGAAAAAATTGCGCTCAGCATTTCTCTTATCTTATCTCAGTCAGCAAACAAACGAAAGCGGATGGGGAACCCCATGAAGTGCGAACGCGAAACCGCGACACTGTTAATACTCTTGTTTCGCGGCTATCACAGGCTTGCCATAGAGTAATTTTTTATATGGCTTTTATTAACAACAAACACTTGGAAGGTAAATACTAATTTTAATTAGCTTCAACACAAATTACATACACTCCGCGTTCGCCGGTCACACCACAGATTATCCTCTTTTTTTCTTTTTTTTTAAAGTCCTTTCCCGCTCGAATGCTTGCGTCATATCTTTGAGCATAACGATGTGTGTTATTCTAAATATTTTCGACTTTTATATTAGGTACATAAAATGACATTGTTAACACTTTGCTAAGGGCCACCGCTAAGTCGCGCGGGTGCGCGGATCGTACGCGCGTGTCGGAAAATAGTATGAAGAAGCCGTCGCACGCGTGGTCCACGCGAGTTATACAGGTGGAAAGTTCGAATGCCGCATGGAAGGCAACTACCTTAAATATTAGAAATAGCCCATTCTGCGTAAAGGAGACTTTTCATTATTTTTAAAAACTATAAACTCTGCATTTAAGGATTTTTGAAAAATCGTCTGTCTCAACCGGGACTCGAACCGGTCGGTCAAATGCGGTAAAATAACATGCCGTATTTTATGATGCAGATCGAAAGGGTTACCGATACGATTCATTTATCTATTACTATAAAAGTAAGTCACCATTGCGTAAAATTTGTTATTTCCAATATTTAAGGTAGCTGCGGTACATTTCCCGTGACGGGTCTAAACAAAGTTAAATGGTAATTGCTAGTATTCATGGCCTTCCGTTATTTTGATTGTGTTTGTTATTTAGAGATAAATGAATCATATCGGTAACCCTTTCGATCTGCATCATAAAATACGGCATGTTATTTTACCGCATTTCACCGACCGGTTCGAGTCCCGGTTGAGACAGACGATTTTTCAAAAATCCTTAATTGCAGAGTTTATAGTTTTTAAAAATAAAGGAAAGTCTCCTTTACACAGAATGTGCTATTTACAATATTTAAGGTAGTTGCCTTCCATTTGGCATTCGAACTTTCCACACTGTATAGCGCTGCTCATACTATATTTCGAGAGGCGAGCAATCCGCACCGATCACCACCCGCGCGACTTAGCGGAGGCCCTTAGTCTCCACGTACACAAGCTGCTCGTCATTTTTACTGTTGAAATAGTACGAGGCCACGTTTTTAGAGTTCCAGGGTGGCAACGGGACACTATTACCTAACAAGCCACCGCTGTCCGTCTGTCTGTCTGCCTATCTGCCTGTCAGAGGGCTGTATCTCGTGAACCGTAAATGGGTGAACAGTTGAAATTTTCACACAGTACCTACCTATGTATTTCTACTAGATATCGTTATAATATAACACCTTATCAGGAAAAGGACTACCTTCGATGAGAAATATAGAATCCATATAGGAGAGAGAGAGAGACAACTGGAAACAAGAAATAGTGGAACCCATAACCACATGCTTCACAGATGGTTCGTGGAAGTCATCAACGAGAAGAGCGGGGGCAGGCATATACAATCAAGAGGCAAATGAGCACACAACACTACCACTAGGTGGATTCACTCGGGTATTTCAGGCTGAAGTGTTTGCTATCTTAAAGTGTGCCCAGACTCTAAATGAAGAACGGGAAGCCACGCATAATGTACACAGACAGCCAAGCAGCACTCAAAGCACTGGACAACCCGGAGGTCAAATCCGCATTAGAGTTTGAGTTCAAAAATTAACCGAATATCCTAGGAGCCACATCCACATGTAACACTGGCTTGGGTACCAGGACACAGTGGAGTGACAGGAAATGAGAAGGCAGATGAACAGGCTGGGGCAGGAGCGGACCATCAATACGTAGGCCCGGAATCAGTACTCCCAATAACTGCAACGGTCACGAAGGGACTCATCGCCAGAAGAATAGAACGAGAGACGAATGAGGCATGGAATATAACACAGAGGTGCAGACAATCAAAGCTCACGATAGGAAGGCTAAACAAACACAGAACAAGGTATCTTCTCAACCTTGGTAAGTACAATCTCAGTCTTGACTAACCAGAGGCCCGTTTCACGAAGCTACAAGTTACAAATTACAAGCGGAAATCTCTTTCTAACTCCTTTTGATAAAAAAGGAGTTCCGTTTGTAATTTGTAACTTGTAGCTTTGTGAAACGGGCCACTGTAGGTTAATGCTTATAATTAAGTAGTTCTTCGGATAACTCGTCCTCCCCAAATGTACGGTATCTCAGCGACGAGTACATAACACTTTCGGTTAGTACGTGTTGGCCAGTCTCCTCTTTGCCACAGTGTGGGTATTCCGTATTGGGGTACTGTTTAATACCTATTACCGTTAGGTGCCTGTTGAGCGGACAGTGTCCAGTCAACACTCCCGTTTCACGAAGCTACAAATTACAAGCGGAAGTCTCTTTCTAGCAAAAGGAGTTAGGAAGAGACTTCCGCTTGTAATTTGTAACTTGTAGCTTCGTGAAACGGGCCTCAGGACGCACTTACACACAGGAGGTTAACAACTTAACAGACGATTAGAGTGTTGACAGCTGTTAAAATGTATGAACTAGTCTATTAACATTGATCAACATTTAACACCGTATGGTGAAATTAGTACACGTTAAAATCAATATTAATCGACTGTTAGTTCATACATTTTGACAGTTACCTCTCTAATTTTCGTCTGTTAATACAGGACAGCTTTACAGGGGATACCTTTGTTTCGGCGAAACATGTTTGCCAAATGTAGGTATCGTTTCCCAACCGTATCATTTGCCAACCCGCTTTGTTTTTTGTAACCGTAAATATTTCAGGATTTCGAATGTATAAAAACTAAACCTAACCTAACCTATAGGGTTCTACACGATGGTACTGAAATGAATCCTGAAATATTTGTATAAAATTGGGTTGACAAATGAAAAAGTTGGGAAACGATACATTTGGCAAACATATTTTTTGCCAAACGACAGGCTCCGATACTACATGCCTATTTGTATAAATTAAAAGTTATTGGCAAACCACTTGACACTGCAGACCTTGCATTTGTAGTGATTTTAGACTATTTTGTGTTAAAAGTAGTTATTATTGTTAATAATAATTATTGTTTTTAACTTTATTACTCTGTCATGAAGCTTAGTACTTTTAAGTATTACCTATTGTATTTTATGATGGAAAAAAAGAGCTTCTGCTAGTTTCTTTCTGCAATTATTGTCCGAAGCGATAGCACAGGCGGCGGTAGTGATATTTAGGTCCCTCATGTCGCTAAAAACACAAATAGGTAAACTAGTTAACAATAATTTGAATTTTTGTATATGAATTTTATTTAGTAGCTCCGTTGTGGCTCCTTGGTTGCGATTGACCCCATTCTGTAAATGTGTAGTTGGGTATAAGTCTGTATGAATTAACAGTACTTACCCTACCTTGCAAAAGCTCGGGTACCCGCCATTTTTCAGACACAGGTTCAAATGCGTGTCCAAATCTGTTACAATAAATTGATTATTGCTTACTTAATTATTGATAGTACTGATTACAGGAGCGGAGTGGAGCACGGCGACGCGGGCGCGCCGTCGCTCGCAGTCCGCCGCAGCCGCCAGCGCGCGCGCACGCTCCGAGCCCCTTGCGTCATGAGTCGCTCCGAATGCTTTTTACGCGCGATCAATTAAAAAATAAATGAGTGAAGAAACCGCGAGTGCCGGTGATAAGACGCGCCGAGGCCTGCCTGCGGTGCCCGGGGCGCCCGCCGCCCCCCGACCGGTGCGATAGTGAGTTTTTGCGCGTTCTTAATTGGGGTTTAAGTAGAGTTTCATCAGGTCCGCTAATTAGAGCCGCCCGTCCGCGCCGCGGCGCTCGCGCCGGCAGCCCGCGCCGCGCCCCCAGCCCCGGACACAGGTAACTCGACAGGATGCTCTACTATATAAGTAGTAACTACACATAGTAGACAATTATTTTTTAATAATAGACAAATTATAACTACAGTATAAATACTCCGTATGAACTACGCCACGTTAGGGATGACTTACAACTTACAAGAAGCTTTACCAACACATAAATAGTTTCAGATAGGTATTTAAATTAGGTTCCGCGGACGAAATATCTGTGCGATGGCTGCATCGTTCTCGCCGTGAGTGCTGATAGGTCGATCGGGCATGATCTGGCTCGGCCGCGGCCGCCGCGGGCCCCGTTGGCGCCGACGACCCCCGCGGATCTAGATTAGCGCCGGCGCGAGCGGCTGCAGGGAGCGCCGCCTCCCCAACGGGCAACGAGAACAACTCTCCTGCTGCAGCTTGCACATACAGATTTGTAACTGCCACGCTAGTTATTCTTTGAAGTGGGCAGGTCAAACAATAGCAAAGTCATTATGTACTGCATTGGTTAAACTCTATCGTGACTTGATACACAATACATATAACTTGCAACTAACAGTAGCAATAAATATAGCGGTTGCGCTCCCAGGCGACACCCGACACCGCCGCGCCGCCGCCGCCGCCGCCTCCCGCGGATCGGGTGACAGCCAACCTGCCACAGCCCTAGTTCAAAATCAAATCAAAGTATTAATTTTGTCCACATTTGTGTGGTAAAGGTAACCACGGGTTCGGGAGCCTTACCGTGCGCACCGGCTCACTACCAAAAGGTACCAAGGGTACGCTCGAACTGACACATAAAAAGAACTTTATTTGCTAAACAACAACGAGTATACATAAAAATACATATCTGGCGGACCCCAAACTAGGCTGAGCCTGTATCTTGGGACCCTGCAAGGGAGTTGTATAAGGGTCTTCACATTATAGTTGCTTGTCACAGCTATATTGATATACGTAGGTACTAAATTAGGCCAGTCTATATCAACACAAAAAAGGCAAACATCGCAAACGCGCATGTAACTACGAGTTTATATATCAACATATATAAACTCTAGGTCCCTTGAGAGTATTGTTAACACCCAAGTTTGCTACCCTGAAAAACCCTGTGCTACCCTCATGGTACTCGAGAAACTGACAAATTTTGGCACTTATTTCAGTTTTTTCGAAAAAACCACCATAAGGATGCGTTACTTTCAAGTATCTTTGTTCAGTACTTTAATAAAGATAACTAAATTTGCTCCAATTTGAGCGTAACCTGAGTATACTATGTCCATTGGTTACAGAGATACAGAAAGTCAAAGATGGGCAATATGTGCAGAGCCCGCTCCTCAGACCCTGCTTAAAATGGTGGCTAGCAAATGCAAAAAGAGCACTAGCAGAAAGGCTGGGCTCAAGTGTTCTATCCTATGTTCCTTTTGCCACGGGCGAAATTGCAACAAAGCCATCCCTATCGTCCTGGACGTGGAGGGCGAGGATGTGGATGACCCAACACTATATGCCGACCTGCCTCCACCTTCAGAAAACATATTTATCCCTCCTCCCCCACTCTCCCCCACTGATCTAGACTGGATGAGACCAGAGGGCCCTGCCAAGATGCATTGCGCTAACTAGCGTTTCTATTAGTTTCGTTTTTAAACCAATCGCGTCACTGGTAGATCACGTGACTTTTCGAATCAAGTCATCTACCAGTGACGCGATCAGGCCTCGCCTCGATCAGGATCGGATCCAGCTTTCAGATTAGGGGGTGGTCATTAACTGCTGAACGCAGAAGTTCGGTCAAGTGCGAGATAATGCCACACGACTATTTACTTTCTGACCCGTATCTACGAGTGCCGAAGGGGGTGGTCATGACCTACTTGACCACCCCCGTGGATCCGCCACTGGACGCGATTGGTTTAAAAACGAATCGAATAGAAACCCTAGTTCGCGTAATGCATCTTGGCAGGGCTCTCAGGGCGAAAGTCTAAACTGTTTTTGCTTGACCGTGTAAATAATAATAATAAATCATTTATTCAAAAAAACAGGCATGGGATATTAAAATTCTTCGCCAAACTGCACAATCAGTTCGTAGGCGAAAACTGAGTGCTCTCAGATAGTAGGAGAAGTACGGGAGAGATGAACCCCACTTTAATTAAACGTGCTTATTTTTTTTACTATTAGTCGTAGCAAATTTGTAATTAGGCCCATATGTGTCAAATTTAGTTAGGTATAATTTAATATTATTAGATTGTCGATTAAATTAATATATTTATTATTATTATTTTTATTTTTATTTTTAAAACTGAAAATTGGTTCATATCTCCCACCCCGGGGTGAGTTGACAAGGGCGTGAGGGAGACTTAACCATACATTTGTCTAAAAAGAAAAAACGGTTTTTTAATTAAAAATATTTAACTCAAAACACAACCAAAATTTAAAATAAATCTCTCTTACAGGATGTAATCAACATTTAAAGTTATTAAAGCCATTTTTTGCTCATAAACCTTAGAAAACGATTCAACCTTTAAACAATAATGGCACATCAGGAATCACATATGCACATTAATAACATACTTATAAAGATAATATTATAAATGAGTCTTTCTTACAAATGTAATTAATATTCAACAACATGAAGCCTTTTTTTGGCTTTTTAACAAAATGATAAAGAAAATAGATTATAATTTTACTTCTAATATAAAATTAATCAGCCTTTAAATAATAATGGTATATCAGAAAACACATATTATAATTATTTTATAATGATTTACTAAAGATCCGAGCGGGAGATTCTAATCCGACCACTGATCATGTTTCCCCACCACCGGAGTGGTCAAGTCTCCCGCTACCCCCTTGCCTTACGAAAGTGATGTTTTCTTTAAACATTTACAACAGCTGACTAAAAAATTCTAAACTCCACAATACTAAACTAACCCTTTAATACAATGTGATACTAAAACAGTTGTTGCCTCCAAAACTGTTGAGATTGCAATAGAATGCAAATCATTAAAAAAAAACCCTTTTGACGCGCAAAAACACGTTTTCCTCGCTCAACGCCGAACCATACTAATGGGGACCAATATGGTACCGTCGCAGCCGCCGCCTATGTACAAGTGTCGGTCAAGCTGGCAATGGAGCCGATAGCCCGAAATTTGAATTAGATATTTGAGATGGTTAAAGTCTCCTGGTCAGGTTTCCCGGTTTTCCCCTAAGTATTATTTTATAGTTTAAAGGACAATGCCAAAAAATATATATGGACCGAAAACCCAGCGTCGATTAAAATCAATCATATAGGGTTAGGTAGAGCATATTAAATAGGTCACAAATGTATAATTTATTTCGAGGAAACAATCTCCAAGTATTAAAAAATGTGAAAACTTTGCGTAATCAGAAAATAATACCTTATGTAGATGATGTTCTTGTTTTGTGACGGATAATTATATAATTAGGTTTATTTGATGTAGTAGAATATTTTAGACAATGATGTTGTGTTCGTTCTTCTGAAGTACTTCTCTAAAAAAGTTATTTAGAAATAATCGTAACAACACGTTATTCGCAAGATGTTTTATTTACAAAGTAACTCAATAGATGACTAACAGAATGCTTTACGATAAGAGATTATATCATTCTCTTCTATCTCGGTCCCTCACTGCTGAGGATCGCGACCAGTGGGCCGCCCGGTGCATACTGCCGCCCACCGCCTTCCTAATGACGTCAGACCATCTTGCTGGTACTCTGCCTTGAGCACGCTTTCCATCAATCTGGCCCAAAATTATTAGCTTCTCCAGACTGTGCTTCGAAGAACGCACGATGTGACCGAAGAAGCGGAGAGAGCGCTCTTTGCAGATAGCAGAAAGCCGCCTGGTGATGCCTAACTCGTGCAGTTCATGCTCGTTGGTTCTCATGGCAGTCCACGGTATACGAAGCAGTCTCCGCCAACACCACATTTCGAAGGCATCGATTTTAGCGCTATCACGGCTTTTTACACACCACGTCTCGGCACCGTAGAGGTAGATGGAAAAGACCGGAGCACGAACCAAGCGCACTTTAGTCGCACGGCGAATACTACGATTCTTCCACACTTTATCGAGGTTAGCCATCGCACTTTTAGCCATACCGGATCTTCGGCGGATTTCTTCCGTGCAACTGCCTTCATTTGTGATCATTGCATTGACCCAAGGTACACAAATTCGCTGACCTTTTCATAGCCTTTAAGTGCGTCGGTGAGAGGGAGTACCTGCGCTCTATCTACCACCATTATTTTAGTTTTTGAATGGTTGATCTTCAGACCGAGCTTTGCACTTTCCTCCTCAATTTTCTTCAGCAGACTTGCCATCTCAATTTATTAAATATATAATCGACGTTTGTTAGACTACTCTTCCGTAAATCATTAATGCCGTAGGTTCATTAAAATCATTGTTTACTTTAGCTGACTAGCTTAGCTTATACGTTAGGGACTACAACGAGCAAACACCGACTATCCAGTGCCGCCCTCATTTAATAAATAAAAAAAATATCAGGGGAAAATGTCACACCAATTGACCTAGTCCCAAACTAACCTCAAGGCTTGTACTGTGGGTACTAGGGTATGATAAAAATACTGATATACTTAGAGAAATATATACTTAAATACATAGAAACCATCCAAGACCCAGAAATATTTGCCACTACCGGGAATCGAACCCGGGACCGCTAGCTTCGTAGGCAGGGTCACTACCAACTAGGGCAACGCGTCGTCCTCGTTAGGAACTATCGTATCGTTATCGTGTTTCGTAATATCTAAAGTATTTTCTTGAAATCAAAGTTGATTTGAGGTACAAATGAATACTCAATTAATGAGATTATACATTAGATAACTTTATAATAACATTTCACCTTCGTGTAATCAACTTATCAGAAAAGGTGTTCACTTTTTTCCGTTAAGTTGCTTACTAAAAGGTTAATTGACACGACTGCCCCAAAAAAGGAGTGTATGTATGTATGTATGTGAGTTTCTTTATTCCACTATAACTTCTAATCCTTTGACCGATTTATATGTGTGAGGTATCGTTAGAATCCTTATGTCATCCCGGGTGACATAGGATACCTAAACTGTTAAAATTGAAGTAACAACAATGGCAAAATGACAATTATTAACATATGTAGGTATATCGACGACATTATAAAAAATGCAGTCGGGTTTTTAAAGCCTGCTTTTCATAGAGTTATTTTTAATACTTGGGGATTGTTTTCTCGAAAACCAATTACACATTTGTGACCTATTGGATATGCTCTACTAACCATATATGATTGATTTTAATCGACGCTGGGTTTTTTTTGGCATGGTCCAAATATGTTTACGTTGGTTTTTTTATTTTTACGTTTATTTGTTTGGTTTTACGATTTTGCCTAGCGGGATACCTCAGATAACTGTGACAAGTATTTAAAAAATCTGGAACTAAGGGACGCCTACATAGACGACGTTAACATAATTACTTTGAAATACCGCTGTCTTTGCACGGCAATAACTTTTTTCACACCAAGATTTCCAACTACCTGCCAAAGTAATTGTTTTAAAACTTAGAATTATCTATCCGGTGACATATCGCTTGTCCTCATTGGTCTTATAGGCCAATTAGCCCACCCTCCTTTCGCGGTTCGTGCACCATGGGGACAGAACAGGGTTTTCAGGGTTGCAAACTTGGGTGTTAACTACTCTGAAGGGACCTAACAACATATTAAAAAAATAGTAATGGTAAATGCGCGATGTTTGATGTCGTTTTTGACCGGCCTAAATTACAACCACTCTCACTTTAATATTTCTACAACTACTACTCGGGCTTTCTACTTCTGAGTTCGATTCATTAGGGCTATTACGACTGAGGGGTAAATACCTACTTATATTGGCGCCCTTTTATACTAACTAGTTTAAGTACCTAAATTTCTATAAAAAGGAGCATAAAACGTTGTGCCTATTCCTTTAAAATGAAACATAGTTATGGGGAATTTCATATATTTATGCAAATGGTTCTTACCTATATGTATTTATAACACCAATTATAACAAAAACGGTTAAAGGACTCCACAGAGTAGCAATATTCTCGCAGGCCCGAGCCCGTCGGCCGCATGGAACCTGCTCCTGAAAAATCCGTCTTTGAAATTATGAAAAAAATAAAATGAAATGAAATAATTAATACAATGATCTAAATGATCCACACGCAAATCATTGCAGACCGGTTACCTATCTGAACTCTGAAAAATGTTTGACCGAATTTTGGTTCGATAAATATTATTCGACAATTTTGGTTTGGGTTTTTTTTCGTTTGCCCGAAAGATCACTTCGAATATTTTCATTTAGTCATTACCTACTTGTTTAGGTTTTTTACCGATTTTACAAATTATCTATTCCGTAATACTGGTTTTGGCGCACAAACAGTTGTCCAATGTAATGGTTTGTCAATTTATCTATTTCCCACTTCTGATATTACCTTAGTATCATTTGCCCAATGTAACGGCTCGTTTTTTTTAAAGTTTACCTATTTTTAAATCGAGCTAACCTCTCCGATTCGGTTCTACCCTGATTCGTCTTGTTCGTTGCATTTTCTGGATACATTATAAGCAAGATTTTTGGGCAGAAAAAAAATAACCTCGAAGACCAAGGCGGGAGCCAAGCTCCCGCCTTGGCTTTCTAACCTAACCTATCCGTATCGGTTCTGCACTAATTCGTCTTGCTCGGTGCATTTTCTGGATAGTAACAAATTACAAGCAAGATTTTCTTACCTGAAATGAATATTTGACGAAACGTAGCGAAAACTATATGTAGCATTGATGAAGTGAAAAATGGGTTAGGAAACAAAATACGAACCGATCCCTAGGCTAGTTGTAGCACTGGTGTAATGACTAATGAAAAATAGGCTTTGAAATAAAATACGTAAGAATACATAATAGGGGAAGTGACTACAAGCAGAAAAGTTGCTCGGACTAAAGATATGTTTCCTTAATGTCAAGTGGTGAAATAAAAGAATTACGAATCGTGCCATCGGAGAAACGTTAAAAAACTAAAGGTTTTCGGTCAAAAAAAATTCGTGGTTGCGATAGGTTACCTTGCAGACCAGCTGGGGCCCTCGGGACCGGGCAATAATACTCGTAGGTAAGTGGTGATGTTTTATTTAATTACGTTCATCAAGCAAATTACCAGTATTACGATTAGCACACTTAAGATGGTGACCATATATGCTTTCCTAGATGTGAACGCCACGAGTGAGAGTGAGAGGACCAGGTCTGCCGCTGTGTCATTATCCTGACATTAACTCTGTTTTAAGGCCATGGGCACCATCCAAGTATTAACGGCCGGCAGACTTTATTGGTATTCAACAATTTGTATTATGGAAAATAATAGTTTTTTGGCCAAGACAAGGGAATGGTGAAATAGACTTTTATTTCATTAAAGTAGTACTTGGGTGCAGTAGCACCGCAATAAAAGCAAAATTGAAAAGTCATATTATGATCATCGGGGTGTACCTATGTAGTTAACAGACCCATTTCATAAATTATTACAAAAGTTAATGGATATTGTGAAAAATAAGCTCTCTAATGGAATCCTTGAAAAGTAGTAACTCCTAGTTCGCCCTGCTCTGCTGTACTGCCGTAGTACGAGAGAAATAAGTAAGTTTTGAAACAGCTGCTCGACTCGATTTTTATTGTTATTGGGGAGTCGCATCGTTAGTGGGTTCGTTGTCTAGCTAGGTTTGTTGGGAGAGGATCGCGGGTCCTTGCAGTTGAAACGCAAATTGCCCGCCATACCGCGGCGGTATCCCACGGGAGGCGTGGGAACGAGCTGCGCGAACATATCGGTGCGGTATTAAAATTCATTATTTAAATTGCGGGGTGCGCGCACGCATTGCGCGCGTGCGCCGCGCCGCCCCCGTAATTGTGCCGCGCCCTCACCTCTGACCCTTCTCACTATCGCCAGGCCGCCGCGCCGCGTCGCGCCGCGTCACGCCGTGTTGCGCCTCGTTGCGCCGCGCCATGCCGCGCTGTGTCGCAGAGTGTCTTGCAGCTTGTGTTGTGTGAGATCGTAATCTCCGGCGAGCGTGTTACCGGCACTACTCGTAAATTACTGTGAGTCTCATCACAACACACCATCTTTAACGTGCGTACAATATTCTTTTAACATTATACTACTTATTTATTTTTGTTTCGAGATTTCTAGACGCAAGCTCCTAGAGGAGGTCGTTTGTTTGGGTTAATTAGTAGTAAAATGACTACGGCGACCGCATTATTCTACTACTACCCCGTTTGTTTAGGTTAGGTTTCCGTACCCAAATTACTAAGCCTACGCCGTCTGTCTGTTCGTCCGACCGTCAGTCCTACCTTGTAATGGGTACTAATAAGGATCCGGATGTAATAAGGCCCAGCGGCAAATAAGCCCACTAGTCAAAAGTGACTGCAATTAAAAATTCGCCGAACAGTTTTACGCATGCATAGACTTTTATAACACAACGATCGCAACGTCACTTCACTTCATACGCGCAGACATGGTCAGTAGCGTCTGATCGGACAACCGAGTGGCTAAACTCGGGCGCGCTCTTATTATAAAAATTTAAAGTTTCCACGAAAGTTCAATTAAGGTTTTTAATTATAATTTTATATTACATTCACAGTACTAGTACTGGCTCATTAAAAGTTTGGAAAAAAGGGAAGATTATTATGACGCATTGCTTATTTTTATATTAAATACGGTCGTTTTTCGCAAACATCGTGCTTACGCTAATAAGGCCCAATGATGTTAAGGGTATTAAGACCAAGATTGCGTTTAAATACTTATGTGTTACTTATTAAGTATTCCACATGGTTTATAACTAATATTGTTGATCGCTGCACGAACTTAGTTCCTATTAAAAATGTTATATTTCTTAAAAATATTGTATCATAATTATACTTTCCAGAAAAACCAAGGTTTTTTAGTGTGTTACATTTTTTTGTCCTAATATAATGTTCATTAAGCTATAAGCTGAAGTTGTTATTGTTCGTGTTTTTTTTTTTAATGTTGATTATTTTTGTATTCGTCAGTTAAATAAGGCCCACGGTATTTTTCTTACAGTAGGTAATAAGTGGTTGCAACACTCATAACTAACACGAAAGTAAAGATTAATTCGTTAGAAAGGTCATAAATGTTTGTTAACGTTGATTATTTTTGTGGGGTGCCTGAACGTAGTTTTTAAAAAGGTCCGAAATGGACATATTAAAAAGAGATGTATGAAGACATATGAAATATTAACAAATAATTCTTCTCTAAGTATACAAAGTAAATGTAGAGTCTTTATTCGGTGACATTTTTATTCGGTCTGTGTTTAAATATACATATTATTATTACATTGTAAAGGTATATAAAGGTGGTTTAAGGGCCTTATATGCCTCCGGTACCTTGCACAACAAATACGAATCAACCATAAAGCTGCTATAATTTACATAACAAAATGATAAATCATGTCAAATCTATGCCTTTAAGCGGTCTCCCACCCTGTTCCGGTCTAAGCCGACGTCAGCCCGTGGTCGCTTGTCTCGGCTGGCTGGACAACTTGAACAGTCCGTATGTAGTGTTTTCAATCCACCGAGTCCCGGCCCACTGCTGCCTTTTAACCTATCTTCAGTTCCGAGATGTTCCCCACGTAATACTTAATTTGTCAACGAACTGGGCAGCGCGGCGGCGAGCTTTGCGCTGGCGCGGCGCAGATTCTCGTCACATCTTCGCGTTTCCCTCAGCGGCGGCGAAAGCGACGTGCCGTGGCGTGGCTCCCGCGAGACGAGAGGGGAACGTTCATGCGATAAATTTTGTCGCCTTTGTTAAATTCAGTTTTAATTCGTTATTTCGAGACTTGAAATACATAAGTAGGTACTAATATTTTCAAAAGGTTCTTTAAAATTGGTAAATAAACTATAGCTATAACAAAAATAACTATGTATTCATTTCTATCACTATCGATTTCATAAATTTCTAATGCAGATATAAGTTAATAGTATTTTATATTGCGCTTTACAATTTTAAAGGGTCGACAGCAGTGTCGCGGATCATAAACTTCCTAATTGAAACCGCACCCTCTAAACCTTTGTTGAACGCTCTGACGGGACAATTTAACCTCAACGTTGAATGTTGGTTTTACTGGCAGCTGGACAGTAGGTAGGTATTAACGTGAACTGTCATTAGACAACATAACAGCATTAATAACAGCGGACGTCTTTCAGCTGAAATGATGATGATGATGTACACAGGGTTTAACAATCAATTGGCCATTCTCCTTTTGCTCGCTTAGAAAGAACTGGTAGTCAATTACTAAATTTGGTTTGCAGAGGCCATTTAATTTGGTGGTCGTTTTCTGTATTTGGGTCTCAAATCATTTTGGTGCTCATTATATTATTGCCATTATTATTATACTAATAGATAGGATTAATTATAAGGGTCGTAATCTCTGTTCAAGAACCATTCGGTGTTAGAAAAAAAATCGTCCATGATATAATTATGTAATATAAGGTAATCTAATTTATCGTCAACATACAAAGGACACGAACGTACTGCAAATTATTATCTGTAGCAGACTGTTGCAAATTGTTACCCGAAGATTATAATATTTTAACTTTTCGATAAATTAAGTGATAAGTTGCACGAAGTGCGAACCTTTCGTTTTCGATACACAGGTTTAGTCTTTTTAGGGTTCCGTAGTCAAACTAGGAACCCTTATAAGCTGGGCATTCACGGGCGCGCCGTTTGTCTCGGCGACAGATGGACAGTATACAACTGGATGGCCGTAATATTTTGACCACATTCACGGGCGCGCCGCGCCATTTAGTTTCCGCTTCTTTACGTTCTAGGTGGTCGTGTGTGTTGTTTCGACGATGAGTTTCGATTCTGATTAAGAGGTATAATTATCTTTCGCTGCAGTTAGTCTGTATTTAAAGCAACGAAAGCCGAAGAGCAGCATTTTTTATCCGCAAGTATTAGACCAAGAAAATACAAGAAACGCCTCAACGGTTCGACATCACGGAGCAGACTGATTAGAAAATGGCAGCCAGAGAACGCATTCACGACGACGCCATTTGGCTTGTCACGGTGGCGTGGCATGTTCCAACGTATTTCGACATTCACGATAGTTCCATTCGGATTGCGCGTTCGCGCGTCACGCTGGTTTTCCGTCCATTTGGAAATCAAACTGACCCCGCCAAGTAGTTTTTAACGCTACGGTTTTGACATTAACGGATCGATTTTGGGGCGGCGCTGCTCTATTCGGCTTGTTGGAGCGGTCGTGAACCCAGCTTTATAATCAATACCGTCTTTACCATAAGGGCACACGGGGCACGTGCCCAAGGCCCCCATCCTCAGTGGTGAGGGGTGGCGTCGGATGAGTATTTCAAAAATATTGCGGGTTTGTGTAAACTATTTTTCGATTAACCTTATGGATCCGTTTTTGAAATATTAAGATTTTTGTTAGAGGGGCGCTCGCGGCTGCGCGTGCGCGAGCGATGGGCGTGCGCTGATAGCGAGTCATTTTATTTCATTCCCGAGTGGCTGTCGCTTCCAGACGCGCGCGACGCGGTCGGCCGCTCGGGCCGGGTCTTGAGAGCACGATGTCAACTTCGCCTTTGTTGGGTGATTGCAATCATCACTTACGTTGCCACAGCTACATATGTACAATCGGCAAAATACTTAGAACCCCGTCTCCCGCCCGACCATAAAACTGTGTCACGGAGCTGTTTTAATTACATCGCAAGAAGTTTCAAACATAGTGTCAATTGTCGGTGCGACATAGTTCTATGGTGGGTCAGTGTTCCATTTTCCGATAATACAGTCGAGTTCATAAATATGTGTACACTCACGTACGTTGTTACTTTAATCACTGTGACAACTCATACAGGGTGTCCAAAAACTCAACAATAATCCGCCAAGGGCTGATAGAGCAGCTAAAAAGCTATCGATTTAATTCCTATGTATGTCCAGCGATTTTTAGTAGTTTCGGAGATATTGATCATTTTAGTCTGAATTTTTGTAATTTTCCCTTTATGTCCATGCCACGAAAAATCATTTATTTCATGTTTTATTTTATAACTTTTTCAGTGGTATCTTACATTATTAGAATCTTTACGAATCAGCGTAGTTTTTAAGCCTACACTTTAGTACCTTGTCTATTTAATGTCATGTTTTATCTGACATATACAGGGTGTCCCAAAACTCAACGATAATCCGCCAAGGGCTGATAGAGCAACTAAAAAAGCTATCGATTTAACCCCTATTTATGTTCAGCGATTTTAGTAGTTTCGGAGATATTGATCATTTTAGTCTGATTTTTTGTAATTTTCCCTTATGCCCATTTCACAAAAAGTCCTTCATTTCATGATTTATTTGAAAAGGTTTTCAGTAGTATCTTACATAATTAGAATCATTACGAATCAGCGAAGTTTTTAAACCTATTTGCTCGTTTTTTTTAATCAACTGTCTTAGTAATCGCATAAAGTTGTTGTTGTGTGTTGCAGAAAGTTTTCATAATTTAAATCAAAAAGACGACTAGTTTTAAGATAAACTTCAGAGATAAGTTGAGGGGGAAAGTAATTGTTTTGTTTGTTTTTGGTCATAAATTCTAAACTAAATGACGAAAAATAAAAAATAAATGTTTTAAAATGAGCTAATTGAAATTTCATTGCACTATCAGGCTTTTTATGCACTAATTTTGATCAGTTATCATCTTATCATTATCACGCTTATCACAAGCAGTTAAAAGCCCTGCGGGCCCTGCCAAGATGCATTGCCCTAACTAACGTTTCTATTCGTTTCGTTTTTAAACCAATCGCGTCACTGATAGACCACGTGACTTTTCGTATCATGTCATCTACCAGTGACGCGATTGGTTTAAAAACGAATCGAATAGAAACGTTAGTTAGCGTAGTGCATCTTGGCAGGGCCCTCTTACCGGCGCTCGCGCCGCAGCCCGCGGCCACCGCAGCGTTGAACTGGGTAGCTCTCGTTATTTAAGAAATGTTTAGTAGCCTACGTACCTAATATCATTTGTTTTATATTTTACGCATGGTTCGTTCTGTAGTTCAAACAGCCGACAGACACAATGAAGGTACTTACGACGTTCCGCTGTGACAGGTTATACGGAACCCCAAGAAATGTACCTAATCCGGTTTGGGCGTCGCGCGTCGTCTCTAGCCTCAGAGCGGCGCGGGCGCGGCCGGTGATGCGACAAACTCGCATTTCATCATGCAATTGTATTCCCAAAAGCGGCGCCCGGCCGCGGGGCGGTTCCGCGAAGCGCCGCACGAACAAAGCTCCGACAGGACATCAGGTTTGGACGGCGAAATGAAACCCAATCGATAACAAGTAACGGCTTTAATCGAAGATCAAATAATGCCTGGAAGAACTAAAAGAGCACGGAGTATTGAGTTGTGAGCGTTGCTTGCGGATGTGGGCCACGCGCAGCGTTCGCATTCCGCGTTTTTGCCGCGGGTCCACTTGTCTAGCCGTCAGGAATACTGTTGTGCCTCTTATCAGTCTTATCACGTGGAGCCGCGCCGCGCCCCGCCGTCTGCGCGCTTAATTGATCGCTGTCAGCGTCAGTGGCGACGCGCGGCGGAGGCAGCCTAGATTAATGGGCGACGCCTAACGAACCGGCCGTGGCGCCCGCATCTGCAGTGCGCTCTACGTGAGACGCCGCATTGCCGAGTCGTAATGCTAATATCACGTCGGAGCTGGCCAGCGGCGGCGAGCACGGGCGCAAAAACCGCGGCCGCGCGACATTCCGCCGCGCCGAGTGCCCAATATTCGACTCGAGGAATCCACGCATCCGTCCCGCCGCCGCCGCCTGGACGAATGTTAGCTTTGTTATATTTCATCAAAAGTGACGCATTTCTAACAACAGTTGCGATAGAAAGGTGTCCACAACATGCCGGTTCCCACGTCTTTTATGGCGCCGCACAATAGCTCGGTTTGTTTGCGTCGGAGAGAGTCCCCGATGGGGCGGTAGTTGCCGCGTCACGGCCCGTAACGACGATGACGGCTGCGCGTGCGCGGCGGCGGCTCATTATCGAATCGGACTGATTTGACTGAGGCGCGCGCTGACCCGCGGCTGTGTTTAAACGGTCATGTTGATGCCTCGTTATGATCGACCAGATACCTCATAATATGACTGTATATATACAGTTAAAACCAAAATAATAAAATCAGGGGACAATCTCACACCAATCAATCTAGTCCCAAACTAAGCTCTGGGCTTGTACTATGGGTACTAGGTACTAGATAACTATATAAATACTGAAATAGAGAAATAAACTCTTTTGCGCTCATTAAAGTATTACACAAATGTTTGCCCATACCGGGAATCGAACCGGGGACCGCAAGCTTCGGATCACTTCACTGTGCCTACTTACTAGGCCAACACTTCGTCAAAATATAAATATAAGTAGGATTGACGTAAGCGTGTGTTTGGTGTGTTATTACATACATATCTCTGGTCTTTACAGTGTTGCTAGCTTTCGTATAATGAATTTGATGACTCCGACTCTCGCCATCGCCACAGTAGGTATAACAATATGTTCCCCGCAGCAGCGCAACGCATTCGATATCGGCGACACCCCGCTTGCCATACGCAGGACCGTGAGTTAACCATGGAACATAAAACAATTGTAATTGCCCTTGTACACTTTAGCCATGTCTGTCTGTCCGCGGTTTAACTTAGAGACTTTTAGTACTATAAAAGCTCTACATAATTTTGCATAGTCATGAATTTACATAAATGACCGACAAAAATGTAAAATAAAATATTTAATAAAAATACATGTAAAGCAAAAGGATTTTTTACATTATTGGGCCTAAGGGCCTGTTGTTTGATCAGTAGTTAACTCAACTAATTTGTAAAATTCGAAAAAAGGCATCGAAAATCTGACACATTTCCTTCAGATTTAACCATAAGTTACGGTTTTTAACGATTAGTTAGTTTAACTACTGATCAAACACCAGGCCCTAAGGGGTCTAGAATGGGGGGTTGTAAATAAAAGTGATTTGTATATAGTAAAACGGGGTGTCATAAAAAAAAAAAATACGTGTGCGTCTCGGGACGCCCGACAGAAGTGATAACTTAAACTAATCTAAGTTGAACTATACCCTCCCATAAGAAGTTATCACTTCAAAAAGATCAAAAAAGCGGCCATTTTTTTAAATCTGATTACGGGTTCGCATTTGTAGTCCCAAGGGTCATATATCGATTTTCAAGACAATCGAACCAGTAATAAAGAAGTCCAAAATGGCCTTCACTTTTTAAAAATCTGATTACGGGTTCGCATTTGTAGTCCCCACGGATCCTCAGATATCGATTTTCAATACAATCGAACCAGTAATAAAGAAGTCCAAAATGGCCTTCACTTTTTTAAAATCTGATTACGGGTTCGCATTTGTAGTCCCACGGATCCTCAAATATCGATTTTTAAGACAATCGAACCAGTAGCTGCTGCCTACTGCCGTGATAGATCTAGAGGGGGCACGTGCATTTTATTAAATAATCATTTAGATTTTGAAAACCTACATATTTTTTCAAAGCTTTAAACAAAATATTATTTTGAATGTTGTGGAATCGAGATTATTGGTGTGGCGTTCATTGTTGTAAACATTTACAGAATTCCAAAGCAGACAAGGGCACATGTGGACATATTCCTTCGGAAACTCGATACATTAATAAACTATTTAACAACTTGTCATAAAAATAAGAAAATAGTTATATGCGGGGACTGGAATATTGACATTCTCAAACAAAGTAGTGCCTCTAAAGACATGCGTAGCATCTTACAAAACTATGATTTCATTGCACATTTTTTAAAGCCAACTAGACTCGGATCCTGTATCGACCAAATAGCGAGTAATATAAAAAAAGTTAACTCATCAATATAATATTTAGGACTTTCGGACCACGAGACAGCGCAAACCATAACATTACAGACCGTCAAAAGAAACAAGACATTCGTAAGATGGTTCGAACATAAGCGTGATAACAGCTCGTGCAACGTTAGCAAGATTTGCGAATGCATAGCCAGTCTTTCCTTTTCGGACGTCATGAGTTCAAAAAATGTAAGCCAAGCATTTCAAGTATTTTATGATGATTTATGTCTATTCTATAACCTATGCTTCCCAATAATCAAAGTGAAAATTAATAATAGATCAAAAAGTAATAACTGGCTGACCAAGGGCCTGAAAAAATCGTGCAGGATAAAAAGCACCCTCTATTTTAATTTAAAAAGGGACAAAAAAATAATAAACCGCACTAAATTTAAAAAATACAATTCTATTAAAAAAAAATGTTTACTCGATGCTCGAAAAATAAAATTAGTCTATACATACAAAACAACAAAAATAAATGTAGGGCTACTTGGAACGTGATTTCTTCAACAGTATCAAAAAAATACATGATAATGACATAAGTAAAATAAAAATTAATAATGACATTTATTCCGATACAAAAACTATTAGTAATATTTTTAATGGTTATTTTATTGACTCCACAACTCAAATTAATTTTCCACCAAATAACTTATCTTACAAATGAACTCTGCCGGACATGAATCACCATACTATATTTTTGAATCCAGTTGATGAAAAGGAAATTATTAAAATTATATTGTCTTTACGGAACTGCAAGTCTAGTGGATATGACCATATTACCACCAAGACCATAAAACTATGAGCGTTAATTATAAGCTGTCCATTAGCACATATAATAAATGTATCTTTTGTCGATGGAGTATTTCCACAAGAGCTAAAAATATGTGTAGTTAAGCCACTATTCAAGAAGGGTGATAAGCTGAATCCAGTGAATTACAGGCCAATAACATTAGCCCCAATATTATCTAAGGTATTCGAGAAGGCAATGTATATCAGATTAGGCGACTTCTTAAAGAAATATCAAGTGATTTGTTCTGAACAATATGGTTTTCGTGAAGGTAGATCAACCACACAAGCTTGTTTCGATCTTATTAAATATGTTACAGATTGCATTAACCACAAGGCTTCTGTTATGTCAGTTTTTCTCGATATGTCAAAGGTTTTTGACTCAGTTAACCACACTAAACTTCTCTATAAAATGGAAATTTATGGTATTAGGGGAAAAGCGCTTGACTGGATAACGAGTTATCTCGGCGATAGGCTGCAGTGTACCGAAATCTGCAAAACCACAGAATCAAAAGGTGTCATCCATAAAAAAGCTCACAGATCACAGTTTGGCAAAATTATCAAAGGCGTCCCCCAGGGCAGTATTTTCGGTCCGTTACTTTTCCTCCTGTATATCAACGATTTACCCAATATTACATCCCATAAGATCATTATGTTCGCCGATGATACTACATTAGTGGTAAAGTGCAATAACAGGAGATCATTTGAGCAGGAGATTAATTGTGCGCTGCTGGAGATTGCCAACTGGATGGTCGTAAACGATTTGTGCATAAATACCAGCAAAACTAAATTCATGCAATTTGCATCGTACAATAGTAACCCAGTGCCTCTGTTAGTCACCCTTGGCAATGAGGTAGTTGACGAGGTTGAATGATTTAGGTTTCTTGGGATGATGATCGACAAGCACTTGAACTGGAAAGAGCACATTGATCAAATCTGCAAAAACCTTAACCGATTTGTTTATGCGCTAAGGAGATTGCGAGATACGGTTTCGGTTCAGGCTGCACTGACAGCCTATCAGGGTTACGTGTCATCCGTTCTTCGTTACGGACTAATCCTGTGGGGTGACTCGGTGGATGTGCACAGAGTCTTCAAGGTGCAAAAGAAGTGTGTCAGAGTCGTTTGTGGTGCTCAGGTCGATGAAACATCATATTTTGCCACTGCCGTGTCTGTATATACAGGATATATGTACTTTTGTTAATTCGCAACATTCATTGTTTAAACGGCGGGGTGAAGTTTTCAGACGGCATACAAGGGCCAAAATTATGAAACGCCTTTATAAACCTGCTTGTCACAAGGCTATATACACCAAAAATGTATACAACATGTGCACTACTGGAATAGATTTAAGAACAAATTGTCGAACTGGCTCCTAGATAGGTGTTTTTATAGTGTTAAGGACTTCCTCGAGCAATCTAATAAAATGTAATAATTTGTAATAATTTGTGACCTTTGACATTTAGTATATTTTATAAATTTTAACGCTGTTATTTGTAATTTTAAATGTATTTTGTTATTTATTGAATTTACATACCAAATTTTGTAACAAATAAATTTCTATATTGCATAAAATTAATATTTGCATGCTTGCTTGCAAGCTGGATACATTGGACATTATTATTATTTAAAATTGACTTGTGTACTGTATTCCGCAAATAAATGATATTGATTGAGTAACAAAAAAGTTCAAAATGGCGGCCACTTTTTTTAAATCCGATTACGTGTTCGCATTTGTTGTCCCGACGGATTCTTAGATATCGATTTTCAAGACAATCGAAGCAGTAACAAAAAGTTCAACATGGCGGCCACTTTTTTAAATCTGAGTACGGGTTCGCATTTGTAGTCCCCACGGATCCTCAGCCTAGATATCGATTTTCAAGACAATCGAACCAGAAACAAGTAAAAAACTAATCACTTTCAAAAACGGTGATAGTTTTAGGTTATATGCTCACCGTCAACAGGATTTATGTATTTATGCTTAGAACCGCAATACGGGGTGACGTGAGCAGGTAAGATCAAATACCGTTCACCATTTTCGTCCTTACCTGTAACTTGCCTAGCGGCTGAGAGGTAGGTCTATCTTCTTGTATTTTAAAAATTGTTTAAAAATTAGTTCTACCGGTGCCGTATGCGTGACAGAAAGGGAAGCCAGACAGGTTGTCGAGTAACGCGCATTACGTAACGAAATGGTTTACACTCCGTTAAGAAGTTGTCACTTCAAAAATGCATCCAAATCGGTGCAACCGTTTAAGAGCTACGTGCCACAGACACACACACACACACACACACACACACACACACACACACACACACACACACACACACACACACACTGGCCAAATAAAGACAAGATGCTTCTTGTATTACGTAATGCGAGTGCTAATTATTAATCGTTTGTGCTGACAGAGCGAGGCGGAGCGACAGCGTCGGGGCGCCATGCCGGCATGCTGCTGCCCGACCAGACGTACGAGGGCGCGCCCGCCGCGCCCCCCGCGGGCCCGGCGCGCGCGCTGCCCGCCCTGCTGCGCGCGCACCGCGTGCGCCCCGACTTCTTCTGCGCCAACCGCCCGCGCCGCTCCAGGGACTCGCGCAAGTTCGTGCTTCTCTTAATGCTTAATCGATTATTACCCGGACTATTTTAGTTACGATGTGGAACGTTCCGCAGGGCGGTGACGGAGGGCGCGGGTGCGGCCGGGGCGGCGGGCGCGGCGCGGGGCGAGGCGCGCCGGCGCCGCGGGTGCGACTCGGCTTCACCCCGCGGTGAGTGTTAGTATAACTATCGATTTCCACATTTTTCAGTTCCCATATAATATCTCTTAAGCCATATTTTATCTTTATAAATATAAATTTTCACATTTATCCCTTTTAAAATGATCACGTTCTGATGCAACTTCTACCACCTTATTTAGAAGTAGTTTTTCCTAAATCGTCGAACGTTAGTTATTCATATTTTTTATTTTTCAACAGTAAGTCAAACATCAATTCCTTAGGCTGTGCGTTGAGTTGAGACCAATCAGTCAGTCAATGAGCCAATCAGTACTTTGAATTTTATATATTGTATACTTAGTTGGTAATAGTAATCTGTGACTATACCTATGCGAACTACTATCTATTACCACGTATAGTTTACTTCGTTGGTCTTCTCAATCCCTCCTCCTCTGAGGGGGATGAGGTACTGGTGTCGGGCCTTTCGGCCCCCGACCGGGTGGTCTTCGCCGACCGTTAAAACGGTCGGGTCCCAGGGTAGCAGCCTCAACAGGCTGCGTTGATGTGTGGTAGGATGGGGATTTTGGGTAGGGGGGAGGGGAAAGCGTCAGTGTTGGTGTTACGCTGCTCGCGAGATCGAGCCATCTGGGTGAGACCCCGTTGGGGGAAGCCCGGCTAGCGACCTACGAGCTGAGCAGCGTCTTTATGGTTCCTCATGATGTCGACGTCGTCGCCGTGTCGAGGTCGCGTGGGTAAGCCTTGCCGTCGGGGGGTCGCGCATGCTGGGGTGCGATATCCCTCAGGTGGGGGAATCGCGACACTTCTGCTCGCGCGAACATCGACGTGGCAAGGCGTTTGATGAACTCGTCCAGGCTCTCGACCTTAAGGTCGCGACTTTCGTCACGACTCGCAGGCACAGGTTTTGCTGGGACTCCAGAGAGCGTACCACGAGGGTGCGGCATACGTGAGGCGGGGTCTGATGTACGTCTTGTAGACCCCGAGCTTCACACGCAGAGGGAGGCTAGATCTGAGCACTGGACGCAGCAGGGCTCGTGCTGTTCTCGCTGAGGCGACGACGGTTTCGACATGGGGCCCATGGTGAGGCGTTTGTCAATCGTGATCCCCAGGTATTTTACAACCGGGGACCACGAGATGTCTTCTCCGTGGAGGGTGAGTGGTGGGAGACGGCGGAGGCACTTACTCACGAGGATCGCCTGGGTTTTGGTGACGTTCACGGTCAGCCTCCACCTGGCGAGCCAGTCTGGTAGGGCATCGAGTTGACGCTGCAGCTTGACGGCGGCAAATGCCGGCCTGTAAGAGGAGGCATAAAAAGCCGCATCGTCAGCGTACAGGGCCAGGTGGGAACCCTCTACGACCGGTATGTCATCGGTGTAAAGGTCGTAACATACCGGCGATAGGCAGCTGCCTTGAGGCACTCCGGCTGCTATGGGGCGACTCTCGGAGGTGGCGTCTTCCACCACCACTCTGAAGGTGCGATCCGTCAAAAATGACTGGACCACCCTCGTCAGTCTGCGGGGGGCCGAGGACAGGGACATCTTGTAGACCAGGCCTGAGTGCCAGACCCGGTCGAAGGCTTTCTTCATGTCCAGGAGGACTGCGGCCGTGTGCTCGCGTTTGTTCGCGGCGACCGCCATGTGGTGCAGAACCCTGGATAGCTGGAGCGTAGTGCTGTGTTCAGCTCTGAACCCGAATTGTTCTTGGCGAGGCATAATGTGTGGGACCAGTTTGGTGAGCAGCAGCTTCTCGAACACCTTCGAGATACACGGTAGAAGGGTGATGGGCCGATAGCTCTCGGGCTTAAAAATGTTCTTCCCCGGTTTGGGCAACATGATCACGTTGCCGGCCTTCCAGTTGGTCGGGAAGTTGCCGGTGCGGAGGACGCCATTGAAAAGGTGCGTTACCGCCGCGATAGCACGTGGCGGTAAGTGGCGAAGGGTGGCGTTGGTGATACCATCCGCACCGGGGGCCTTTCTGGGCTTTGTTCTCGCGATCATGCGCTTGACTCTGCCCGGGGAGAAGAAGATGGGATCTTCGGTGGGAGCTATCGGGGAGGTGAAGTAAGTTCGAAGGTACTCTTCAACTGCCGCGATGTGGTCTGCCTCGTCGGATGGGTTCGGCTGGAACTGACGCTCCAGGCACTCTGCGAAGATTTCCGCTCTGTCCTCGGCACGGTATCTTGGGGTACCGTCAGCGTGTAGTAGTGGGCGAACAGGAGTGGGAGCTCCGCTAAGCCGGCGGCACAGACGATGGATGGAGTTCCAGTCGTCCGCCGCGTCGGCTATCGTTTCTTCCCACGTCACTGATCTGCGGTCTTCCAGGGCTGCCTTTACCCTCGTTGTCAGGGCGTTCAGCTGGTTCTTCAGCCTCGGACAACGGATTTGTTGCCAACGCTTTCGGAGGCGCCTCTTGTCCCCAATCATCTTGGCGATGTGCGTTGGCAAAGGAGGCAGCTTGTTGGAGTGTTGTCTAGGTGACGACGCTGCGGACATAGCTTCTCGGATGCGACTGGTTAGGTCCATCGAGAATCTGTCGATGTCCGCGGCGTCGGATAGCGTCTGGTGTGGAACGGGGGCATCCACGCGCCTCGAGAACTCCTCCCAGTCTGTGGCGGGTCTGGGAGCCCTCGGGGTGAACACTGTGGGTGTATAGTTTAGCAAACGGCGCGAAGCAGTAGTTATTGCAGTGAAGTGGGTAATGGCGCCAGTTGTAGCGGCGCACGCTGCTCGGTGGACGGAGCAGCGACGTGTCTTATCTTATCTTGTTGGCGGGGTTCTTTTGTGTAATCCCCCCCTTTTAGCGCTTAATCCAATGCAGCCTCCACCCCTTCCAAAAAGCGGAATCACATGGTTCTGGGTAGCCAAAACCGAAGATTTTCATTCTTACTCCGGCAAGGGCATCACATTAAATCGCTGTTTCGGCGTAGGATCCTGCCCGGGTCCTGTGGCCGAAGGGTTTGCGGGGTGTCAGATTTCAGCGTAGCGTTTTCCAGATTAGTCCGGGTACCGAACTATTTGTTCCTTAAACACGCTAAGCGTACCACTTTTTCTATAAAACCCTTCGTGCTTTCGCGATTGGCTTCTGTTCCCAGCAGGGCTTTCCAGCTTGAGCTATCCGGAGAAAGTTTGACTCCGGTCTTTTGCTCAAGGTCGAGCCTTTCCATGCCGAAGCGCGGGCACTCACAATGTGCCAGATGTCCTCATCAAGGGTCGGGTCGCAGATACACGAATGTGAATCTTTGATCTTGAAACGGTGGAGATAGGCGGCGAAGCCTCCGTGACCAGTAAACGCTTGAACCAAGAAGTTTGTGAGTTTGAGTTTCTTTAGTATGCTGTTCGCATCTCTCACAGTTGTAAAAAACTTCTTGGTTGTCGCACCTGTCCCGGATGCCCCGTAGCGAACCTGCCACTGTTCGACGGTGTTTTGTCTTATCGACCTCTTGGCGTAGGACACCGGCACCATGTCATATTGGGGGGCGGTCTTTTTCTTAAGGGCTGCTTGCTTTGCCAGTTCGTCTGCTCTCTCGTTTCCTGGCGTTCCAAGGTGAGCTCGCAGCCAATAGAACCTGAGGTCGGTCCCCGTTGCTCTTGTTTGGATTGTGGCGTTTTTGATCTCTTGGACCAAGGGGTGTGTCGTGTCCGGTGATTTGAGGAGCTCCAGTGAAGATCTTGAGTCACTGAGGATGCTGACGCTCTGCGCCTTGTATTTCCCTGCGATCTGCACTGCCCTGAGTAGAGCGTACAGTTCGGTTTGAAACACGGTGTTATAGGGCGCTAGCTTAAAGGTTGAGTGGCGGATTTCTCTTCCATTCTCCCACCATGTGAGTGCTGCTCCCGTCTGGCCCTCAATTTTACTCCCATCGGTGTAAATTTGAGGGCCTTCGAGGTCGTATCTATCGACTACATCTTGGTTGAATTCCTCCAAGCAGACGTAGTCGATGAACACAACCCTTGATGGGTGCGGTCTCTTCAGGGCGTCAGTTTTTTCCTCAATTTCTCTTCCTGGTGGAATGTGGTCCTCACTGTACCCCTTTTTGACCTCGTAGAGGCTTGCCGCTTCGTGAATGCGCAAATCCAGTGGGAGGGTCCCCGACAGGATCAGCGCCGATGTCAGAGAGACCGTTCTGTACGCTTTGCAATTCTTCTGGGCGAAACCACGCTTTATTGAGTCTAGCTTGTTTCGCACCATCAACTTGTTGGCAGACTTGTGCCAAGCGCTTGCTGCGTACAGGACGATCGGCTCTATCACCGCCACGTAGATGGTTTTCACTATCTCGCTATTGAGACCCCATGACACCCTGGCCGCACGTGACAGCTGTCTGTAGATATCCGTTGCCTTTCGGCACGTTTTTTCTACATGTGCGTTGAAGGTCAGCTTACGGTCTATGGTGAGTCCCAACAGTTTGATTTCGTCGACAAGCTCCACCACGGTCCCAGCCATTGAGATTCGGATGGGATCCTATTTCAGCTTCCTCGTTATATTTAACTATAACGTTCCCGTTTTGTGAGCGGCGAAGTTAAGCTTATTTTGGGTACCCCATTCGACAACTTTTTGGAGAGTCCGTTCGGCTTTGGCTTTCACTGCACCTGAGTCGTTGCCAGAGAACACCAGAGTGACGTCGTCAGCGAAGGCCTGACAATGGGCATCCGTGTCGTTGAGCATCTGTAGGAGATCGTCTAGAATTACATTCCAGAAGATTGGACCTCCAATAGAGCCTTGGACACATCCCTTTGTGGTGGGCTTTTCGCTGGTTTCGCCCGCGTAGTGTACTCTTATCATGCGGTCGTCCAGGTAGGAGCGGACCATGTGATAAAGATTTCTCGGACAGCCTTTCTTGGCCAGTTGGGCTCTGAGCTTCGGCCACCAGGCGTTGTCGAAAGCTCCCTCTATGTCTAGCGAGACGAGTAGCACGATACGTTTCTTCGTTTCTACTTCGGTTCTTATGTGTTTCATCAGATCATAGAGGGCGTCTTCCGTCGACTTCTGGGGCATGAACCCGTACTGACATTTGTTCAGGGCCGGGAGGATATGCCACTTGATCCTGTTTACTAGCATTTTTTCCAGGATCTTCCCTAATACCGACAATAGACCAATCGGTCGGTATGACTTGGGGTGGGTATAGTCCTCCTTACCGGGTTTCCGTAGGATGCAGACATGTGCTGACTTCCAGGCTTTGGGGAAGTAGGCTAGCCTAAGGCAGGAATTCGCTAAGCACAAAAATACGTCTCCATTGCACTGAATAGCTGCTGCGCATATGTCTGCAGTGAGTCCGTCCGACCCAGGTGCCTTTTTCGGGTTCATACTTCTGACTACCGTATCCATTTCCACTTGTGTGAAAAGTGGATCATCGCCAGTGAGGTGTGACTCCACTGCTGGGTTGTCTCCCTCCGTATCATCCCTGGTGCTCCTGTGATGGTCGGACTCACCGTACTGGCGGTCATCCGGGTAAAAGCATTCAGCCAGTCTTTGAGCCGACTGTTTTGGTGTTAAGGTGAGCCCCCGTTCGTCTCTGAGCAACGTGTCTTCCTGACGTCTAGCCGTATTCCTGATTACTCGGTAGATTTTGTCCCACATAGACTCCCTATCCTGCGCGGTACAAAAATCCTTCCAGCTAGCTGTCTGAGCCTCTGTCGCTTTCATGGCACACTCTTCCTTTACCTGGAGGTATTGGTCGAGTACGTACTGCCTTCGGTTTGGGGCTGCGTTCCTTATTCGCCTTTTCCTTACGTGCATTATACGCCTTTTCCTTTACCTATCGTGTTGATCGGGATAAGGGCGAGACGATGAAGATGATGATGGATTACCGTGCGAGTCACAACACCTATCAGTCCGGGATGTTGCGGATACGGAAATAACATAGTCATTAAAGGGGTTTCTTTTAGATTAAGTTTTAAATATTTTAGTACAGTCGACTACAAAGAGATGACAATGTATCCACTTTAGGACCTTATCACAATGCAATAAGGTGAAAAAGAGGATACACCCCTTTGCAGTCGACTGAACAAAAACTTATCAATCAACTAGAGACCCGCCCGTGGCTGTGCTACGGTTTATGTAGTTTTCTGTAACACCAGCAGTGTTTCCTCTCAGCCTTGGTCTCCTCTTGGGAAGCGCTGCTAGAATCTTGACGTGTAAAAGTGCCCGTGCGGATGTACTACCTTTTTGCCGAATTATGTTTCGTCAAATTTCATTTGGCAACCAACTTTTCGCCGAAGTTTTATTTGGCAAACCAATCCTTAGCATAATTTTACTTCGTATTTTTTTTATTTCGCTACATTTTTATATTGCAATATTTTATTACATCAAATTTTATGTGGTAAATAACTGTGTAGCAAATGATTTGCTAAGGCAAATAACATTTTCTTTTTTATGACCCTATAAACGAAACTGATCCCAGTGATAGGTAGGTTAGGGTTATTTTTTTTATGACCCTATGAACGAAACTGCTTCCAGATATAGGTAGGTTAAGGTTATTTTTTTTATGACCTTAAAAACGAAACTGCTCTCAGAGATAGGTAGGTTAAGGTTTTTTTTTATGACCTTAAATACGAAACTGCTCTCAGAGATAGGTAGGCCTACTTACTGAATAAATGTCTTTTATCTTTTTTATCACCCAAACATAAGCCAGAAATTATGAATTAATTATACATAAAAACCTTCCGTAAAAATCCAACTCGTAACAAGGTGGTAACAACCTGATTGACCTGAACACCATGATTTCGTTCCTGGCCACTCTTACGTTTCCTTTATTGATCTAAATCCATCAAAATTCCAAATTATTATGATCGATTCAGATATCGATCCATATTATTGACTCTCTTAGCAACCTACAGAAAAAACACACAAGGAACTCGGGTTTTATGTAAAAAACTTAGTATTAATTTAATATTTATTTTATTAGTATGTTAACCTTCTATTATATGCATATAAATAATTAAAAATGCAAGAGAATTGAGTAAGGGGTTTATTTATTGACAAATTATACAACAACCCGTCCCAACATCACCAACGCCGTCATCTTGGTGGTCTCTGAGATACTTACCCCAGAAGATACTGTCAGAAGATGTTGAGAACCGCATGAAAAATTTATTCGTATTTTTTGAGATTATCGCGAACATACAGACAGAGGCGGGGGACATTGTTTTATAATATGTAGGCAGTGATGAAAGCGCTACACTGACCCGGCCGCGCCCGCTGCGCCGTGTTCTTGCAGCGACTTGCACTTATCCGCATCCGCATTATTCCACATCTATTCTTGCGGATGCGGTTGCGAACGCGGATTCTTAAATGAATGTGAAAGTTCAACGGTCGCACATGCGGATCCAAAGATCCGCAACATCCCCGGTAACATTCTCGTTGTCTTGTTGACCCATATCGATGACAAACTACCGGACCATAATTATGTTAAGATTAAATAATAATGAAATTATACGTTTAAGTTGGTGATGGTGCTGTGTGTGAGATTGATTAAATACTTTTCTTTTTTTTGTCTTCTTCAGTAGACAATCACAATGGTCATGGTCCCAAAATAAGGTCAAGGCTTTTACTAAATATGGGCGCTGATGGACAACGATAAACATTCTCGTACGAGTATACAGAGAAGCCAGCTGTTGCCCGCGACTCCGTCCGCGCATAAGTCGTTTATCGCTACGCGCGGTAAAAAGTGCCCTGTGTCGATTCTCGGGGTTCCAGTTAATCCCACGCCGAACATCATCGAGATCGGTTCAGCGGTTTACCCGTTCTCATTTATATGCTTATGCAATTATTAGTATGAATAAAGACTCCAAAACCTGGGTGCTCCAGGCGGTTGTACATGGTGAACCCCTCATAGCGCAATTCATATCGTGTGTAGGTAGAGGTGAGCAATACGTCACGGTCTAGTAACGTCCCTGTCCCCCGCGCGGACCACGGGAGTGTCACGGACGAATTTGCCAAGCTATAAGAAATATCGGTGCGGGGTGCAGGTGTCTGTCCGCTGTCGAGGCAGCAACTCGCTCCGTGCGCCTTCGGCCTGGTTTAGGACATGCAGCCCTCGTATGGCTCGCTCTCGATGCTAGAGCGCGTCGTGTCAATGCAAATGAGGCGAGTGCGAGAGGACATGTCACGCGGCGAGCGCGGGCGGCGCGCGGGAGTCGTTCGGCGCCGGCGACACATCCGCCGGGTCAATATTACACACGCACACAAGTGGCGGCAGCGAATGTGTTCTAATCACCTACCGCGAACGAGCACTTGTCTAAGCTCATTAAAAAAAGTATCTGTCAATCAAGAAATTATATCTTGAAGCGATTAAATGTTAGGATTTACTCGACGTGTCAGTAACTGTATTTTGTAATAAACTGGTTGAGGTAGGAAATTAATTAGATATAGGAATTTACATATACATAACACGTAACGAACAGCAAGCTGTATAAGTAGTATAATACCTATTTACAAGTAACTAAGGCGAGAAAATAAATAGACCTGCAACTGAATGGTGCGAGGGCAATCAAAACAAAATATACTAAAACGCTGTCGGAGACAAGGAGCTAGAGAGGAAGGTTCCTAGTATTTTTATAATGGCGCGTCGTGTAGGGCGCGGCGCGGCCGTAAACCAGCGCGCGACGTTATCGCGCGCTTAATTGGCGTTATCGGCCGCGCCGCGCCGCGCCGACAGCGCGCCCATTGAAATGAGCGAGAAATGCTGTTTATTGTTAGCTCGAAACACACGGGGTTTGTTTTGAAAGTATTCAACGGGGAGGCGTCGCGGCCGACGCCGACCGACGCACGCGTGCGGGCATCGGGCGGCTAGTGGTTATGGGTAACGACCGATTACTATCCAATTAATTTCAAAGTTACCATGATACCGTTCTAGTTCAGCTAACGTCGTTCCGCGAGGCGTGCTGATGGGCGCGCGGCACGCACGCGGCGTCCGCGCCGGTAGTGCTCCGCGACACGCGCGCCGGCGCGCCGGCAGGGCCAAGCAAGTTGCTTTCGACTCCTCGTCGTCGTCGAAAATAGAAATCATTAAAATTTGTGCAAAATTTGTGGCTTGCAGAGATTCTGACGAGAGCTCATATTTATCAATTGCGTATATCTATTTTGCTGTAGTTCAATGAAGGGTCGCGGTCGGCACGATGACAATTCTCCAAGCGAAGATTAATAAACACTGATCGCGTCATGTTGCCAGTCATAATATAACGAGTGAAGTTCAAACGTGAGTGATCGTGCGAAGGGCGCGCGCGGCGCCGGCGCCGATGGCAGCGGCAGCGGGTGAGTGCTGCAGCCGCCGCAACAGCTCCTATGCCTAGTGCGTTTCTCTTTTCCATTATGAAAGAAATGGCGGTTAGATAAATCCGTTTATAAATGTCACAACTCATACGTAGATGTGATGCGTATGGATAAGACCGTGGTCGATCGAGTCTGGTCGAATAAGAACACCGCGGGCCTATTTATGGGCGCGCGTTTATCGCATCGTATAAACGTGGATAAAACTTTTTGTTTTACTTGTAGGTACGGAAGGTATGTACCCCATATTTTTCATTACATTATTATTGGCCTTAGTGCGCGGTATAAATATCTGTGTCATAATTTCACTTTTGTAATTTTGATAGTTTCTGAGACAGACAGACAGACAGGCGGACATGGCGAAACTATAAAGCTTCTTAGTTTGACTTCGAAACCCTAAGAATGGACACAGATCTATCCGATGGCATCGAAATGTAACCGTCAAGCCTCAGGACTCTATCTTAACGTTTCCCTCTACTAGCACCGGCGACGTGCGCCCGCGCGGCGGCTCCGCTCCGCCACTTTGTCTGTTGCTGCATTGTCTCTGTTTTTGCGCGAGGCGATCTCATTAAACGTGTTCTCTTTGGCGGCGCTGCGTCCGCGCCGGGTGTGAACCTTTTTTTAACTTTTGTGAACGAATGCTGGTTGGTAAATTACAATCGCAGGATTATATTGTACAAAAAATAGACAAAACGGATTGCGTTCCATAAGTATATCTTTAAAATAAATGGTGAGCAGCGCCCCCCGGCGGCGGCGCGGTGAGCCACGTCGCGGCCGGGGCGCGCGGGCGCAGGCACAGGGCGAACGCGGCGCGGCCGGCCGGTCCGCGCACGCGCCGCCAGGTGGCGCTGCCAGGCGCGCTTTGCGAGTCTTTGGCTATCGCTTCACTTTGCCCCTAGTTGTTAAAGCGTTCAGGAAATTGCACAAATAGGTTAGGTCATGTTAGAACTAGAAAAGCAGATCACCAACACTGCAAGCGCGTTTTTCATACATGGACAGTGAATCAGCAACAGTCTTAAAACTAGTTTGCGCATGCCAGGTCAACACTGTTGGTTTCGGTTCAGAAACACGAGCTAATATGGTATTACTCTATTTGACCTGTGCGATTGCTCTTGTTGTTAAGCCCGGTTTACATTGGTCAAGTACAGTGGCAAGGATAGTGGAGTGAAATAATAGAAAGCTATTCTATTCGGATTCACTGGCAAGGCAACTTGACTCGCTACTGTCCGATCGATCGGTTTACACTACTGTACACTGTACCTACTGTGTTCTGTCACTCTCCACTGTCCACTGTCCTTGACTTGTAAATCGGGCGTGACAGCTTTATCTATCTGACAGCTGTTTTGTTTAGTACACATAGGAATAGACGATTTGATTACACAAATACGATCGATCAGGCTGAAAAAACTGCTCATGAAGGGATTACTACTTCTAGGCTCGTCAAGACCACAATACTGTGGCTATTGCTGGTGTGGTGGTCGATGACATACAATAAAAATACTTCCGAATAGGACTCTAAAACCAATAGCACACTCAAAACTGCCTTGGCCCCGGGGTATACACCCTTGACCCGCGGACAAATATAATTTTTAGACAAAATTATTTGACGGGTTTAATCGTATCAAAAAAGTGCAATCCTGGGAGTGCTGCCACCAAAAACAAGAACACGTTATGCTGGATCCTTCAGCGCTGTGTATACACAACCTTCGTTCTCTCTCGTGATCTGCTGCCCTTGTTCCGCTTTTATTTAATCTTTGCAAGATTTACACCGGTACAGACGTGAGACGTTAACTTTAAAGTGGTGAGGGACGGCGAAAATGCTCCAGCGAGTTAGTGAGTTCTAAAGTCGAGTAAAATAAAGGCTTGTAATTTAAGTAAGAGGGCGCATTGCGATCGATTACAGAAGCGCTCCACGACCCCGGCAACGGATAGAATACCCCGAGTTAGGCCAACTCAACAGTTTCGGTATTTTATTGTTATTACAATAAAATAATGCTTAAATCTATTGATAGATAACGCATTAACTGACGGGTTAAGAGGTAATGGGCTGTGCAAACTGAAAGCATTAAGTACCAGGCGACAACTGCACCGGCGCCGGCGGCGCAGTGCGGCGCGCGCATGCGTTAGAGCTCAACGCGCGCACTTCGAGCTTAGTTCTTTCCACGTCCAACGTCCACGCCGGCGCGTTGACCAGTGGCCCGCGCTTGTCGCCGAAGACGCGGCGGAGTGTTGTTGGTGTTGTTATCGGATCAGGTCGCGGCGCGGCCTGCGAGGCGGCCAACCGGTGTACTACGGCGCGGCGCGGGCGCTCACCTACACAAACAAACAAACCAGTTCGCCCCCCCGCCCGGTGAGCTTTTGGGTGGCCGTTAAAAGCTTATCGTGTTTACGACAACACGTATACGAAAACTCGTCGAGTTCAGGGACCGCGGCAGCCTCCGCTCCGCCGGCTTCAGCGCGGCTCCCGCGGGCAGCGGCGCGCCCGGCCGGCTCGCGCGGTTGTGCTCCGGCCGAGAGCGGGCGCGGGGCGGGCGCGGGGCGCGGGGCGCGCGGGGCGGCGCGGGCGGCGCGCGGGCGCCAGTTCGCCCCGGAGGCGCGCGCGAGAGGGTGTGTGCAAGCGCTCGGAGGGGCGCCGGAGTGATGCGAGCGCGCGCCCGCCATGGCCACGCTCGGCCTCTCCAAGGTGTTCATCCTCGACAAGTACTTCACCGAGCTGCAGAAGTTCTGGGAGACGGAAAAGAAGCTGCAAGGTGAGCGCGAGCGTTAGATTCACGCGACTCATCGCGGTAACGTTCGTTTTTGAATGTAAACCTGTTTGCCCGGCGCGGGCGCAGCCTCTCGCGCGTTGTCTAGTGGCCCGGGCGCGGAGCCCTGCCGCAGGCCGGCGGCCGGCCGCGGCGCGCACTCGACCAATGGCCGGAACACACGGACAAAGGATCAATAGTGGGATTTAAAGCGTGTTAATTACCAACACATCTATTTAAGCTAGTCTTACAGTAACTAGGTACTATATTAAGCATATACTTAACAAAAACATTCGTGTTTTTAATGACTTTAAAGTAGGTACGAGTGTATCTTAGGGTGGGTTTGGCTTGATGATATTGTGAAAAAAAAGAAGAGAAGTTTCCTTCTTTGGAGTTAAAAACAAGAACAAAATAACTTATCTGTTTTTAAATCTATGCTTCATGAATCATGATTATGATCATGAGGGTGTTGTATTTGTAAGTTAAAGCAAGCTGATAAGTATTTGTTATTTAAAAACAGAACTTCTTAAATCCCACTTCTGGTCGTATGCGCAGCTTGCTCCGATGATGGCCTTGTGCTACGTTGCGTCTTGAGCAAGTCCATCAGGCGCTCCCGGCCCGAGTCTGCTAAACTCTACATACCGTGGCAGAGCGGCGAGTCTCGATGGCCAGCCTTGACACGCGAGCATAGCATTGTTTGTTGTTAACTCCGTAACGCGAGAGCTTTATTCTAATAAGCAGTCGGGTGGTCCCGTGTCTACCGCCGCCGTCAACTCTTATGTTCTTACTTTACTCTTCAACTGTCTCTGGGTAAATTAGTATGAGATCGACTTTGACCCTGCGCCAAATGCAAACTGTGTGATATCCTTAAGTTTTCTTTCATAATATTTAATAACAGTGCAGTTGTAGTAGGAATTGCATACTTTTCCTCAAGTCACCTCAATTCAACCTACCTAATCTAATAGGTACAGTCATAGAAAAGGATCATGCGAGTGTGCAGCTTAACCATCCATTTCTAACAAACAGTGTATTGTCAATCTACGAAGGCGCGCCCCACCAGTCAAATTAAGCGGGGCAGGACTTCGTTGATTGAAAACAACATAACTAACACGGTAACATAATACACAACACGGTGCGTAGATATAACTGAAGTCTAAAGAAGAATGCCATGATGTATCCCCAAGTTAATAGTTATCTTAATGATCTCCGAACGTGCTTCGTAACCTGTTCACGTAAAAAACTGTGTCGGCTCATCTCTATCCGTCGAACGTCCGCTCGGAGCGCGGCTCTATGTTCGACACCGTCGGAGGATGCCGTGACCGGGGAACATTTACATCTCTGCTTCGTTTTGACCTGCCTTTCCCATTAAGGTGAAAGGAAAAAAGGGAATAATAAAAAAGGACGCACAAACCTACCATTTGCAGACTTAGCAATATTGCTAATATTGTGTCGGTTAACCGTTCGAGTAACACACCCCACAACAGTAGCGCAACTCTAGCTTGCAAAGAAGCGGCCAAGCGGACATGCTTCCGATCCGAATCATCTGAAACATCTGGCGTGTCTCCATGTCGTCACAAGTTTGTAACAAAGCTCTGTATAAGGCGCTGATATTAGAACATTTGTGTCAGTTTGTATGGGTGAGGCGGTGCGCGGCGGCGCGGCGAGTGGTGTGTCCAGCGCACGCGCATAGCTGGTGCGCCGCGGAGGTTGTACCTTGGAGCTATAGTTATACAGCTGTCGGATAGATACGGGTCGTTATGCAAAGCGCAGGAGGCTGCGGCTAACGGCGGATAGATCGCTGCGGGGCGCGAGGGGGGCGCGGCGGGGCGGGGGCAGGGCGCGCGGCGCGGGCGCACGATGTTTACTGCGCTTTGATACAATAAATACTTCCATCTCGAAGTTTTAAGTGCTTCTACGCTTCGTTTTGGTGTTTTTTAGAATTGAATCGCAATAAGGAAATAAGTCACCTGCGTGTCTTTTGAATTAAAAAAGATTGGGCGACTAGAGGATTTTTTATAAATTCATGACTCTCACCAGGTAGTTACAAATCAATATTTTGCTCAAGAACCTTTTAGGGATAGCTTGCCTCTGTATTTTGTACAAATGTGTTTGTTTCTCCTCAACTTTAACAGATAAGGTCGACGTTTTGGTTTACAGCCGGGTAGACTACGTTAGTTGTACCCGAGAAGGATTACCTACGCGCTTTTCGCACATTCGAGTATCATGCATTAGTTTCGAACAAATGTTAAAAATGTTCATGCTAATACTAAATGACAGAGTAAAAAAAAAGTTGCTTTTTGAAGGTTTGTTTTTGTTTTTTTTAACTTTTTTTATTTTATACTTTTTAGTGATCATAATTATGCTGTTATTCTCCCACTTCTCAAGTAATAAGAAACTATAGAACATTTCAATCTCGCCGCAAGCAACGCCGTGGGAAAGTCATAGTCATATATTTAAACCTAAATATGCTTCGTCATAGTCGCTCAACTATCTTAATCGAAATATCTTGTCGCCACCCTCGAAATATATACCGTTTAGGAGTTCCGGTGGCCATCTGTAGTCTTCATCATCAGTTCCACTTCACCAAATAGTGCTTTCCAAGACCAAATACACGAGTTACAATGAAAAATACCAAAATCGCTATAGGTGTGCCTATAAATTTTGAAGAGTTCCGTCGATTCGATAAAAATGGGACCAATCGAGAAGCACCAGCTTTCAAATAAAAAAAGAATTATCAAAATCAGTTCACCCAGTCGAAAGTTCTGAGGTAACAAATATAAAAAAAAAAACAGACGAATTGAGAACCTCCTCCTTTTTTTGAAGTCGGTTAAAAAGATGTTAACTTTTTCAACATTTTGGACGTAAACTAGCCTGGCGCAAACTCAATCTCATAATCTAGTTCTTGTATTAGTCTCTAGGTAACTTTACGCTTTGAGGCCTGGTTAGAGAAACATCGGCGGTTTGATCGGCATAATCAAGTGGCACCGTCGAAGCACTACACCGAGAGGTCGCGGCGGACACCCCCTGACCCGCCCAAGATAGATACTCGTCCAAATCTTGTATGTATTTGTCCCCGAGTCTTAGCGGTTCCCGAGAATTAGGAAACCCTGGCTGTGGTGTGGGTACGTGACGTATATACTATCATTATATGATAGTAGCGTGGGAACGCCAGCGCGGGTGCAGTGCGAGGGGCGATGCTGAGGAAGGGGGGGGGGTGTCATATTCCGCGCGTTTTCCTGTTCAGGCGGGCACTGACGCGGCGGTCGCTGGTGGTGGTGACTCAACGGCAGGGCCATTCGGCGACCTTTCGCCTCTCAGCAACATCAATCAAAACAACTAAAGTTTCTGCATGCGTTATGTACATTCCTCGTCCTAGGATCCTTTTACCGGATAAAACCTTCGTAGGAGATATATTTTCCGGATTCAACAGCTAGCGGGCTTATTACTTACACTAAATTATCCATGGAAACCACACGAAAACGATGGTAATAAAATTGTCAGCTAGTTTTTACCCGCAGTCGTTCATGAGAAATACTTAAAGCCCATTTTCTCAAACATGCTCGGAAATAACGGTTTTCCGATTGAAACACATGGACGGAAAATGCCTCTTTTTACTCCTAGGAGTAAAAAAACCATATGAAAACACTTCATGTACATATTGTTTTTTAAAAGTGCTCTCTATTGCGTATAAAATCGGAAGGACCATGAAAAAAATCCCCTACACCCAACTTGTGGGGGCGCAGCGGGCGGGCGGTTGTGCGTGAAACTATCTTAACTAATACTCCTATGACGCAAACAAACATTCTCTCCGAATTTGTCAAAGGTTTTTAGAAATATTTATAATCATGTATTTGTATAATTTCCTCGCATTGTTTGAGAAAAGCATTATGTATGCCTCGGCGGAAACAAGGATTTCCTGACTCGTATTTTAGCAGGCCTCGCTGTTGCTCAGCCTGCTAACCACCTCGTCAGGAAATCCCTTACTTTCCGCGCCTAGGCAACATCACATGTACTATTTCCGCCCACCATGACTGTTTCCAACTATTGTAATTTGAAGAATGTAGTAGAATCGCGGAGGTCCGGTGACCTGCGCCCGCGCCTGCTTGCGCCCGCGCTAGGTGATGGGTGTAAAAAGTGTCGCGCACTCGCCGCGTTTTTGCGCGCGCGGAATGCGCGGGAGTGAGTCGTCGCGTGCCGCCGCGACAGATTGACACGTCGCGGTGATGACGCGCGGGCGACAGATGATCCGCGCACAAGCGGGGAAATCTGCGGGAACTATCTCTTGTTATACATTTTCGCCAGTTTCCGTCATCGATTAGAGTGAGTACCAAATAAATAAAAGTCATCGCTATGGTCCTTAGTCGAGGAAGCTGCTGTCTTCACGTGAATTTCGAAAGCAGTCATTCCGTATTAAGCCTGTCTCGTTGCTTGTTGACAGAAATGGGTGTGGAGAGGGGCTCCGCTTCTTTAAATTTTTAACTTAATGTTATGTCTGTAGGCAAGAAAGGAATGGGTCTGGCAAGTCATTAGTAACTGGTTTTCTATCAATTAATTTGTGTTCATTTTTTTTTGTCAACCTAGCGATATTAGTCTAGCGTGGGAACGTGTAGAACTCGTCCATCAATCGATGTTAATCAATCAAATCGGCCCACATCCTCCAGCCTCCTCATCGCCGCGCCGCGTCGCCGCTCTGCTCCTCCGGTGCATTCACATTTAAAAAAAATATTAATACATATCAGTGCACAAATACCTGGGCCCAGACCTAGTCCAAAATAAGCCTTAGACTTTTACTACTACTAGACAAGTATACACATACTCGTAGGCTACATAAAGAAATACATACTTAAATAGACACAAAAAACATCAAAAACTCAGGAACACGCGTTAATCACACGAAATATTTGCCCATAGCGGGAATTGAACCTGATGGGAACGGTACCTTTGTAGGCAGGGTCACTCCCGACTAGGCTAGGGGCGTTGTCCACGTACATATGCATAGGTAAAAACCTTAAGTAAAGCTCCTCTTGCATGTAGTTGTAACACATCTGTATAGTCCGGAACTACATGCAAGAGGAGCTTTACTTGAGTTGTTTACCTATAAGTCCATATGGATCGACTATTACCGGCAGCCCGCACATCATGCTCTGAGCGTGTTTTTCTTGATCAGTTGTAATATAGAAAAAAAACGAGCAAGAGTACACAAAAAGTATCTGAAAAAAAACAATACTTATGAACTAATTTTCTATTTAAAGTTATTTGGTGCTGTCTTACATGATTTTTAGTAGCTATATAAACATTTTAGTTGACTGTATATCAGGAATCAATTAAGTATACTTAGTCGTGATACTTTTCCTTTAGTTCCTTAGTTTTGGCTGTAGTTGCGCGCAAGTCGAGCGAAAATCAGATTTTTCGAGTTCATTATTTCCCAAATAGTCACTCAAATTTAAATAAAAAACTGAGTACCCCACAACACCACAAATATTCTCCAAGATTGAAAAAAGATTTTAATTTTTCTGTAATGGCACACCTTTAATTTCCACATTGTTGAGGCGTTGCCACTGGTCTTTGCTAGCGAGCTCGTTTTTCAGATTAGCTATTTCATGGCTTAAGGATTTAACTTAACTTCCAGGATCTCAAGCTCCGGGACTTTGCGCTCAACTTCGTTTACAAGTGAGGTACACTCATCCAGTTGTTCACTGGTAGTCACACGCTCCTTTTACCTCAGAGAGTTCGGTCTTGATCGTATTATATCTTGTACCAGAGTGGGAATAAGCCACATGAGGTGCTTTTTCATTTCATGTAGCTCGCTCATTATAGCGTCAAGATCAGTTTGTTTCGGAGTAATTGACTTGGGAGTCAGTTCGTCAGTTGGCTTAGCAACCGAGGGGGGGTGAGGCATCCTGCCTGCACCCCAAGCGTCTCCAGGCAGCTCTTCGATCCAGGACCCAATTTTCTGTAACCCTGCTCGGTATACTCTGTAATATTGGCACAACAATAGCCAATGTGCAATGCACCGGTCAATACGAATAAATCCGTGCACTTGCAACGTACGACTCGACGCGTGAATGCGATGGACTGAATGAATAGATATACATATAAAAGAAGAAACTGACTGACATATCAACGCAGAGCCCAAACCGCTGGGTCTAGAGATTCCAAATTTGGCACGGAGGTTCCTTAAATGAGGTCTACTAAGAAGGGATTTTTGGAAATTCATCCCCTAAGGGGTTGAAATAGGGGGAGTGGCGGGAAACTAATTCTACGCGTAAGAAGTCGCGCGGGCGTCCTCTATAGTAATAACATATGCGTAATCATTTTTTTAGAGCTATTCAACGATACCTCACTCAACACTTTATGTCATACCTAATGTAAAAAAAATACTTTTGCTTGTCACGTATCATATGGTAGGTAACCGATTTATAAATGATTTTATTTTACAATATTGGTAGGCGTAATGTAACTGAATAACTAAGCCAAATAAAAAAAAATTAGAGTCCCTGACTTAAAGCGCGGACAGACAGACAGGCGGACAGACCTTGTTGACTACGGAACCCTAACAATGTGTCAGAGTTTACCAGCGGGAACGGAACGGGACCGGCCGCAGCACTAAGTAATTATTAAAATATTCTAAATTCACAATATTTATTTATTAAATGGCCTCATGAGGGCTCTTTGAGAATATCTACTAGCGCTTCGGACGAGACGATCATTGTGGAGAAGAAGCGCCGCAAGAACTCCAGCAGAAGATCATTTCAGGAGACAAGGATGCCAGCCGAGCGGCGCGACTCGATCTCGATCTTTACACAAGACATCAACGCGCGCCGAGCGCCCGCGCACGCTGTGGCGCCGCGCTTGTAGGTCACTGCTCATATCTTACAGCTTATGGTCACTCGATCAAGCTTTTGGATCGGGCTCGATTTGGACAACCATTATACTGATATTTTTTGTGCGTAATACCTCTAAATGTCCATTACATACGAATATTATATTCGACATAATAGTAGTTAAATTCAAATTCAAAATCAAAATCTTTATTGCATATCACAGATAGTAGCCCTAGATAGCATCGTATTTTAAAGGTGGTTTCATAATACGATCAGGTAATGCGATGCGATAGAAAAGCTACTGTTATAGCGTTGGCAATCTGCGCAGGCGCGACTCCACTCGCAATGCAAGGTTGCGTTTATGTACCTTAGGTAGGTACATAAACGTAGGGGCTTCACGGTTGCATTTTTAATTTCAAATCGCGTGTAAAACGTGCCTTGACTAATCAGAAAAATACTTTAATCTTCATCTACTTATCGATGACAATGAAAGGAAGGAAAGAACAGGACAACATATAATAACATACCTGGCTTACTGTGTACGATATAACTCAGGCAATGCGGAATATAGGCCCGGCGCAGTACCGCGGCCGCGGCCGAGCTTAAAGCTGCGATAAAGCTTGCTTTCACGAGATTGCGACACCGCGTGCGCAAGCGCCGATAAACCCTGAGTCAACCGCGCTGTTTATAGCGAACATTGGAACATGGCAATAAATGGAACCGGCCAAGAGCTCGGACCTCGCCTGTTGCGTGTAGTCCTGTAGCAAGCTAGCAACTATCTTCCTCTATACCTCGGTTGTTGCTATAATGAGCAGACATTTCAGATCTTTAAACAAGTAAGAAGATAATATTTGTAATAAATTCTTTTTTTTACGCTAGAAAAACGCTTTTACGCATACCAACTCGGATCGAGGGGGCCCAAGGTTATGCGGGCCTCACCGACCATGAGTGGCCGGAATACCCACTAAAACCCAAGGCAGGGCCCCTCCCTGTTGGCGCGGGCCGCAGGTTCTGGTTGCGCATTCGACTAATTTGACCTCGTTGCCTGGAACGCGGACACGTTTCTTTACATTCAATATGAATTATTGTAGTCCTATAATGTAAATATCTGTCTGTTACCAAAAGCTGCCTGCAAGAGCTTGGTCGTAATATTTGGGTCATCGCGAACGTTACGGTATTCTCGTCCTTATTACGGCGCAGTAAGAGCCTCGCCGGGATCGCGGCCTGTCGCGGCGAGCGACGTTCTTCAAGCTTCCGAGAAAGCATTGCGGCGATATCAGTTTCGACCATCGCAATTCTCAAAAGTGTTCTTATTTTACCTGAATGTCTGACTTTGCAGAAAAAAGTAGACTTCCTTGAAACGATTGAGCGCTATCCGCGTTATCTTAATTGTTGTTTAGAAATTTGCGGCGGCAGCGAGCCCAGCCTGGAGCAGACAAAGGTCGGCGTTGGATCAAGCTTTCTAACAAACCCTTTCACTCGCCTTGAAAAGCTTCAAGATGTATAATATGTCGTGTATACCTACATGGTATACGCTATAAACCAGCGGTTCTCAAACCATTGAGACGGAACCCGTTCAAAATAATAAATATTGAACGGAATTCCAAAAAGTAAAACCAGTTTTTCTTTTAACTTTTAATAAGTAAAGAATAAGTAGATATTTTACAAAATGTTGTTCTCAAAGTGTACTCTGTGGTCCTTGCTCTCCGGCATGAACGGTGATCAAAATACATAGTGTCAATGTAGGTAGATACCTAAACTTAACGCATGTTCATTGAGGTGTAAGTCACACAGCAATAGGGTACCTACCTACAACAATAAAAATTATAAGGTGCATTTATCTATCTTACTCAAGCGACAATAAGTCACGCTCATAAGTCTCATAACATAACATTTATTTTATTTGACAAATAGACACTGCAACACAACAGAAAAATAACAATAAAAGATAGACGCCAAATAGGAGTCAGCTCAGCGTGTTGTGTGCTACGGCCGGAGCCACCGCGCGGTTTTCAGGTGAACCCTGGTGGTCACCTATTAGTTAATATACCTCATGTATATATTCTGCTTAAAAAATATAAATGTTCAAGAAAATGAGTAAGTATAGACATTTCGTATAAATGAATGTAAAATACAGAATTACGCGTCCAGTTTAGTTTAGATGCTACTGCATTGCGTATCTGCACACTGTAGCACCTTGCCGTCTGAGGTCGACCCGGTCGCCTTAACGCTTTAAGAAAACCGCGATACTCGCGGACCCCCTTGAAACTAAGACAAATCCGAGAAAACCGGCTAGGTGGCAGCCCTAATTGCGCGTCCACCCGGCTGACCCCCGGTATAAACTCTCCTCTACAGTGTAGAGTCTGCAAGATGCGTACGCACAGGTGAACACGCGGGGCAGTCGGCCGAACAGCTCATCACCCAGCCTTTACTGCAGCTGCGTAAGGAACAGCCTTCGCGCCATCATGTCACGGAGACGTTGCTCGGTGACAGATCGTAAAGTAATTATTTATAGATCCGTCAAACAAAACTGCAAACGAGTTCTGAAATAGACCGCACAGTCCGCGGCGGCACCGTTCGCCTTGTACGGGCTGCGCGGGCGCCGACGCCGGGTTTTTGCCGCTCTGCCCATAACATGTTGCACTAAGCTCACGGCAACTTTTAATTTTTAATCCTTACTATCGCTTATTGCTACGATGATGATCCACGCACTGGATATGAGTCGCATCGCACTGCTAGCGTGTCGAGTTATATAGATTAACATAAAGTAGATCTTGTTAAAGAGCTCTACGTTCTCTCAAAGGACAAAGAAGTGCAATGGCAAATCTAGCCATAGATTGCGATCCCGGGCAATTTACATAGTAACAATAACGTGTAATCTTTTAACCGCTCTGACGATTGTCGCAAGTGACGTTTAATTTCACCCACGAGCGTTGCGAGGTTGCGACATGTGCGCGTCAATTTTGTTCTGAAATTGTGAATCATAGTTGTGTTGGTTATATATATTGTACCACTCACTATTACACACTATGCTGCATCCCTTAAGTGATCCCTATTCTACGACTGAGCGTTTTGCAAGTGATGACAGCTTCATCTACCGTAATTACGGAGTTGAACCGAAGAATGCTGCGCGCGCGGCTGCGATGCGCGGGCGGCGCTTTACTTGATTACATATCTGTCATAACTTAACGTGTTGAATTATCGTTATTCTAGTATTCAAATTTAACTATTCTGTCGGTGTAGATCTTGACGTCGTTTTTCTGGAATGGTGAACGAAAAACAAATGAAACGCACATTCGCATTTATTCATAAATATTATTCGCGGATGATATGAGATGAAAACGTCGCGCTACGTGTTTAGTCTGTAGAATGCATATTACTGAACCGGAGAATTCCATGCAAATACATGAAATGTGGGACTAACCACAAGTCGCAGTAGTGCAGTGGAAGCAGTGTGAAATGGGTCACTCGTAGAGGAGCGCGATTGCGGTCACCCCCCGTCACCTGCCGCGCACCTGCGCACGCGCCGGCGGCGCATACTTCTAGCCATTCCATTGTCGGTATTTGCTTTACAACTTAATACCAGGTGTGTTATGGTGCGCCACCACCAAGACCATTCGTTAACCAGCAATGGCAGATGAGTACCGACTGCTTGTTCGAGAGCCAAGCATTCGTTTCTCGACAAGAAATACATAATGACCATACTGACCATTCGTTCGCGCTCGCAGTACATGGCTCAGCGTCCGCGCCGCTCGAACTCGAAGATTTGGTGCAATGACTAATAACGAATGGTAGTCATAAGGATTGCGTCACAAGAAGCGCGTGTACCGTGTGTTGTGCGCGGCGACTGCGGTACGACGCGGTGCGGCGGGTCATTGTGATGCTGCCGGCGCATCTCATGCGCGCGCGTCGTTTTTTGCGCGCGCGCGGCGGACTTCTCTATTAACCGCTGGATTGAGTCCATTACGCCAGTTGGAATTTATTACAAATTCGTGCTACATTTCCAAGCTATCTGAAATTCATTAGCGTACTAGCAATAGCATATTTACAATACTCGTTGAATTATTAATACTTGCTTATTGTCATCGATTTAAAGTTTTATAATTTATTCTAAAATCACTCACAGATAGTGTTTTACGTTCAACGTTAATTTAAGAAACGGGGCGTGCATTTTTCTGGGTTGAAAACTATAAAGTATAACAGATATGTATTTATAGGGTAAAACGAACGCCGCATGAAGGGCAACCTTAAATATTAATAAGTTTCTGTCAAAAAAAAATTTTTGGGACGCTTCTTTTGTCGACTTTTTATTGTGCAATGTCATTATCTGCTCATTCAAACCAAACTAATGAGTCCCATCACTCCCAAAACGGTGGGTCTAAAGTATAGCCGAAATCAGATCAGCTCTTAGATATGACAATATTTCATTGTCATCGGGTGTGGTACAAATTTCATCCAATTGCATTAACGGAACTGGTTCACAATTGACATGCAATTTTTTTTTCATCCCACTAGCTCGGAAAGCACTTTTTGTTTGTTTGATATCTATTGAGAAAATCGCTTTTTATCCACATGTGAAGAAAGAGTTTTGACATTTGAAGGCAGCTTAAGTGATATTTGACAGCTAACAAAACGTAAAACGTTAAAAGGGCTGAATTTTTAACAACACAATTAATGAATTGCATCGAGTAAAAAACACTAAACACAGTCTTACAACTTTATTTTAATTCATAAATATCAGCATTCAACATTAACCTTCATTTTTTTTATAAAAACGGATAAAATGTTCTGACAGTCCAAGTAAGTCGATGTGCGAACAAAACGCATCCGAAGTAATAAAAAAAAACTTAAGTCAAAACTTTTCAATTAAGCCGTTAACGTTAAATATTGGCATGTTTTTAACCGACTTCAAAAAAGGAGGAGGTTATACGTTCCACTGTATGTATTTTTTTTTTTTATGTATGTTCACCGATTTTACGTCAATTCTCGACCGATTTCAAAAATTTTTTTTTGGTTTGATAGAGTATACTTCCGAGGTGGTCCCATTGTCACCAAATCTGAATCTGATGAGGGGATCAGTGAGGAATTGAGGGAACTCCTCAAATATTGTAGGCAAACATATAGCGATTTTAGTATTTTTAGTAATAAATCCAGCATTTGCGTTCAAAAAGTATGATTTGGTGAAGTGGAACTGATGATGAAGACCACAGATGGCCACCGGAACTCCTCAACGGTACCGATTTCAAGGGTGACGGTAAGATATCTCGATTAAGATAGTTGAGCGACTACAACGAAGAATATTTACTTGTTCAAATATGACTATGACTTTCCCGCGGCGTTGCTTGCGGCGCGCTTGATATAAGTTAAAGTTTCATTTCAACTAAGAAGTGGGACTACGTAACGACGTATTATGATCACTAAAAAGTATAAAATAAAATAAATGTTCAAAAAAAACAAAAAACCGCCTTCAAAAACGCAAAAAATAACTTCTTTTAAAATTGTAGGTACCTAATAGGTTAGTCCAACTGAAGTCGGCGACCACAATATTTTCAACAAAAAAGCCGACATCAGTCGGACTAACCTATTAGGTACCTACAATTTTAAAAGAAGTTATTTTTTGCGTTTTTGAAGGCGGTTTTTTGTTTTTTTTGAACATTTATTTTATTCTAGTTTGTTTTGTTTGTTATTAAAAATGATTGATTCGAGTGACGAAGACGTATTAACACCTGTGGAATTACGGGAAACTGTGCAAAATGCGGAATTGAGCTTATTGCCTGAAAAATCCCGTTTATAGTACAAATCCTTTTTCTTATTTTCCTCGCTGTAGTGAGGTGAAAAGTTTTGTGTTATACACGGGTGAAAAGTTATTATACGTCTCGTGTGTTGAAACACTCGCTACGCTCAGGATTCAATTTTTGAACCACTCGCTTCGCTCGTGGTCAATCATAGAATCCTTTCGCTAGCTCGTGTTTCAAATGAACACTCGCAGGTAAAATACAAATTTTCCCCCTTGTATAACAAATAACTACCTATTTCTTTATAGGAAATGCCTTTGCTGCTCGCTCTCTTCAGGTTTCAGTCGTCATTGTTCGAGTGTCCTCTTCTGATACAAGATTAATAATTGCAAGAGAATGCCTTGAAAGTATACGTACCTCCGTCTGGCCGCTGGAATGTTACGGCACAGAGGATGCGAGGTGCTAGGAGTTATGTGTAATGGTCTAATGGTGCGCTGCCCGCGCCGGAGCCGCCTCGAGAGTCGTGGCACTCGCGCGCAGGTGCGCGCTCGGGCTCGCGTCTAGCTAAAGACAAACGGCTCTGCTTCACCCTATCGAACATTAAGGCAGATGAACAACGGAGCCGTTTGTACCCGGCCAGCGTGCGCGGCGGAAATGCCGGAGATACTCGCTCGCGCCGCGGCCTACACATCTCATACTAATGATTTTATTATTTAAAATGTGACGACTCTCATTCCTTTTAAAAAGAACTTTTGCCTGGCGATTTCCCACAGACCTCAATGACTGTAATTAAAACTCGAAGATGTCTGTCATTGCATTGTGCCCGCGTCAGGCGGCGGCGGACTACACCTAATGAGACGTAATTTAGTGTCGAGTCGAATTGTTTCAGAGAAATCTCTGACAAAGATCGTGATCACACATTCACATGTACGTGGAAATGAATATTCGTCCTCGGTTCAAATCGAAACATCTATGAATCAGAACTAATCATAGTAATTTATACTTATACATTCTTATTCGCCTTGGAAATTATCAAATTAGGTACATATAGGCGATTAGGAGACTTCGAGATTTTGGGTGTTGTGGAATCTGGGCATTACATTCCCCGGTTAACTACCCTTCGGCATCCTTCGGTTTAAGGTTGCGTCATCGCGCTTTTTACGAGACAGCCATTTGACGATTAAGACGCTTAAAATCGTGGACGTCGCAAGATTCAATGTCGGTTGTGTAAAATAATAATTTTCTAAACTGGTTTTTTATGTATTGACTTATTCTTCTGAATTTCCTTGAGAGTTTGACTGTTGAGTGGGTAGGTATAGATTCCTACGATCTGGACGTAATTTCGACATTGGATATTTTACGACTCTACACTCAGGATTCATACCAGGATTACTACTAACCATAGTGATATTTAATGTCACCCGAGAGCTGGTTGTAGATGCAGGTCGCCCACGGGCAGCTCTCGGGCTGACTCCGCGGCGACGACCAGATGTTAATGGAGAGCCGGAGGTTCGGATGAAAGTGGTCGCAGCGTGGTATCTGTCCTTCGATCGCGGGCCAATAAAAAGGTTTTTGACGCTATTCACCCACAACCCTGCAACTCGATACAAACTTTAAGCTGTGGCTCGTAAGGTTCAGGTTCACTCGCCTCGCCCGCCGAGCGCTGCGCCCGCGACCGGTTGTGCGTCCCCCGCGCCCCGCGCCCCGTGCGCCCCGCGGGCCCTCTGCGCTCTTTAATAAGAAGATCAGGTGAATTCCACGACCTAAATCGTAAATGAATACAACGCAGGAGTTAGACTAATTGCTGAGCCCCTCGCGGGGTGGCGTGGCCGGTCGCGGGCGCTCGCCGGCAAGAATGCGGCGCCAGTTGTTGCGCTGCAGCTTGCTGAGGCCACTGCAAGCTCTATGCAAACTGGTTTTGTGTTTTCCCATAAAAGACCTAACGGCATCGAGCCGAAGTGATTTTCTTTAATTGATTGCCTTTATTACTCAGTACGAGAACTGCCGTGAGCGATCAGCTACTGGATAACCTCTATTCAGTACATCTGAGCCTTCTCGGTCGAATCTCATTAAAATAAGTCCGTTCCGATCGACGTGTCTATAAAACACGATTGATAACAATTACAATGCACTGAGGCGACCGAGACTCTTAGGGTTGGATCGGTGTTAAAAATAATACCCTTCTTTTTCGGCAGACGGGTAAATAAGTGTACTACTATGGTTTTGCGGCTTGAAAGCGGCAAGGCGAGGTTTGCCAACGAATCTGTGCCGAAGTGGCCTGAACTGTGTCAACTTTCCACCGGCGGCGGCGCGCGGCTCCCGGGGGCCCGCCCGGACACTACGCTTCTCAACAGCATGCGCCCTGTTATGTACTCTACTACAACACTTAGTGCTCGTATCGTATAAATTCACCGTCTTACTCGTAAGATAAATGTAACGGCTTTCCGGTTTAAACTGATTAAAATGAATTTGTTCAAACATTTCTGAAATACAATCGCTCAAATGAATAACATAGAGGCATTTCTACTTTTCCTTATGGTTGGCGATGCATTTGCAGCCTTATGATTGCTAATAGGTCTCCGATCCCACTGACCATGTGTATTCGTTCGCTTTCTCCAAGTTATAAAATAAACCAACGACTGCTAAAGTACAGGCCGAAAACGACTCGGATAACGACTTGTTAATAATTTCACTTACATTATCTTGTGCCCGTATAAAGCTTTAACGCTATATGCTTGGCGTCACAGTTTTTTACTTGTTATGCAGCTATCGACTCGTTTGATAGGTACGTGTTGTACTGACGTGATTTCCCGCCGGTTGCAGACGCGTCGTCGTCGAACGAGGCGGTGCACCTGCAGCGGCGGCTGCTGAGCCTCAGCTCGGAGCTGGTGACGCTCCGGAACCACCTGCACGTGGGCGCGGCGCCGGGCGCGGCCAAGCCCGGCACGCCGCAGCCCGCCGTGCCGCCGCGCGCGCCGCACCTGCTGCCGCCGCCCGCGCCGCCGCCCGCGCACCCCGCGCACCCGCTGCCGGCGCCGCCAGGTGAGCGGGACCGACTACTCTACATGCAACATTGTCAACTCCGAACGTCTACTCGCGCGCGACAGAGCTTTGCGCTAGTACGCTTGTTCGCTATGAGGTCTAGCTTGCCATGAATTAGCGATAGCTGAAAACGCCTTTATTGGACGACGACCGTGACCTTTAAAGGCGGCACTCGACTTGGCAGTATTTGACAAATATTTAATCTCGCATCTCTTACATTAAACACGTCGAATATAAGAGACGCAACGAATATATTTGACATAATTATCTACTACTCGCTAAGTCGATGCACTCTGTCGTTCTAACCGATAACGAGCTGAAATAACTAGACTATTATTTACTGACCTACCTACAGGTGGTACTCGTACAATGTTCTATGTTCGCGGTTGCAGAGAGCCGATGGCGCGGCGGCTGCCCGCCAGCGCCGCCTGCGCCGGGCGGCGCGAGCGGCGCGGGCGCCGACGTGGACGACCTGATCCACCTGCGCGGCCCGCTCACCGAGGACGCCGTCGTGCGCGCGCTGCAGGCACGCTTCTACCACAACAAGTTCTACGTGAGTGCATCCGATCCATTCACCCCGTCCTAATCGACAATACTCTGGGAAAAAGTTCACCATCAAGTTTGTTTGTCAGGAAATGATAAAAAAGTCATAAAAAATATTTGGTTAACGAATCCGTATTGTTTGTTTGTTTTTCTATCAAAATTCGAAGATAGGATCATTCAAAGATGTAAGCTCCTTTTTATCCCATAAATTACATAGGCTGATCGCGTCTTTTCACATTGACACACTCTATATACACTATAAGACTAAGTTTTTAGCTGGTGCCGCTCCGTAAACGCCTGCTCGCGACTGCGGGGGCTCCAAGTGTTGTTCTGGATTACCACATAAGATACCTACCATTTGTCCCGGGAAATCGAAAATTTCACAGAACTTCACAGAACCTCAAACATACATCCGTTTTCTTGACCTCAAGCCGTAATGTGAAGCGGGAAAACTACGTTAAAGTTTCGTAATCAAACAAAGTGGCCCACCCGGTCACCCTATTCTATTTTTATTCCTCACAGCCGAATTCTGTAGCATGTGCCCAAATGTTTACTTGAACCCTGCGTCCCGAAGCGCCGTGTCATACGATAGTAATCCCGCGTGGTCGCCGCGCCTACCTGTCGCGGCACAGGTACGGCTACCTGCGCCGGCGCAGCGATCCCATTGTTCCCGCTATGTCCCTGTTTGTGGGTAATGAGTGTAGGGCGGAGGGGTGCGTCGAGCATGCGTGTAATCGGATAGTTCGTTAATAATACTGGGATAATTACAGCCAAAGAAAGGACAAAGAACCTGTTTACATGATCCTATCAGCACGTGAATGTAGTACCGTTGTTAGCCTAAGGTTCTCTTTGGGAATCGGTTCTTGTGGTCTAGATAATTGCTTTAATTAGACCTCAACATTTTACGAGAGCACGAAAGTAGTAGAAACGAATATTAGAAAAGCGTATACTTAAGTTAAAAGGAGTGTGTGTGTGTGTGATGAATTTCCGAGAGCGTGAATTGCATATGTAGTGGTAATATGTGTTTACAGGCATTCTTTATTTAAATTTCCTTTACTTCTCATACCATCAGCGTAAAAAGAGTTTTGTTATATATTAAAAAGTAAGTACAAAAATAATGTCAGTGTCAAATTCTAAATACTTTTTACAATGCAATGCTAAAATATACCTCTTATTTTATTATATTCTCGCAATTTTCAGAATTATTTTGACTGGGCATGTACGACTGTAAGTTACACAGTTTGCAGAAATTATGGCAGAAAGTAGCAGTAATTTTGGTCCAATTGAGAGTAAAAGTAAACAAATATGTCATAAATATTTTGATCTCGAAATAATGAAAAATTTAAGTTCACCATACACCGCTGCCCACTTAGTTGAAAAAAGTACAGGTGTTTCTGGCTCAACTATTTATAAAATTATGACTGAGAGTAAGAGACAAATTCAAAGCAACGAAAAAATTCCTTTCTCCGAGTAAGAAAAATTTACGTACAGTGCAACCATTTTCTTAATATTTATTATTTATTTATTTATTTATTTTCAAACAATATTTTACAGCCTTACAGTTAACACCAAGACGCTGAACACAATATAGATCGGCAATCTTCGTTTTTGTATGAAACACGAGTGACAGATATACTGTCAGTTGCGAGTGCAAGCGTGATAGCGATAGCCAGCCGAACTCTATTAAGAATCTGGGAGTAGTGTACCTACTTGTCCGCCGGCAGTAGATGATTTTGATCAAGAAGTCATCAGGAGAACTATATATAATTTTCACCTGTCCCATAAGCAATATCCAACCTTAAAGATGAAAATATATCTATACTCTAATGCCTATTTATTCCAGTTGTTTAGGGTAATCTCATTCAATTAAGAAAAATACCTAAATATATACCTTTTCCTTTTCATGCGAACGGTACAACCACTACATATGCAATTCCATGCTCTCGGTAATTCATCTATACTTCTTTAACTCTTACTACCTATCGATTCCTTTTTGTTTTTAACCGACTTCAAAAAAGGAGGAGGTTATACGTTCCACGGTATGTTTTTTTTTATGTATGTTCACAGATTACTCCGTCAATTGTCGACTGATTTCAATTCTTTTTTTGTTTGATAGAGTATACTTTCGAGGTGGTCCCATTGTCACCAAATCTGAATCTGATGAGAGGATCCGTGAGGAATTGAGGGAACTCCTCAAATATTGTAGGCAAACATATAGCGATTTTAGTATTTTTAGTAACAAATCCAGCATTTGCATTCAGAAAGTATCATTTGGTGAAGTGGAACTGATGATGAAGACCACAGATGGCCACCGGAACTCCTTAACGGTACCGATTTCAAGGGTGGCGATAAGATATCTCGATTAAGATAGTTGAGCGACTACAACGAAGAATATTTACTTGTTAACCGACTTCAAAAAAGGAGGTTATTGAAATATGACTATGACTTTCCCGCGGCGTTGCTTGCGGCGCGCTTGAAATAACTTAAAGTTTCATATCAACTAAGAAGTGGAACTACGTAACAGCGTATTATGATCAATAAAAAGTATACAATAAAATAAAGGTTTTAAAAAATAAAAAACCGCCTTCAAAAACGCAAAAAATAACTTCTTTAAAATTGTAGGCACCTAATAGGTTAGTCCAAATGAAGTCGGCGACGACAACATTTTCAACAAAAAGCCGACATCAGTTGGACTAACCTATTAGGTGCCTACAATTTTAAAGAAGTTATTTTTTGCGTTTTTGAAGGCGGTTTTTTGTTTTTTAAAACATTTTCTCAAGAGAGTTATGATTTCATAAAATATACTTATTTGTCTGACGATTTATAAAAATATATTGAACATGGTGACATGGTTTTGCAGACGTGGATCGGGCCGATCCTGGTGGCGCTGAATGGGTACTCAGACAGCAGCAACGCGCTGACGCTGTCGGCGGCACGCGCGCAGCGGCCCGAGTTGGCGCGGCTCGTGCACGACGCCGTGCGCCACCAGGCCGACACCGGCTACCCGCAGGCCATCATCCTTTCAGGTGAGGTGACCATACTACGTGCTGGTATCTGTTGATACGCTTGTGGAAGACGTGTTACAAATGTTACAATATCGATTAGTGAGTATTTTATTGCTTAAGAATCCAGCATACACTTACATGTATCATCATCATCGTATCATCGTTGTGTTGCAGGCGTGTCGGGGTCCGGTAAGACGTACGCGTCGATGGTGCTGCTGCGGCGGCTGTTCGACGTGGCGGGCGGCGGGCCCGAGACCGACGCCTTCAAGCACCTCGCCGCCGCCTTCACCGTGCTGCGCTCGCTCGGCACCGCCGCTACCGCCGGCAACTCGCACTCCAGCCGCATCGTGAGTACACACACACCCGCGAGTTCATGCAGCGCACTATAAAAACACACACCCGCTCACCGCACCGTCTTCGCAGGGCCACTTCATCGAGGTGCAGGTGACGGACGGCGCGCTGTACCGCACCAAAATCCACTGCTACTTCCTGGAGCAGACGCGCGTGGTGCGGCCGCCGGCCGGCGAGCGAAACTATCACATCTTCTACCAGCTGCTGGCCGGGCTGGGCGCCGACGAGCGCGCCGCGCTGCGGCTCGAGGGCTACGCGCCGCACGAGCTGCGCTACCTGCAGGGCGCCGCGCCGCGCCGCGCCGACCCCGACGACGCGCCGCGCTTCCTCGCCTGGAAGACCTGCCTCGGCATACTGGGCATCCCCTTCCTGGACGTGGTGCGCGTGCTGGCCGCCGTGCTGCTGCTGGGCAACGTGCAGTGGGCCGAGGGCTCGGAGGGCGCCGCCGAACCTGCCGGCGACGCCGAGCTGGCCGCCGCCGCCGCGCTGCTCGGCGTTCCGGCGCCGGCGCTGCTGCGCGGGCTCACCACGCGCTCGGCGGGGCGCGGCCGCGGCGCCGCGCGCGCTCCGGCCACGGCTGCAGCGGCGGGCGCGGCGCGCGACGCGCTCGCCAAGGCGCTGTACTGCCGCACCGTGGCCACCATCGTGCGGCGCGCCAACTCGCTCAAGCGACTCGGCTCGACGTTGGGCACGCTGTCGTCGGACTCGAACGAGTCAGTGCACAACCAGGACGCGGCTTCGCGACGCGCGTCCACGGCGGGCGGCCGCTCGCGCGCCGGCGCCAAGTCGATGGCGGCGCTGAACGACGCCGTGCGCCACGCGACGGACGGGTTCGTGGGCATCCTGGACATGTTCGGGTTCGAGGACGCGGCGCCGTCGCGCCTGGAGCACCTGTGCGCCAACCTGTGCGCGGAGACGATGCAGCACTTCTACAACACGCACGTGTTCAAGTCGTCGGTGGAGTCGTGCCGCGAGGAGCTGGCGGGCGCGGGCGGCCCGGAGCTGGACTACGTGGACAACGTGCCGTGCATCGACCTGGTGTCCTCGCTGCGCGGCGGGCTGCTGGCCGCGCTCGACGCCGAGTGCGCCGCCGGCGGCGAGCCCGACCACTACGTCGCGCGCATCAAGGCCGCGCACAGGTATGTGGCGCTGACGTACTCGATCGTCGTTTGTTACCTCGTTATTTGGGTGATATTGATGGTATTCGCGCACGCAGGGGGCACCCGCGGCTGGCCGAGCCGCGCGGCGCGCTGGCGGGCGGCGCGGCGGCGGCGCGGCGGTTCGCGGTGCGGCACTACGCGGGCGAGGTGACGTACGACGCCGGCGAGTTCCTGGACGCCAACCGCGACGCCGTGCCCGACGACCTGCTGGCCGCCTTCGACACGCGCGCCTGCGAGTTCGGCTTTGCCACGCATCTCTTCGGGACAGAACTTAAGGTGAGCTTTACTTTGTCCTTTTGAGCTTCTATATTATTTAAAAAAACGAATTTTTTTCTTGTATTGTCGCAGTTCTATCGGAATAGCATCTCAATGATGAATAATAAGTTTCTTGTATAAATAATTTTATTTGGTAGGAAATTTGCCGTAATCTTACTAATATTGTAAATGCGAAAGTTTGGATGTTTGTTACTCAATCATGTAAGAACGGCTGAACGGATGTAGATGAAATTTGGCACAGATATAAGATTATAGGCTGGAACAGCATTTTTTATCCCGGAAAAATGAATACCTAGTTCTTGAGGGAATAGCGATAACCGTCTTCTACGCGGACAAGGTCGCGGGCAACAGCTAGTAACACAAATTCTGAAAAAAATCCCGCTATCTATTACGGTTCAAAAGATATAGCTCTTTTAAGCGTAAGGCATCGTGGTATAGGCATAATAATAAAGTCTCGTCGAGCTTTCCTCGGGAGAACCCTAAAAAGTACAACGAGGATGTAACGGTGTGGTGGCAGGCGCTGGCGGCGGCGGGCGGGCCGAGCGGCGGCGTGTTCCGCGCGTCGCCCACGGCGGCGGCGGCCGAGGGCGGCTCCACGCTGACGCAGGACTTCCACACGCGGCTCGACAACCTGCTGCGCACGCTCGTGCACGCGCGCCCGCACTTCGTGCGCTGCCTGCGCGCCAACCTCGCCGAGGCGCCGCTGCTCTTCGAGCGCCAGGTCGTCGCCAAGCAGGTCAGGCTAAACTTACTATTTATCAGTATATAATATTGATAACAATTAGGGGTGTTTGTCGCACTATTGCGTGATATATTGGAGTGAATTTACAAGTCGACACTATTATTGCTAATAGAAGTAAACTAAGGTCCGACCGAGATCTCGGTCTCGGTCTCGGTCTCGGCAAATCTCGGCCAAAAATCGTGCCGAGATCTCGGTCTCGGTCTCGGCCCAAAACGGCCGAGATTCTCGTCAATCGATTTAATTTTTTTTGACAGGGTTCGATGTCGAAAAGTTTATTTGTTTTGTCGTACAATATTGTTCTTTTCAATTTTGAGTACCTATTAAGTTTATTAAAACCATAATAAAACTATTTTTTTCATTATTAACGCTGTTTTTTTTTAGTAAAAACGTAAATATCGAAAAAATACCCCTTTTTCCGTGTCTCGGTCTCGGCCGAGAATTCATTTTATTCTCGGTCTCGGTCTCGGTCTCGGCAAAGATTAAAAAAGCGGTCTCGGTCGGACCTTAAAGTAAACAGTGAAGCTTTATAAAAAAACCGGCCAAGTGTGAGTTCGACTCGCGTAGAGAGGGTTTCGTCTCCACACCATATGCCTGTCTGTTAGTCTGTCTGTCTATCTGTCCATCTGTCACAGCAGATTTGCTCCAAAAGTACTGGACTGAAATTTGGTACAAATATGTAAGTCGGTGACTCAAAGATGGATGCGTAACGTAAATAAATGAATTTTGAACAAGGGCAAATTACAAGGGAACTATTTTCCATATTTTCCTAAAATTTTAGGCCCAGCAGTTTCTGAGAAAAGGGGGGAATGGTCAATTTTCGCATTTTTCTTAAATAACTTAAAAACTGTTTATATTAAAATTATAAAAAAAAAAATTTTGTGATGCTCACAACAGGCCCTTTCATTTGACATGTCACACAATAACGTTTGCAAAACTTTTCCTAATTTACCCCCCAAAAGTTGTCCAAAATTAATTTATTTAAGTTACGCGTCCGTCTTTGGGTCATTGACTTATATGTGTGTACCGAATTTCAACTCGATCGGTCCAGTAGTTTTGGAGTAAATCAGCTGTGACAGACGGACAGACAGATAGACGCACGAGTGATCCTATAAGGGTTCCTTTTTTCCTTTGAGGTACGGAACCCTGAACACAGGTTTTGCCTAGGAGGGCATAAAAAGAAAACTAGATACAAATGCGAGACGAATAAAAGATATGTAGGTACAGTCAACAGCATAAATAAGTGATCATTTATGTACCTTGTCAGTTTAACGTCGTGTTTGAAATGTCATACAAAATTGTGGAACGATTGAAAGCGACACGGTATATAAATGATCACTTATTTATGCTGTTGACTGTACGAGTATGTCGTAGAGGAGAGACGGGTCAGTAGGTATATTTTCCACAGAAGGCTTCGAAATAAATGAGGTTCGCGCCGTTCAACATTGACAATTATTATAGTTTCGTTATAACACTCGTGTTACCGTTCCAGGTGCGCGCGCTGCAGGTCCTGGAGACGGCGCAGCTGATGGCGAGCGGCTACCCGCACCGCATGCGGTTCCGCGCGTTCGGCGCCCGCTACCGCGCGCTGTGGCGGCGGCGCGGCGGCGGCGAGCGCGACGCGCCCGAGGCCTGCGCCGCCGTGCTGCGCGCCGTGGCCGCCGCCGCCGCGCCGCCCGCGCCCGCCTCGCCCGCCGCCGTGCGCTGGGCGCTCGGCAAGCGACACGTCTTCCTCAGCGAGGGCATGCGGCAGGTGGGGCGAGCGAGCTTCGAGTCGATCCGTCCTATTATACGCGATTTATCGTATACTCATCTTTTTCTCAAAAATGTCCGGAAATGTTGACATTCCTATCTACATATTGAGACGCGAAGTACATAGTTTCCTGACAGTTCTCAAATTTAAAAAAAAAGACATCGCGCGCTCGGTACACGAGCCCGCAATGTTGTATACAAATTCCATTACTATCTAGCTTGTAACTTTTTAAAAAGTGAAAAGGGCCGTAATAAAATGAGGGCACAAGTCTTATACATCCAAATTTTACTCGAAACATAACTTTTTTATTTGTACCTGGTATAGGTTATGTCTTTTTTTTAAAAAGAATTGCGTTTCTCCTTGTCATAAACAAAAAGGCGGTAAGGAGTGATGGTTTTTTCACATGAAGTTTCTGTTTGTATGCAATTCAAAAAATGAGTTCAAACGATGAAATTTTGACTCCAACACAATTTTTTTCTTGCGATTTTTGAGAAAAGCACTATATTTGCCTCGGCAGGAACAGCAATTGCGGGCTTCGTATTTTTAAACGGACTCGGCGATCCAATACTCGGCCCGCGACTGCCTACTTCCATGCCTAGGCAATAATGTAGTATTGTTCTGTCTGTCGGGCAGGTGCTGGAGCGCATGCGGCGCGCGCGGCGGCAGGCGGCGGCGGAGTGCATCCAGGCGGCGTGGCGGCGGCGGGGGCTGCGCGCGCGCCGCGCCCCCGGCCCGCCCGCGCCGCGCCCGCGCCCCGCGCCCATCGCCGGCACGCCGCCGCCCGAGCCCGCGGCGCCCGGCAAGTGCGACCCGGCGCTCGTCTCGCGCACCTGCTCGCTCGTCGGGCTCGACCTCGTAAGTTCGCGTCGCCCGATTCGATAGATCGATGTCGGTCCTAAAAAGTATTTTGCGAAAAATACTTTTTTAATTATAAAGTGAGTAAGAATTTTTTCTACAGATATTCCACATTTCACCACGATAGCTCGAGCCGTTTCAGATAAAAAGGAACAGACAGACGGACGGGCGAACGGACGGTGGTAAAAAGGGGATCGCTATAACGAGAGACTTAGAAGCGCGACGCCGAAGGCGTTTGTAATCTACCCTTTGTAACGTACCTTACTGCCCGTGATACATACAATGTTTTTCATCACTGCGAGGAAATAATAAGATAATTAGAAAAAAGCAACAATCAAACAAATGAACTCGACTCGCTAAAAGAGTTTGTCAACTTTTTTCAATATAGTCTTCCACGGATAATACCTAAAACTGCATTAGTTTTTAAACTTGATAGGCCATACTACCAAATTGTACCGATTTTCATAATGAAATTTAGTAAAATAAATGCAAATGCCTCTGAAATAATGGTAAAATATAAATATAATGCAGATAAAATATACCTACCTACCGTATAAGTTTAATTATACAGTAAAATTGGTTTGAAGCCAAGTTTTGAATATAGGAAATAAACCTCGGCTGATTTTACACCTCCTTAGTCTGAAATGATGTACGAGTGGATTCTATATTTTAAAACTAAACTCATAACTCCCTAGGGAGGTAAATGGGCTATAACTGCCCTATACGCCAGCGTATTATAACACCCTTTCCGAGCAAGTGTGATGAAAAAATACGATTTTACCGCTTTACGTTCAGAGGGCCCTGCCAAGATGCACTACGCTAACTAACGTTTCTATTCGATTCGTTTTTAAACCAATCGCGTCACTGGGAGATGACGTGATACGAAAAGTCACGTGGTCTACCAGTGACGCGATTGGTTTAAAAACGAATCGAATAGAAACGTTAGTTAGCGTAGTGCATCTTTGCAGGGCCCTCAGGTTAGAATAAAATTTTCGTGTTCTATGTTCTATTCTCTTATTGGACTCTGGACCCGCCGGTGTCTCGGTTCGAAGCCACGGATGCGTGCCTGTGGTTATGCCAGTGAAATTGGGTCCCAGTGTCTGACAGCGTGTGTTGTGTGCGACAGGAGAGGCCGCCGCCGCTGCCGCCGCCGCGCGCCTACACGGTGGCGGGCGGCGTGAAGCTGGGCTACCCGCAGCAGCGCGCCGTGCTGGCCGACTGGGACGACGGCGCCGCGCTGCGCCTGCGCGCCGGGGACACCGTGCTCGCCGTGGGCGCCGCGCGCCGCGGACACGTCGCCATACAGGTACCCGAGCCTCTCCAGCGCGCGTCCACACCATCCACGCTCGCATTCAACCAGCGACCTTTAGTCATTCTGCCGCACGAATGACTTCAGTCGGTACAAAAGCTCCTGCTGCAATAAAAGGTGTTTTCTGAATTACGTGACTCCTTCGACCGATTGTGTCCTCGTGGGCGATCCCGTCCTTAATGTTGAACAGATTGTCTAAATACTAATTTCGCCAAACGACTTAACAGACGATTAGAGCGTTAACTGCTGTCAAAATGGATAAACTAACAGTTGATTAACATTGATTAAATATAACATAGTTTGGTGATAAACCAAGTATTCTATAGTGCATTAGTTATGGCTTGTTTATTTAAATACCGCTTTTGTCGCATACTAAAAAAACCGGCCAAGTGCGAGTCGCGCACGAACAAAATAACGTTTGTTGTATGGGAGCCCCCTTAAATATTTATTTTATTTTAATTTAATTATTTGATTTTAAAGTTAATATACAACTAAATATTCTGCGAATATATCAAGCGTCTACCGGTTGCCGTTATTAATATCGAGCAAAAAACGGCAAAAAAATCACGTTTCTTGTATGCGAGCCCCTCTTAAATATTAATTTGATTATGTTTTTAGTATTTGTTGTTATAGCGGCAACAGAAATACATCTTCTGTGAAAATTTTAATTGTCTAGCTATCACGGTTCATGAGATACAGCCTGGTGACAGACAGATGGCCAGATGGCCGGCGGAATAGGGTCCCGTTTTTACCCTTTGGGTACGGAACCCTGAAAAGGTGTCAAATAGAGAGATTTTCAAGACGCGAACGCAGAGAGAAACGGGAACCGGAGCGTCACTGCGCGTGCTCCTAAAGTGTGGCGCAGGCGTTTTTAGTAGGTTCGTGAAGGGCTGCGGGAAGGCGTCGCGATGCACCGCATCCGCTCCCTGTGCGTTTTGAAACTACAATCGACCCGAGCTCACACCGTGTTGACATTATTTTCATACAGTGTTTGGCAGTCGGGTGTAGGGGTTTTAAGGGATGATAGTTAGGGTCATTCTGAACATTTTTTTCCACATTTACTATTATGCTAAGTGTCACGGTTTTTGAGATATTGTCATATTTATTTATTTTTTGAAAAATCACTTTGTTTGCCAGTTTTTTTTTATTTAACACCCTGTATAGCTTGTATTGAGTGCATTTTAAGTGTTTTGCCATTGCTACACCTTGGTTCTTCAAAATCAATTCAAACAATTACCTCCTACTGCTACAATTATTAATAAAACCTATTTAAACATGACGATAAAGTTTTTTTAGATAATTTTACAACTTTGCATGTCTACAAAAAAAAAATAACAGCGATTTACGCGTAAAAAATACTTAATAAACTTCTTTGATTTACGGGCTTTCTAAGCATGTGCCATTTAAAATCAGAAAACTAAAAATAAATAAAAAAAATAAGGTATTTCCAAAAAAAGAGACTATGATAGTTATATAAATAAATAATATAATAGTAGATTGTTCAACAAGGGACTAAAACAAGCCATAATGACAAGAGATATTTAGCCACGCGAGCGAGCGAGCCAGCGAGAGTGGCTATAGTTCGAGTGTCATTATGGTTGTTTAGTCTCGCGTTAAACACTCTACTTTTCACTTTGAATGCAAGGATAAAAAAACTACGTTCAGTGCCGGATTAGCCACGTAGCAAGAGTAGCAAATGCTACGGGCCCCGCGCATTGTGTGGCCCCGCGCACCCACGTCTAACCTCTAAAAAAGCGGCCTGTACACGTAGAGTTCGGACCGCGGGAAACGCCACGGGCCATTCCATTCTTCTTGCCGAACCGTACGTGTAAATGCAACTGTAGTAGTAAAATAGTAAAAATGTACGGTTCGGAGCGAAGATTGGAATGGCGCGTGGCGTTTCCCGCAGTCCGATCTTTACGTGTAAAGGCCGCTATTCTCCTGTTTTGGTACTTACATTAGTATGCGTGTACTCATATCCATCAGGGTTGACGATAGGATGAATAATCCAGTCGATATTCTCCAGCAGAATAACCTAAAACAAACCCCCACACAAAATATGCGCATGTCTAAGTCGCCCAGTTGCAGAAAAGAGCCCGCCACAACCTGTAACCTAAAGCGAACCGGGGTCTCTTTATAGAATTTGCTACGGCCCCGTGCTTGCTCAATCCGGCACTGACGACGTTCTATACAAAACTACAATATTGATTATAAAAATGTTTCTCACTAATTCGTTCCGCGGTTTTTCTTTTCCTTTATTATGTTTTTGTACAGTGCCGCTTTAAATGCTTGCATATTTAGCCAACAGGTTCAAACTTGAAAACTATTTTAATACTAATTGCACCATGCATAATAAAATGAATTCATCCTTAATATAATTAAATAGATTCACATTCGTAATTATTATTCGTGTTTCACGAAATTAAATCGTTTTTTTAAATATTTTTGGGCAGTTGTCATTTTGAGGTTATTTCCATGGCCTAAAAATGGTCCATACACAATCACTGAAAATGGCAATAATCCTCCATTCACAAACACTGTGATTGGCTGCTTAGAAGTTTCCACAGTAAATTAAAAAAATATATACTTTAATCCCTAGAGATTAATAAGGAGCTTTAGTCCCGATGTGCAGAGACTAAAGTAATATTTTAAGAGCATGACAAGTGAAAAAGTTGTAATAACAGCAAATTCAATTATAGTTAATGACGATGAATCAAGAGTTAACTCACACCTAAGGTAATGTTCTAAGAAAGCTCTGTCGGCATGCAGGTGGGCGCGCGCACCGTGCCGGTGCCGCACCGCGTGCTGGCCCCGCCGCGCGCGCCGCCGCGCCTGCACCCGCCGCCGCCCGCGCCGCCCGCGCCGCTGCCCGCGCCCGCCGTGGCCTGACGAGCCGGGCCTGCCTTCTGAGTACTGCCCGCGACTCGCCGATCGTCGCTCGGTCGGCCCCGACCCCCGATAAGATGACAATAAGCGATATTGTTTACAGAGTAGAATAGAGCCCCTCGTTCAAACTTTACAGTAGAAACAAAAATAGTAGGACATATCCGTATTCAGCACGACCACACCCGCGACTCGTTGCAAACGCGAAGCATTACAGAGCCCGCAGTCAGCGTCGGATAGATCTAAACGACTTTACCTATTATTATGATTGTCCCGGACGTCTCGCGACCGATTTTCACAATGGCAGGAGGAGCCTGTTCAATTAATATATTTTTTTGTCACTTTCTCTACTCTATAAATTGAGAGGAACCGACCCGCGAGTCTTCCTAGGAATATTTTCAACTGATGACACCGTTTTGGTGCCCTGCTAGGCTAAGTTATAGACTTTAGTATCGACAGTGAACTGATCGTATGACACTGTAGTTATGGTGCCGTATATATTAAGTGTAAATATAGTTAAGTATTTATGTCGACGGCGTGCGTCTGCGCAGTATACAGTATTACACGTTACGAGGGGCCGCGCCGCTCCCGGGCCGGTCGACCGAGAGCCGGAGCCGCCCCGGTTAGCATAGTGAAACGACTCGAACAGACTTGAAATTAAATATTTAAATATGTAATGTATTTAAAATTGTAATTAGTCTTCCGTAGGTATTAAGACATAAATAAATTAAACGATTTATTGGACATTTACTTATTAGTGACCGAAACAGCAGCAGCTTGGGCTGTCTTCTCGCTTTTGTTCACACTGCACACCTTTAGACAGGCCACGCCGGCGCCGGAGGTAGTGGCCTTAGCAGCAAGTTCAAATCGTAATTGTGGTGCGACTATCGATCGAGGCTACAAGTGCAATTACTAGCATAGAGGCATTCCACCCTCAGGGCTGGCGACGCATCTACAGTCTAGCCTAGCCTTGAGAATGCAAATGTCTATGGCCCTCAGATCCCACTTACCATCAGGTGGTCTGTGTGTTTATTTGCCTTCTGCTTGCCATACAACAGTGGCCCGCAGGCCTCGGCGTAGAGTAGTTCTACCTGTGACCACCTCCACCTCTTTTTTGTCAAACTCCATGCGTGCCGGTTCCGGTGTGGCTTTGCCTTTAAGTTTTGGCCTCGGAGGCGTAGCCCTCCTCATTCAAAGTTAAGCTGAAGTGTCAATTGTTTATATTATTGGGATTAAAGTACAGTACACCAGTGTATCCTTGAACTTGTTTTCTCGATTGTTATTGGTAGATAAATAAATTTAAGATGGATGAATTTAATATGTTTGTATTCGTAATAATAGACTTCGGCCGACGGCTGAATTAACCATTATTATCAGGGTTCCGCTGTCATTTTAGAACCTAGGTATTAAACGGTGCTCTTACTTGGAATAGTCTTGTTTTATGTTCTCATTTAGATCACTTTATGAGTATGACAATGTTTCTTACGAGTGCGTCGAAAAAGCGCGGATTATTTATGTGTAAGGCCCTTTGGTGGTTTGATGACGACCGCGGTGAGCGCTCTCGGTGGAGCCGCTCTCTAACGTTTCCCTAAATTCTCAACGTGCCAAATTCCAGCGCTTCAGTAAATATTATTGTGTCGATATAGAAGCAAGAATGCAACTAAGTGGGATTAATTTGACTTCGGAGCTCTAATTTTAAGCAGGGATCAATAATACCGGTATTAATTAAAATTGAAATTTCTCCCTTAATTTGCATTATTTCCTTGATATGTATGACTGTAATTTAGGTAATAACACTATTCTATTATATAAATTTATTGAAGAGCAATAATATTCAATTATAAGCGAGATACCGAAATTGAATACCGGTATTTTTGTATGAAAATAATACCGGTATACGATCCCTGATTTCAAGTGTTGCCGCGGGCCAGCTAGAATGACAAGTACAAGTACAAGTTATCTATACCGTAACTCTCAACCCGAGAGAACCCAGGGATGACAGGTCCCGCCCCAGGCCGGGCCGCGAGCCCCCGGCGAGGGCCGCGAGACCCGCGCGGGCCGCGCCGCTTGCCAACATGAGTCTGATACGTTACTGGATAGCACTAGCCTAATCATGTATGCGAATGTATTAATAGGTATCGTACAAATAATAAAGATTATAATTTAAAATATTCGTTTTATTTGCAAGTTGTATACAAAATGATTCGAAACCCTGGAATGTGAGTGTGCGACGAGCGGGCCCGCCGCGGGCGCGCAGCGATTTCATTCTCTGTAGTCGATTTAAAAAATATATAACCAAAATAACGTGAGCTACTCAGTAGTCCACCCTCGCCCGAACCGAGGCTCACTCCCGCCCGCTCGCCGCCTGACGCTGGACACACAAGAAAAGGACAAAGATCTACTAAAACCTAATTCATTAAATTGCGAACAGATCTTACATTAAATAAGGCAGTATATACAAAAAACCGTACATGTTTCTTCGTTCATAGTCTAGTTAATTACGCTAATTCTCTCGGTACTAACAACAGTATTTAGAATAAGATTTATTAAAAAAGGCAGTAAAGTTTTACAACAGTAAATGCACAAGATGACAAGGCGGCGACGGCGCCCCTCGCCTCGCCGGCCGCCGCTGCGGCGCCGGTTCTCGACTCGAGCGCTCGAAATCATAGTCGAGTGATAGAAAATAATAGCACACGATTATTCTCGCCCGAGCCCACTATCCCGTATTTTTAAAAGTCCTGACTCGAAATCTAGTGATTGACATATTATACTGACGCGTTTCGTTGTACACAGAAACGATGATAACCGGGTTTTTTAAATTATGTTTTAAATAGAAATAAACATACATAGCCCATAATTAGAACTAGTAAGAATATTATTATTTATGGGTACTTTCAGCTTTTTTAACACAGTTTACCAAAAAAAATACTATTTAAAATTAATAAATGAAACATTTAGACTGCTATGATTCTTTGTCTATGATAATTTGAGGTTTGTGTTGGTTATAATTATCATTTGATTATGACAGATATAAAAAAAAAAACTACTGATAGAATTGAAAATAAATGGTATGGACCACTCGTTTTCAAAATTTTCTATCGCTCGAAATATAAAAATACGTTTTCACAGTCTTTTCTCAGTTTCGAGTGAAAGTTTCGAGCGCTCGAAATTCAGAAATCGGCCCCCTAGTCTCCGACAGCTCGCCTCGTCGGGATCACGCGCGGGAACACGCCGCTACAACAACCATGTATATAGAATAATAGACCGCGAACAAGGGCGCGGTCCTCATCTAATTAAAATTTGGCAACAGTAGATAAGTATACGATACGATTACATAACAGAGATATAATATATATCGAAGTGATATCGCTATACATACAGTAACGTGAACTTTAAATCTAATTAAACTATGTTAATAATGGGTAAATAATTAATACTGTTGAACATATACGTATTAACGCTAATATAATATAAGATTTCACTGCTTGACACAAAAAACGTGCAGAATATAAATGGCAAAGAAGGCAAAATCGTCGAGCAACTCGATATAAATTCATGTAAAAGTATCCAAAATCGCGCCCGCGGTGCAGCGTGCGGCTGTCACGACCTACACTATCACTAATTAACTTAAATTTCATATAAAGTGCATTTAAAACAAGCATATCCTCGGTCTGTGACCTTACAATAATTGTTAATTTAACACAACATAGAGACATCAACATTAGAGGGATTAGAATAGTAGGCGTGCCGGCGCAGCGGCACGGCCGGCCCGGCCGCGCGGTGCCGTGGTCCTTCGAGCCGGACAGCCGCCGGTCGATCGCGCGCGGGCGAGCCGGCGCTCAATATAATAAAGCTTCTAAACATTGAAGAGTTACAATAACACGACATTTATAAGATCTGATAAATAATGAACATGAACGCGAACTCGTCGGTTCCGGCGGCGAATGAACACACGCGATAAGGCAGGGCTGCGCACTCCACGCTCGTCTCCCGGGCCGCCCGGCGCGGCCGTCTCCCTCGGCGGGTCCCGAGCGGAGGTTATTTATTTATATCTCGAGTGCCGCTCCAGACGCTGATTACAAAATCATAAAAATATAATCTAGCCACGCCGAGGCTAGAATACTGCTTTAGAGGTTTTGAGCAGATCCATCCCGCGGCTACTCGCATCGTTGCGTGCTACTCGTGTATGGGCGTGCTGCACGACGAGGGCGGGCGGCGCTCGAGCGGCGAGCGCGGCGTGCGGTCCGCGCCCGCTGCCGCCTCCGCGTCCGCCGCCGCCTCCGCCGGCGCGCCCGCCTGCGCCTCCGCCTCGTCGGGCGCGCACAGCGACGCGAACACGCTGCTGGACGACACCTCGCGCACGTAGCGCCGCTGCTCCGCTGCAACGGTCACAAAACACACTCTGAGTAACTAAATTTTTTATTCTAATGGGACCCAATGAATTAATGTTATACAGTTACTTTTTTCAAACCTAAAACATGATTCCCGACTAGTATGTATGACGCATCCTTAAGTTTTAATGTAGCCTATGCCAGTTGCTCATTCTTGACGTCTATTAGTTTAGGAGCTAGAACGGAGCAGCCGATATTTATCGCGTACGTACATAAGTACATACTCATAACATAAGTCTTATCACACTACTTTGAGCTTTGCGCAGTCGGATATGAACAATACTTATGTTTTTTTTTTCATTTCATCGAACGAGAAATTTAAAAAATATGGTATACCTACTGGATCTTTCCAAAAGTTGGTTAAAACAGCATTGAGTTTTTTCATTGAGCCACAAACAACCCATACAAAATTTAGTTTTCTCGACGATTACTTTTTACTAGCGGTTTGTGCCGTCTGTAACATTCATAAACCGATGTCAGAGCACAAGCAAGATTAGAAACCGATATAAAATGCCTGTAATAAACATATAAGACACGTCAACCAATGGGAGGCGGGCCGCAGCCGCGGCCGGTGGAAGTGACGCGGGTCGAGTCATAACCGATGTGATTCGATTGACCTTCGCGGGAAATTGGCGCCCATGCCCGTCGCCGACGCATCCGCGGAGAAAGTGACGGCGGCGCACTGTCCCGCCGGACACGCTGACGAGGGGAATGGGGACTCGTGTCGTGTCGTGAGCTTGACAGGCACCTGACAGCTCGTGTTTTGACACCTCAGCGAGTGTCAATTACGACTGACAGACAGATCGTACATGAATCAACACTAATCAGTGATTTGACAGCAATATTGAAATCGAAAGTGAGTGTTCTTGTTCATTTGTTGTTTTTTTGTCTTTAATATGAAACCTGCAGGTTGTTGAGGATCGCTGTGCTTGGATTTGACGACTAAAAAAATCTAAAACCCAAACCATTATTTGCATTACCAGAGGCGAGGGACAGTCTGTCAGCTTATGTCAGGAACAGCACGGGTAGCACAAGTTGTATTTTCTGGCTTGTCGCTCAGTGCGTCTCTATCGTTACGGACTAGATAGTAAGGGAGATCCGAGCGACAAAGAAGTCGCGGGCAACTTGTGCTAGCAGTGCAGATAACAATAGATTTAATTTACTAAGCCTAAGCCAAGTGACCTTATTTCCTATTGCCTACAATTGAGAATACTAGCTTTTCGACATTTGTAAAATAAAAAAATATATATATATTTGTAGTCTAATAGGTACCCGGTAATACGCGTCAATCGTATTAGCGTAGATATATAGTGTGATATAATGATGATGGATGGATGGCGCAATGATTTGTCGCATAGGTAATCAACTTCTATGAAGCATTACGCTAGTCGATATCAATGGTGTATGATGCTGCGGCGCTGTGAAGAGACGAGTGGCGTAGTGTTGTGTGGGGATTTGGGGTGAGATCCCCTCACTGAGATGTCCGGCGTTTTAAGGTGATCTGTGTTGTGGCGTGGAAAGTGAAGCAGAGAGTCTCACCGATCATGTTGTGCAGGTTGTCGATGACAATCTCGCTGTTGTAGGTGGCGTCCACGGCGCGGTGCAGGAACGCCGTCCACGACCGCAGCTCCCCCTCCTGTGAGTGAAGACCACAAACGTTATACACACGTCTCTTGATCATGACACATGTAAGGACCCGTCTGCACCCATAATCAGCGTGCCGGTAAACCATCATTTTATCAAATTTCACTTCATCAATTGTATCATTTCATTGATTTTCTTTTATCTAACACTAATTTGTGCTGAAACTGGGATGTTTTCAGGATGTCTTAAACATTAATTACGAAGGTTTAGGTTATGTTAGGCTTGTGACTGCAAAAAAACTCGTGCAGCGTGAAATGCCTTTCTATGAAATGGAAAATCTGCGGATACTTTAGTTGAAAGGTTTTTCGATAAAATAATACGTACCTCAGCTTGTCTGCTCCTGTTTCGACCTCTCCGCCAAGGTAGTATGCAATTTGACTACGAGAGCGCGGTGTAATATTATGAGGGTAGTGGCTGGAGGGCACGAGCCTTGGGTAGGGCCAATGATAACGCTAGATGGTAGTGCGTAGGAGAACCTTTATTTCATATAATGTATAGCTATATATACAAGTTGGGTTGCTTATGTTCTTAGACAAGCAATATGCGTTTAGTTATGTTATGTAGCAGTAAACGATTGTGTTACTGTACAACACTGAAAGTGGGCAATTGCCATACTTCAGCGGGTAAAGTTGTGATTGTCAGGGGAGTTTTAAGAGCAAGTGAGCGACAAGGTTTCTACAAGATTAATTAGCAGCACCGCACACCGCCGCGTCGGTCGGGGACCTCGAACAAAGACGCGGCTCCCCTCGGGCTCGTTACTTTCCCACATTTACGTAACGTCTGGCGAACTGTAGCGTCGTCCGTCGCTGGCGACAATCTTGGGACGTTGCCCTTTATCTGCTATTTCACCGTAAAGCTACTTAGAAAAAAAAGCCGGTCAAATGAGAGTCTGACTCGCGCACCGAGGGTCTCGTGCCGCACAGTGGGGATCCTAATATTCTGATTTGAATTCTATTTCGAATCGAACTAGCGCGAGCCAGACTCACACCCGTCTGGTTTTTAGAATTTGTAGTTTTCTTTTGGGTTTCTAGGTACTAGGTTTAATCTAGGCTTATTAGTAATAAGGACCCGTTTGGCACCCTTCGGGCACGGGACCCTGAAAATAGGTAGAGGTTTTATACGAAATCGGCTTAGCGACCGATATCCTAACGATGTAACACTCGGTAAACACGACTTTAGACGATGTTCACGACGGTGGGGTAGGTGCCTATTCTTTACATTGTCCAATATTGAACCTGACCTGGCGTGACCCGGGTCAGTTGAGGCATATTGTGGGAGCCAAAAAATGGTGTCCCACGCTATTTAGACAACACCTATTCTTAGAGCGGCTTTAATTATACCATTAATCCTTGTCATTGTGTCAGCTCTAAATGATGGACGCGGCGTCAGAGTGCAGGTCAATGAGATCACGCAGGATCCATAAATCGCTATAGCGCGTCGGCGCCCACGTGTGGGCCTGAGTGGGCTCAGGGCTGCCCTTCCATTGTCTTTGCTCGTGAAAGCCTTCACCGCGCGCTCCGGTGACCGCAGGTATATTGCGTGCCTCAGACGCAATGATTTTTACGCATTAAAGGTGGATATAGGGTTGGTGAAATTATGTTTTAGGCTCGATGAGCATTCTCTTTTGTAATTATTTCTCGTCAACCAAATGTTTCCAGAGAAGTGTTCTAGTAGGTACTTACGTTTAAATGTTATACGGACCTTATACAAACTGCAGACTTGTAATTTGGACTTCATTCATGTCAAAAACCGCGCCACCAAAGGGGTTTGGGTAAAAGTGTTGTCATTTGTAAAATTCATACATTTTCAAGGTGACCGGCCATTTGTAAAAGTGGTAAATTATGATAAAATAATTAAAAATAAACATATTTTGTTATGTAATGTAATACTCTTAAGTGCATCGGAGCCGAGATATTTAAATATTCATACTTGGGCGTACTTTTGTAAAAAAACTGAATACTTAAATCTTTAAAATCTCTGCTCCGATATTATTTAACGCCATAAATTATATATATCTATGTGTATTTAGAGGTCCTCTAAATAAGTATGTAAAAATCACCCTTGGCAGCTGAAAAAAAAATGACAATATTCTTCAAACAAAGTGGTTTGGGTAAAAGTGTTGTCATATGTAAAATTCATACATTTTCAAGGTGAGCCGCCATTCGTAAAAGTGGTAAATTATGATATAATTATTAAAAATAAACATATTTTGTTATGTAATGTAATACTCTAAAGTGCATCGGAGTCGAGATATTTAAATATTCATACTTGGGCGTACTTTTGTACTAAAAACTGAATAAAAAAATCTCTTTAAAATCTCCGCTCCGATATTATTTAACGCCATAAATTATATATATCTATGTGTATTTAGAGGTCCTCTAAATAACTATGAAAAAATTATCTGTGGCCGCTGAAAAAAAAAAGACAATATTCTTCAAACAAATTTACCCAATGCCCTTTAGGATACAATGGCATACTACTAAATTACTGTCATGGTGTAAAATCACCCTGCATAAACTCTCGGAGCGTGTAACGTCATTGCGAAGGCAGGCATAGGCTTCCATATTTCAGCGTCGCCGACACCCGATACGGGATGGTATCGACCACCGGCAAAACGAGGGCGCCCGCAAGCGAAGCCCTACGAGTCCCTTCCGTGTTTACAGGGAAGTCTTCCTTCGCATCAGTGAATCACAACCTCGCGACGAGCGAAAACTTTTAGGAAATGCGTCCATAAAATAAACAAGGAAAACGTCTAAATTATCAATCGACGCGATTGCGGGAAGCGCCAATGAAATCAGCGCGTCGATTTTCGCTACTCGGTGATAATCAATACGCGGAGAGCAAACAACCGGTTTCTATGAATATGAATAAGTCGCTCATATGCCTATGAGGCAGTAACCGCTAATTTCGATGTAGAACACCCACAACATACAACTGGATTGTTGGGGGTAATGAATAATGCAACAAAGCGATAGCGGAATACCATCGCTACAATTACGTGTGCGGAGGGACCGCGCGCGCAACATGTCTTTTTATATCCAATCAGCGACAGTAAGCGAAAATAGCCAGCCCTTAGTAACGTGTTGCCGCGCGTATATTTAGCCGTGACGGTCAGGGCCGCGCGGGCGCCGGCCGCGGCGCGACCCGCAGCGGACTCGCGCGGCCCTCGGAGCCCCCTGCTGTGCGTTAGGTACGTACATTCGATCTCGAAAGTGAAACGCAAACGCACAATTGAAGCCGTTTTTTATTGTTGAGAGGAAAGCCGCGCTAATTTGCGCCATTCATCAGGAACGGAAGCTCTGAGTGAGTTATGATCTCGCCGGTATTAGTGCGAATTATTGAGTTAAGGCGGAGACATCACAGAGGATTAATGGGGCCGGTACAATTGTTTAATGAGCTGGCAGAAAGTTAGTCAGCGCCCACGCGCGGCCGCACGCCGCGCCCGCTGCCCGCCAGTCCCGCCACTCTCGCCGGGAACATCCTTGTTTGTAACGACTGTTTGTACTTATCTATCGTTTAAAAACATGAAACAACTAATATTGTACCACATTTGGAAGAACAAGACCTCCTGCTACAGATAAATTTATTATCTACCTAGTATGAGGCCTCAACAACTCCTGTAGCCAAAAAATGATGGACGAACGATTTTTAATTTTCCATTTTCAATCTTAGTGTGTTAAATAAACACACAGCTACTTCACTTTCAACAGAGCTGTATGAACTGAAATTGATTCATAATATAATACGCAGCGATCTGTAGACGCTAATGATTGAAATACAGATGTACTCGTGTTCTATGAATCAATGGCATTATTGGATCGAAATCTGACTCGACTCAAAATAAATTGCGTAACTGTTTGGATACAGCGGCGGACAGCGCGGAACGACAGCGGACGCGCGGCGGGCGTGCGACGGGCGCTGCGCGGGAAGGCGAAGGTTAAGGCCCGCGGCTTGACCCACTCCTGCCGGCGCGTTAATTGAGGACTTCGCAGAACCGCCGCAACTGGGCCACCCGGAGATTTCATTACCATCAGATAAACGGCGGCACTCATTTACAGTTCCGTGAACTATCTAGGCACTATCTGCGTCGTTAGCACACACTATTTTATTAGATGCAATATATATTAAAAAATAATAAGCCAAAAAGAACTCATACGGAAATAAATAGTTTTCCAAAAAAACCCGAACATACTTAACTCGTAAACTTTACTTCAAGGCTCCAGAGATATAAAAGAAAGTCCTAGTCGTTATTAAAGTAAAGTACCTAATACGGCGAGTGGATAAGCCAGTAACTAGGTCAAAGGTAACGCACATCTCAGAGCCTTATAAATAAAGCCGGAGGCCTAATTTATCTGGGGGCGGCCCACTCGCCCGATTGCAATAAATTCAGAGGCGGCGGCAGTTCTCAAGGTCCTCGGTGCGGACGGGAGTGAAAGCGGAAAGTTTTCAGGCTGGCATGTCGGGCAATTGTGCGGGTGAAGAGTCAAGCGAAAGATTGCCGATCTGGTGCAGATCTTAAAGCAATTAAACTTGTCACGGAAATAATTGATTGCGATGCCGGACGAGTTCCCAGCGGGCCGGCGCCGGCCGTCGATCGGCGATCAATCATAACGCTGACGTTCGCTGCCCACTAGACATGACAAGGCGTACGCGGGCCTCGTAGTGTCAAGTGTGTGTGGTCGCGCAAAACAAACTATTTGCTGAAGCAGTTAGGCCGGTATTCAGCGCATGCCACTCTCGCATTTTCCTTTCCACTCGTGGAATACTTTTTGCAAGTACGTAAAAGCCTGTTCCGGAGCAGGCGGACCGGACTACATTCGCTACAGTACTAGCGCTAGCGACCTACTCAGAGTGCGTTTATATTTTCTTACTAGCTTCTGCCCGCGACTTTGTGCGCGTAGATTTCGATTATCGTTATTCCTTCGAGAACTTTTACATTGTCCTGGATGAAAAGGAGCCTATGTGTTAATGCAGGGTATAAGCTATCTCCATCCCAAAATTCATCATATCCGTCCAGCCGCTGCAGCGTGAAAGAGTAACAAACTAACACACACACACATAAACTTTCGCATATATAATATTAATGGGATTTGCAAAAGACTAAGTGATGGATTTGGGAAGAAATGTGCAAGGGCAGGTCGAACATTATATCGCGAAATGTGTACTTGGAGTGTCGCGATACCGCCGATAGCGATAGCGCCGCCGCGCCGCGCGACCTACTTTCTACTAATCCTGACCTTTTTTCGTCGAACTTGCATCTTGTCCCACTGCCGTCCTTCCAAGGAAGGCGGCTAAGTGAAATGTAGTAGTCAAAGCATTCTGTACTCTATTAGTAACCACATTTTTTTTTTTTTTTTATTGGGTCACAGAACTGAACGTTACACAAGCATACTTAAAGATTTTATACATTGGGCGCTATATATGGTGAACGCTCTACTAGATGTGAACACAGCATGATTATAAAAACAAAACTTAACACTATTATTACTCTATCATAATGATATTAAAATTTAAATAATAAATCTACTATTGAACTCCAAGAGCCACCTCTAACAGCTAAAGTAATGACGTATTATTATAATCACGTTAAAAAACTTAAAGATTGTCCTGTTAAAATGCTTATACTATTACTATGCAGTTAGCAGCCTACTTCGGTAGGACAGCAGCCCAAATATCATTACAGATGCAAGGCAAACTTCGGAGATACGCGATCCGAGCGGCGCGTTCATTCAGCGATTTAGACTCAGGTGGGGTGTCTTGTTTGCGAGATAAGGGTTCCAATTGCCGCAAGGGTTCCAAATGTCAAGGGTGCCTACATGAATATTTAGATTTTTACAAAACAAGAAAAAATCCGGGCAAGAGCATTTCGGACCATGTTTAGTGTATGGTTTCGAAATCAATATAAATAGGTAACAAAAAAAAAACTATCTCGAAAAACAACAAGTATGAACGAATTTTTTATTTAATTTGGTGTTGTCGATGATTTTAGTAGATATAAACACTAGTCGCCTGAATCTCGAGTGATTCCCATTTGTTCTATGGAACAGTGACGTCATAGGACAAAATGATATTTTAATTTCCTAATTATTCCATAGAACATTTAGAATTTCGGATTATCATTTGTTCTATAGAACTGTTACGCCATGGAACAAAATGATATGCCAGTTTTTCACGTTGTTCTATAGAACATATGGGATTATTATTTTTTCATTTGTTACCATGGAACTGACAATTACAACTAAAAAGCGAGAACACTCTTTATACATTAACGAGCAATCAGTAAAAAAAACAACAAAACTCAAAACAATGCATATTTGTTTTGACTTGACGACCATCGAAATAATTTGAATCCATAAAGTCGATGCCCAATCCTCGGAAAGTGTTAAACTATTCCTTGTAAATTTACGTCAAGTTAGAACCATACCTTCTTTCCCCGAACGACGACTTTAAGCATAGTATCCTGCCCATATCCTGCCAAGCAGTTCAAATGATTTCGTTAGTTGTCAAGTAAAAAGAAAACGATTTTTTTTATTTAGTTTATGTTTTTTTAAGTCGGTTTTGTTTGTTGTTAAAATATTTGGTTTATTTCCCGCTTTTTGTGAATTGATTTGCTTGCCCAGCTTGTCCTCACTTATATAAATTTAGTCTAGGCTTACTAGAATAGGAGGTCACAACAAAAGTGGGAACGATCTCGGAAACGGATTATGCTATGCTGACAGGATAGAGGGCAACTCCCTGGCTCCAAATATGTCGGCCTGCCTGCGCACAGTGGTCGCGTTATCTATACACGGTGATTTTTAATTGGTGATCAGGTACCAATTTTTCCAATTCAGTAATTTATGGCGATCACGTTACAGTCGCAGTTATATGGAACCAACCTTTTTTTTGTAATTTGTTTTGAAAATGTCTGTATCGAAATTAATTGTCACCGTACTAATTGTTTAGTTTACACTTTGGTAAAGAGATTATGATTCTTAGGTATGCACAGCATGAAGGTTAAAGAGAGTAGTTTCATTGTCATTATTTCGTATAAATGACATTGGCAAAATCTTCTACGAGACAGATGCTATTTAATCAAGAAAATAAGAAAATATTTTTTCTCAAACATGCTCGGAAAGAACGGTTTTCCGATTGAAACACAACGACGGAAAGTGACTCATTTTACTCCTAGGAGTAAAAAAACCATATGAAAACACTTTCCGCCCATGTCCATATTGTTTTTGCAACAATAAACCACCTTTGAAAGGTCGTAGCGCCATAACGCGACCAAAAAAATGGTCAGAACGTTAGGTACTTCACATGTGCTGTACTGTGCTAACGTCGTCTGCAAAGGAGTGAAGTCGGGTAAAATACTTATATAGTTCTATAGAACTACTAGGAAATATAATTACTACTTTGTTCCATGATGGAACAATGTGGGAGAAAAGAAGTCTTATTTTTTCTATTGCGTCACTGGTAAGTGAGCTGGGGTGAAAAACTAGTATGTAGTTCTATAGAACAATTTGGGAAAAAAAATTCTATTTTGTCCTATGACGTCACTGTTCCATAGAACAAATGGGAATCACTCTGAATCTCAGGAACCAATCCAATCTACTTAGTCGCGATAGTTCCCTTTAAATTCGTTATAAGTATATGCTTTCATTTAAGATATTTTTTACATTTATAAATATTATTACTTGTAGTTTTGGCTAGACACACAAAGACCTTTAGCGAAAGTGACACTTTTCGAGTTCAATATTTCTAAACGGTTCCCCAAATCTAAAAAATTATAATAACAAGTAAGTACAGAATATTTTCTTACGAGCTATCCAATGATACCTCGATGTTATAATATAATGGACATGGCGGAACTATATACATATATATATATAACTATAAGGGTTCCTTGTTCCTTGTTACGGAGCATAACATAACATCAACAACGCCTTAAATCATGCCGAACCATTCCACTACGCTATTCGATTCCATTTATTAGCCTATTTTTCCATTGCATTATTGCACTATTTAATTGTGCTGTGCCATGGAGTTGAAATAAATAAAATAAAAATCGCAGATTTTGTAATTTTCGCCAAGAGGAAAAGCGCACGCAGCTGACATCATTCATGTTAGAACTGGGGATCCGGTATTTTAATTTCGAGCTCATGGTTCAAAGTATCGTACTTGATTATAACGTCGCTGAGTACTAAAACAGCGGGGACAAAAAAATACAAAATTCAAAATATTTATTCAGTAAATTGGCCACATGAGGGCTCTTTTACGCAGGGTGCAGTGGCTCTTGCGCCGCGAGCCCGCGAGCCGGTGCGGCCGCGACGCGCGCGCAGGGCGCCCACGCGTCCTGCGCCTGCGCTTTCACTCTCATTAGCGCACAAAGCGCCCGCGCCGTCATTAGAAAGCATTCCCATTTACATGCAAATCCACGCAGATACATTATCTGCCATTGTGCTGTTTTGTAACGTTTTATTGTGACACTTTTTCCTTACGCGTGCGTGACAGCGACTGTCGATTGTCTGGCGCTCGACGGCGTGAGAGCTGCGAACACGATCTCCATCTCGAATGTCTAACGGGCGGAGTTTTCCGCCGCTTGCGCCGGGCCGGGTGCATGCCGCGGGTTACATTACTTTTCGCAAACGTAACGAGCGGCGCGCGCGGCCCGTGCGCGGTTACATCAGGCCCGCGACGAGCAGACAGTTCATTATACGATGCTTGATTAATGCATTCTCCGCATACACGACTGCAAGCCGCATACAGAACACCAGTCTAGACAATGGCATCCATATAAACATTTAACGACAGCACTATGTCCTCGAACACGGCGTATTTCACATTCAGATTCAGACATATGTATGTAAAACAGCCTACATACAAACTACTCGTTTTCAATTTCATTTTCATTAGCGCAATCACTTAAAACGATTAAGAGTACGTACAAGGACCCGAGTGAAAGTGAGTACGCGAGTAGTTACCGCGCCACACGAGGCAATTTCGGCCTCGGACTAGTTCCTTAATTTTCATGAACTAGTTTAAACTCCAGGAAGGCCGCGCGGCGGGTCGGCGACCGCTCTTATCGGCGCCACAACTGTTTTGTTTTTTATTACAACTCGTCGATAAGCGGTAACAGCCGACCCTCTCTTATCATCGATACGAGTTTTCTTTTTGGTCGCAGGCCAACGATGTTGTTGTCTACAGACACAGGTACAGGTAGGTACCCATTTAAGCTAATTGAAGGGATTAATTAATACAACTGCAGAAGTGAGAAATAAACAACAGTAGCATCGAGTGCATTTTAATTAAGTAGAATTCCATTAGAAAATCGTGACCGTGAGCGACCCCGTCCTTCTTTCTTTCCCAGAGGGGAGGGTGGGCTGCGGTCCCCGGGCCGGCGTCACGGCGCGAGGCGAGACCAATCGCGGACAAAGCGGCCCGACACGCTCCCGCGACGGAAGCTCGATGGATTGAACTCCGATCGAAGTTCATTAACATGAGTTACACAAGTCTTGCGCCTTTCAGCTCGCAGCTATTCTGAAAAATCTGTTTCATAATGAAATCGCAAGTGACCCACATTCGCAAGCCTTCCTTTTGGCTGGAAATTAGTATTCGCGTCATGGAGCCGCTTCGGCCGTCAACTTGTGTAAGTGAACGTTTCATGCATGTTTCAGCAGTCAGCGGCCCGAATAGTTTTCGTATTATTGGGCAAGTTAGATTCAATAATAACCCGTGCGTGTTCAGGTTTACGTCGCATGCAGCGCGTGGGACCATGCGAGGGGAAACATAAAATATAAAAAATATAAAACTACCGTTTTATTTTTGCACCAGTAATAAATGCATAAATTGGCAGTGGCGGCGCTATAAAAAGAAGGACGTAGTAATTTATAGACAAGTAATATGGCAATTTGTTCCAATAATGCAACTGGACGAAAGCGTCGTTCCTTGAGGCAAATGGAAAATGGTATCCACATAAATAAGACCTAGAAGTGTAAGTTTAATAGTCCGGCGCTGGCAGAGCTGTCGAGGGTGGCGAAACTATCGAGCTTCAGGCGATGTGAAAATAGCTGCGTCATAGGGTCAACGACAAGTGCAGCGGCAGACGGGTCGGCGACACGTCGCGCGCCGCCGCCGCCGCCCGCGCGCATCGTTATTACGATTACGCGTGCAAGTACAAATCGCCGCATTAGCCGATTTTAAAGCGATAAACTTTCTCTGGCGCCGCTGATGCGTCGGCGGCGTCATTACGCTCATTGTTTGTTTGTACTTACAAGGAAATCCTAGTTTGCGGTAACAATGATGCTGATCGTATTATCGCTGGCAATTTGTCTGAGGTACTCCTCGCAAGTCTTTTGTTCTAAAATGAGGAAATCAAAACGTGGTAGGTCTCATCAGAGCGACGATGCGGGTGTGGACTGCCGCGGTGGGCAGACGGCGTGGCGGCCAGGGAAGGTAAAGACCGGTGTTAATTGCAATTAGGGTCCAGTCCGGCAATTGGTTAATGTCCCCTAATTGGCAGCGGCGTGATCCCACCGAGGCGACTTGTGCCGAGCCTGATTGTTGCCGTTCTCCCACGCCAAGGAGCCTCTGGTTCTCATAGCAACGATTTGCTTTAATAGACGGATGACGTATGGTTTATTTTTACGAATTTCCTCATAATCAACTGGTAATAACTGTCTATGTATGCTTTTAGCGTAAGCGAGTATTAGTGGCCGTAGCCGTAGCACTTTGGAATCTAGCACTTTTTGCGCTATTTAAGTAGCTGTAGTCGGCGATCGGTGGAACGCCGATCGCCGCGGGAGGCAACACACGTTATCTCGGTTACAAGCGATGTAATCGCGGCCCTAATGCTATTGTTCTACATCTGCTATCATGTAGTTCATCAGGCTATCGATGCACTGGCTTACAAATAACATAAGCTTATAGCAGATTAATGTCACCGTTACAAAAAACGGCTATCAGAAACCTGAGTAAGCAGAGAGAATGATAACCCATTGCAGGAGCCGGCCAATTTGGTACGCTTAAAAGTGTTTAACGTAAGATGTACCTATGTAATACCAAGAGATAACTTCAAAAATCCCAAATAACCTTAAGAAACTCGGTACTCAAAAAAAGTCCGTCCAATGCTGGGTAAGTATATGATCCTCGGGGTCAGCGGTCAACGGGCCCTCCGAGCAAACAGCCCGCGGCTCCAATTAAGCCGACCATGCATCGCACCCAAACACGGCGGCGACTCAATCACGGCTCTGTTTGCCCGCGCGCCGGCCCGCGGTCATTATGCAATGTGCGACTTTATCAGGCGCAGGGCTAGGAAATATAGTCCATTCGCTTAGATAGTGTCGCTACACTCGCAGGTATTTGTGGTTATTGTAACAAAATACGAATATAATTCGAAGTAAACTACCAAATATACTTGTTGCGTAGCAGTTTACATCGAAATACATATAATCGTATTTTATTACAATAACCACAAGTTGTGAGTTTAGCGACACTATCTAAGCGAATGGACTATACCAATTTGGCAAGCTAATAGTGCAAATTTGAGAAACTTTTTAAATCAAAAGTAGGTACCTATGTACATATGTACAGTCGCCATCAGATATATTGTAGCGGGCGAGGTACTCAAATATTTCGGAGCAGCACTACTTTTCAATAAATTCGTTACACTAGTTATGGTAAATAACACCAGAACATGCAATTTTTCATAAATATAAGAGCAGCGACTTTTCAATAAATTCGGAACATATAACGAGGTAAAAATATCAGAAAGCACAGAACGTCAAAGGTATCTACGCACTCAGGGTAATCATAAAGATCGGAACATTTATGGAAAATATACCTTAAGTCTGTATCACACAGTTTAAATTCGTTACTATAATTACTATGCATGTCGATCTTTGGCATGACGTATTTTTGTTTTGTTTGGAATTCGAATTTACTCGTGACGTGTACATGCATAATAATTATAGTAACGAATTTAAACTGTGTGATGCAGACTTAAGGTATATTTTCCATAAATGTTCCGATCTTTATGATCACCCTGAGTGCGTAGATACCTTTGACGTTCTGTGCTTTCTGTTATTTTTACCTCGTTATATGTTCCGAATTTATTGAAAAGTCGCTGCTCTTATATTTATGACAAATTGCATGTTCCGGTGTTATTGACCATAACTAGTGTAACGAATTTATTGAAAAGTAATGCTGCTCCGAAATATTTGAGTACCTCGCCCGCTACAATATATCTGATGGCGACTGTACTACCATCGACGAACTATTTAAGGTTGACAATAATATCCTACAAATTAATTAACGTTGAAAGTTGGTGAGGATCTTCAGATGTTGGTCTCTATCAGGCATAAACGGCTGATTGGATTTGGTTGGATAAATCTGAGCACACAGATAGATATATCCTAAATTAAATTACTTAGAGAGTAGTGTACATAAGTCGAGTGTGAATAACAAAGGTAAAAGTATTCTGGGTTGGAATAAACATGTATCAAACAGTCACAAGCAAGCTAGGTTAGATTTTCTTACATATGTATCTCATGGGAAGCCCCAAAGTGGCTCTATTTATGAAAAGATGTGCTCTAGTCGTAGAATTTTTAAATCTAAGCTTAAGTTCTGTCAAAATAATCAAGTGCAGATTCAATGTGACATATTGGCAACACAACATTCAACTAAACAGTTTGGAAAGTTTTGGAAAAGTACCAAAAAAATGAGTTACAAACCAAGTCTGTCGGCCAGTGTGGATGGCGTTAGTGAACACAAAGATGTCGCTAACATTTTCAGGGATTATTTTAAGATGGAGCCCCCCTACCAACCCGTGCGGGAGGGGTTCAATGATGAGTCCAGTCTGACAGGTCAGTCAATTGTAGTCTCCGCTAAAGACGTTAGACTAGCTATAGTTAACATGAAAAGAGGTAAGTCTCCGGGGCACGACGGACTCAGCATTGAGCACCTCCAGCACGCGGGCTCGCACATTGGGAGGTTATTATCAATGCTGTTCACACTCTGCGTGAGACACACTTATTTGCCTCCGGATTTGATGAAAACTGTGGTCATTCCCCTAGTTAAGAATCCTACAGGAGATCTCGCGGATAAAAGCAATTATAGGCCGATTTCTTTGGCTACAGTCACCGCAAAGGTACTAGACAGGATTCTTGACACATTTTTAAACCTACATGTCAAATTACATGACGCTCAATTCGGCTTTCGTGAAGGACTATCTACTGAGAGTGCAATATTAGCCTTAAAACATACAGTAAGCTATTATGTTAAGAGAAATACTCCCATTTATGCTTGTTTCTTAGATCTTTCTAAGGCTTTTGATACCGTGTCGTATGATATACTGTGGTCAAAGCTGAAGGAGACGGGCATAAATTCGGCTGTGACAGGAATTATGTCTCACTGGTATAGCAATCAGATAAACGTGGTAAAATGGGCTAGAGAATATTCAGATCCATATGTACTTAAGTGTGGGGTGAGGCAGGGGGGGTTAACCTCACCTAGATTGTTTAATTTATATGTGAATGAACTGATTGAGCGGCTCAGCAGCATTCGTGCTGGCTGTAGGATTGATAATGTTTGTGTAAATAATATTAGTTATGCGGACGATATGGTGCTGCTGAGCCCATCAGTATCAGGCCTTAAAAAGCTTATTAATACATGCGAGATGTATGCACAACAGCACGGTTTGAAGTACAACGCTACTAAAAGTGAGTTCATGATTTTCAAAGGTAAAATTAAGTGTCCAGCCTACTCGCCCAGAATAATGTTAAACGGAGTTCCTTTAAATTGTGTTACACGTTTCAAATACCTAGGTCATATTGTGACCGAGGACCTGAAAGACGATCTCGATATAGAGCGGGAGCGCAGGGCGTTGTCGGTCCGAGGCGGGATGCTGGCGCATAGGTTCGCGCGTTGCAGTGCTCAAGTGAAGCTGACTTTATTTAGAGCTTACTGTCAAAGTTTCTATACGTGCGGCCTGTGGGCTAGTTTCAGGCTGAGGCCCTACAATACCCTGCGAATCCAATATAATAACATTTTCAGGATGCTGTTTGGGCTTCCTCGATTCTGCAGCGCCTCTGGGATGTTTGCCGGAGCTAGCGTAGAGGACTTTTATGCCATAGTACGTAAGAAGACGGCCTCTGTGGTGAGGCAGATGAGGGGGAGCACAAATAGCATACTGGAAATGATAGCAGGGAGGTGGGATTCGGATATTCTCCGCCGATACACCGGCCTTCATGTCTTAAGACTGAAATAGTTTATGTAACTTTTTAATATTAATGTACTAACGTAGTTTTTTAAGTATTTTTGTAACTAACAACCTATGGATCTCGAGAAATCTGAAAATAAATTATTTTTATTTATTTATTTTTTTAGACAATTCCCGAAGAGAACAACAATAAACGACTTGAGATAGTTGAGACCACGGAATAGAAAAAACAGTGGAAGTGCCATGAGCTTCGCTTAGTATCAGACCTGATGTCGGCAATACTCACACACACTATCATAAAAACAATACGCCACCATGGAAAATGTTTTTGGTGCGGCTATCGTTTTACATTCCAAAATAGCACAATAAGGCATGCTTCTGGATTTATTTCCTATTTTAGAAATATTTATTCGCACAATTTTCACGCACAAGCGATCGCGGCAAACTATGGAAGGTTGCGCGGAACTCCGCATAACCTTGGCACACGTCACACGCACACATCACATTTCTACTGTTTTTTCTGTTCTGTGGTTGAGACTATCATTCACGGGAACGAACCACTTTTAGGAATTATATCGCGGGTAGTTACATTAGTTGGATTCAAGTTGAAAATCGCTCGAAACTTCGGAACTTATTCGTACCTCTAACGCGTGTAGTGTTATAGGTATAAAGTATTAACATTTTTCATGTTACATCAGTACCTATAAAATATTAGGGAACGCAGTAAAAGGGGAAATGCGTAAAGTAGGTCGCGGGACATCCATAAACCTGGCAGACGGGCGGCGCGCGGGACGCGGCGGCCGGGAGATCACCGTTATGTCGGGCGCAGCCGTCAAGGCACACGGCTGATTTAAGTGAGCACTAGATATATAGGTAATGGTGACTGGAGAGAACATTGGGCACGTTCTAAATAAGGAGCACTTTTACTTATGGTTTTTTTAAGGTCCCATATTCAAGGTCGGAATTCAAAATGGCTATTTTTAAGTGTTGAGTCCAACTTATTAATTTATGTTTTATAACTAGTAAAACCGCAGATATCAATCAAATAACTTGGCAAGGCGTTTTATCGGCGTGAATGTTTGAGAGGGTTCAACAGGATCCAAGTCCATGCCGCAACCACATCTCTTAATCGATGGCACAGCGACTACAATACAACGAGCAAGCCACACCGCCCGGCGCGGCGGACACCAGTTCGAGGACGCCGGACGCGCCGATAGTCATAACGTAGTCAAAGCAAACGGGTTATTCATATTACGTGGACAATCCGAAATTCCTTGTCTAGAAAAATACGCCAATATTTTATGTTTACTGAAATCGAGCCGACGAGATCCTCGATTAAGTTATCAGAATGAGTCGTCACTAGCATTTCGTTAATGAAATACATGTTGTATTAGCATTAGCAGTTAAAAACTGTAATTATCCTGAGTTTTTCCGTAGTAAGTACCCTTCAGTATAATGTAACTAATTTTTTTGAAGTAAAAGGGGTTCGCTAGGGGCAATTTCTAACCTGATAAAAGTAACTGTTGGTGTAGGAGGCAGAGGGTAGCCCGCTGACGTGTTCATGTGTCGTTAGGCGACCCTCAGCTTAAATATGAATTAGAGGCAAACGCTCTACCGCAGGGCACGGAATGCCGGCGCCACGGCGATTGGAAACGACACGCGACCCCATCTCAACCACGGCCGCAGTAAACAGGAAACGACACATGAACAAATGCAATAAAAGCCTGCGCCAAAAGGTTAATTACGCCAATTACCACTGCGGGCACATAACTCCTCGACTGACATATTTTTAGCGACTAAAAGTCGCCCGCGCTCGTTCGCCAGAGGCCAAGTTAAGGGCGACCGTAAGTCATTAGTCATTGCGGATAATAACTCTTTTCTGGTATAATTTGGTCTCGACGAGGTTCGCTAAAGTTAGTGAGCCCTTGACTCGACACCCGGAAGTAACTCTAGCCCGAGCAGTAGTGGCATGAGCATGCAGTTTGTACAGATGTTTCGTCACGTGTCGTAGTTGTAATTCGGCCGTGGGAGCCGCAGACAATTGCAAACAACTCTACGCGCGATTAAACACCGCTGTAATTACTGCAGGGCCTCGTGGAGTGGTGTCGCTAATGAAGGCGAACTCCGACTGGCCGGAAGGGACGGTGACCGCTGAAACTTCGCGGGTCAACGAGCTGCCCAAGATTACTTGCTAATTCTGGGTTCATGTTAAGGTTTTAGTTGATTAACTTTGCATGTTAAGGCGATATGCACAGCTAATGTAATGTAACTGCTTTTAAAAACTACTAAAAACTATAAAGTTCAAAAACTATTTATTAACCAGCGTTTGAAAACAGCGACAGTGGAGTATGCGTTGGCGATACTACGAGGATGACACGATAGAAACCGCGGCGGGTATTTTTGGTCGAACCGGCGCAAGTATATAGGTGCAGGCCTCTTGTCAACACTCCTAGCGGCTCGGCCATGCTCCTGGGATATTGTCCGTAAGACTCAACCACCATCCACAAAACTATTAATGGCTAACGATATAGGGAGAGCCAGGATGACTTGACCTTGACTCCAAAATTCCAAATCATTTAAAGTGATCAGCCATGATCACGATGACGCCTCGAGACCAGCATCACTGACTACTATGACGTCAGTAATCAAGCTCGAGCAATTATTCAAGATCGCAATGTTCACTTTTGTGGACTTGAGACTTCAAGAATTAAACTAAGTAACTTAAGCATGTGTGATCAGAGCCGCGTCGCCGTGGCGGATGAGCGCCGCCTGGACTCGGCGTCCGGGGCACCATACGGCGCCCCTTTACAGCTGAGCCACGCGTTTTACGTGTGTGTGCGCTATGCCTCCCTATGCCATCTTTAGGCATTCGTCTGTTTATCTAAATGGATGATGTCTTTGACTGTTATGTATTCTGTGGCCGTGAACAAAAACGCTGCCGGTGTTTACTGTTTTGATTGGCACGGGCCTTTTAAAAGTATACAAAGATTATAAATAATAACAATGGCGTAGCCACCGTGAGACCCTTTGGCCTTGGATGGTGTCAATTAGGGCTTTGTTCTGTCTGTGCAAGAAAACCAGTGGAGTTCGGTGCGCGTTTCAGGCAAAAGTATTGGGTTCGAACTCCATTTGAACCTTGGGGTATTCCGGTGCTTCTATGCGGTATTAATGTGTACCGCACGCGTTTTAAGTAAAGGAAAAAATCGTAAAAAATAAATGCGTGTGCAGTTCTGTATCTGCTCTGGTTCTTTATGGAGACTACGGCCTAGATCCTCTCATTACTCTTCGCGTGAAGTCCAGAACGTAGTCCCACAAGACGGCGAGCATGAATAAGCTGATGAATCATGTATGTGTTACCATCTTGGCGAGCATGGCGTCCATCTGCGGCTGGTGCGTGGCGGCGAGCAGCGCGCGGATCTGCGCGGCGTTGGCGACGCACTGCGCCATGCAGCGCTGCAGCGCGGCGGCCTGGCGCACCAACCCGGCGCTGAGCGGCGCGTCGTGCTCGCCGGCGCCCGCGCTGCCCGCGCCGCGCAGCACGCTCTCCAGCACGTGCGCGTGCTGCGACACGTAGTCCAGGCAGCGCCGCAGCTCCACCACCTCGCGCCGCTGCCGGTCTGCACCACGACACAAATCACATCTTACGAGGATACGTAGAGTCCAAGCGATTGGGAGATGTTGATGACCAGAAATCTTTTCCTTAATGGAGTACTAGATTTTTCCCGCAGTTTTGTCCCAGTAGAGCTTGTTTATCGCTATTTGTTGAGGGAACATATTTTTTATGCCAGAAACGTTCAGGTTTAGGGTTCTATACCAAATTTCATGTAAAGGTAAACCGACAATCATAAATATTAGTATAGATTGCGCAAATTTCAGAGTAAAGGTGCTCAACAAAATTTAATTGATTTCAATTTTATTCTATTAAAGTAACTACCCCGAAGTATGTGATCTACACGGTGATAGTGGCAATAAAACTAGTGCAAAAAGACAGTTCAAAGGCACCAGTTTCTGACTTCTTACTCTTCATTTGGACAAAAAGAAACAGTTCTAGCCTATTCAGATAATGATTTTATATACAAAAATTTAATTTTTTTTTTAAAAAGGTACTCAAAAAATTTAGACCAGTGTGTCCTAAATTAGATAAGAGATAAAATGTTATAACTACCATTTTAATGCACCTAAATTTCATGTTACACAACAATGGAAAAAAGTTAATGATACTACTTATAGTTAGTTATAAATAGCATGGTATTGAATTAGCAACTTACCACTGCAATTTTGAACACTTTTACATGTGTGGAATTTACAAAATAAAATCATCATCTAACATAAGTAACAAAATTTGTAGAACAAACTGATACTCTAGATTCTTTATAACTGTTAATTTAGTTTTCTAAGGAGAGGAGTGAATATTTCTCTTTCTTTCTGTCCAAATAAAGAAAAATATAAAGCCGTGGCCCCAGAGAGACAGATATTGCAGTCTCACTATAAGGGTTTCTTTTTTAATAATTTTGTTAGTAAACCCTAGCAAAACAACATAAAGCCATAAGTTCCACTAATATCAAATTTAACTCAACGCCTCTATTAAAACAAAAGCACCAATATCAATAAGTAGACAGCATCCATATCCATCGCTATAGAAAACAAAGTTACTCTGCTAATTAATTAACTAGCCTTTAGATATTTAATCAAATAAAATAATTAGTCACTTTGTAAATGTTATTGTCAGGAAGAGATACAGTGATGCACTGATAAGGGCCGGGCGGGCACAGATGGTGCGATATGGGACGCGGGCTGAGGCTGACCGTGGTAATCGAGGATGCGCTGCGCACGGCGCCGGTAGCGCTCCTCCTGCACCTGGCGCTCCGCTGCCGCTGCCTTGCCCTGCACCTCCAGGACGTCCAGGAACGACGACAGCAGCGATTTGCGCTCCGGTGCGGTTGTAACGGTTTCTTGCATTTTGCCTTCAAATTACTACGTTTACAGGTCGCAGAAAAAAATAAGTCTGTCACCAACAGAGATACGAGTCTATTGTCTAACTGTTTTATGTGAAAACCAGTAACAGAAACGAAATAATCTACGAAATAAAATTTAAATTAAAATTCAAAATCGCACAACCTCCTCGTCAACCGCCCAAACTTCAACTGAGGACATAGACAATTTGAATAAACGTCAAACAAGGTACCATAAATAATTCTATACATTTTTAATTTACCATAGAGAATGCGATATATGTTAGTCTAAGGTTGAATAGGATATTGTTTTTAAATTCGCATTTGCATCAATAAAAATCCATAAAACATTTGTTCACAATAAACCTTTATAATTACAAAAAAAAATTGCGTGGCAATAGATGTGACGCTAGTAAATCCTATGAAATGTCATGGAAAAGACTGTTTTCGACGCCGGCCTTTACGAAGATTTACGTAGCATGCCGATTGGTTATAATTTCCAATAACCAATTACTATTGGTTGTTAGCTTGTCATTAGCAAGCGTTATGGAAACTAGCATGAGAATTGAAAATTGAAGCATTTCGTTTGTCATTCTGTAGCGGCTGTCAAACAAAAAGTAATTTATCGAAAAGCTAAACTGTACATGTAATAAAATAACTTAATTATTTAAACATAATGGCACGTGAAAGTAGCGCAGGATTTGATAGGCACATTACTATCTTCTCGCCCGAGGGCAGACTTTATCAAGTCGGTAAGTCTGACAGTATTCCAGTTTACAACTTGATTCTTACGGAAATTCTTAAACCTGCCAGAAGTCTGCTTTAGTAGAAAGGTAGAAGTAACTTAGAATACTTTACATTATCGAAGGACCAACTTGTGATATGTCACAAATACATTTTTACTTCCTCATAGGTTACTTTGATTGGGGGAAACAGTTGCGTCTAACTTTCTTCTGCTCTGCTTACATGTTATGTAGACTTTTGATTTTTGACTTTTACTTATATCTATTCCGTTTTATCCGTAATTGATTTACGCTTTAACCTATTGGCTGACACGATTATTGCATTGTGTTATAGAGTATGCGCTGAAGGCGATCAACCAGGGTGGTCTGACGTCGGTGGCGCTGCGCGGCGCGGACGCGGCCGTGGTGGCGGCGCAGCGCAAGGTGCCCGACCGCCTGCTCGACCCCGCGTCCGTCACACACCTCTTCCCTCTCACAGACAATATTGGATGTGTCATGACCGGCATGATTGGTAATTCCAGCTCTTAGGGCAGTCGCTCACGGAAACTTTTTGTAGCGATGCAGTCGCGCGTTTAGTATCGCTGTCACTTTTGCTCTCTATCGTGTGAAAGTGACAGCAACTCCGAATGTGCAACTGCATCGCTACAAAATATCACCATGGGCGACCACCCTTATATTCTACCATAATATTTGCAATTCATATAAAATATACTTATTACTGCTGGTTCTATATGGGCAGAGTCCTGGGCAACAGCCACTAGGTACAGTACTTATGTTAACTGAAGATATGAATGAATGATGAATAAACATCGGTATCAACGTTCAGTTTTCATGGCACCCGGTAAGGGTAGCAAAAAAAGAAATATGTTCGAATATTTAATATATTTAACTTTTATTTTCTGTTATTTTTTTAAACATAATTTTGCAGCAGCTACCTGTTTCTATATTTATGCTGTACTTATGCTTAAAGAGGTTTATATTCTAAATAATGTCATAGAGCCTTAATACTTATTTTGCATCTGAAAAAGAATATATGCCAAATAGGTAACGAATGTCAATTTAATTGTCACACCAAATAAATATTAGTCAGTGTGGAAAGGTAATTAAGTCATGTGTACAAAATTTATATGGAATTTAGGTCAAATTTCAAATATAGAATGTTGAACGGTCTGTACAGATATGATACAACTACATGCAAGAGGTTATTTACTTAAGTTTTTCACCTATAGTTATATAGTCACCTATAAGTTTTTCATCTATTATAAGAGATATCAAAGGTTAACAGCAAAATCCATGGAACAAATTTTAGTAATTTATTAAACCTTTAATACATTTTTAGCGTCTTTCTTTTTGTTTATGAAAAATATAAGTTCAAAAAACTAGATGTATTTGTTTGTATTAGTTTTTCTGCAAACCGTACTTTGCCATGAAAGTTGAACGTTGATACCGATGTTTAGAATTATTTGATAACATGGTGTGTGTGGTTGCAGCGGACAGCAAATCGCAGGTGCAGCGCGCGCGCTACGAGGCGGCCAACTGGCAGTACAAGTACGGCTGCACGGTTCCGGCGCACGTGCTGTGCCGCCGCGTCGCCGACATCTCGCAGCTCTACACGCAGAACGCCGAGATGCGCCCGCTCGGCTGCAGTCAGTATCATACACAACTCTCAATTCATACACCTATCACGTGTAATCAAGCCATTTCTTGGTAGCTGAGACAGCTCTACCCTCCGGAACTGATCTACTGTTGCTTTCTGTCATTTATTTATTTACTAACCAGAATTTATTACACATAAAAACCTGTGAAAAATTATCCAACTGATGGTGAAAACCGCATCAAAATCCATTGTGTGGTTTAGCAGATAATACATACAGAGAGACGCAGAGACAGACTTTGTTTTATACTATGTAAAGAAGTAGGTTAATTACAACGGAGAGTTTAAAATGGCTTAAGGATTCTTTGCCAGTCAACCAACAAACCAAAAATGGTGGTTAATTAAGCTATGTTAAGATCTAACACCTACACCATAACACCATTATTACCATGAGGGTGGCCTGTGCTTAATAGCCGTGTCCATGTCATTATGTTAGTGGTTAGTTTAGTTATGTTAATGATATGTGTGGACGGGGTTCGTGCGGTGCGGCAGGCATGATGCTGATCGCGTACGACGCGGAGACGGGCCCGGTGGTGTACAAGACGGACCCGTCGGGCTACTACTGCTCGTACTCGGCGTGCGCGGCGGGCGCCAAGGCCACGGACGCGGGCGCCTACCTCGAGAAGAAGCTCAAGAAGCGCGCCGCGCTGCCCGCCGACGACGCCGTGCAGCTCGCCGTGGCCTGCCTCTCGCACGTGCTCGCCGTCGACTTCAAGCCCAACGAGATCGAGATCGGCCTCGTCACCAAGGACAACCCTAGGTTCCAGTAAGTGACAAAACCGACATTTTAATACGGCCGTGACAGTTTTAATCTGATTTATGTCACTGATGGACACATTCGCATCGCCGTTGGCGTGCGCGTGTAGATTTATGTATTTGACGATTTTGACGTGGCATTGCAAAGTTGGGTTTAATAAGTTCCATTTTCAATTAGGTGATTTTGGTATTTCTAGCTACTGCTGCACCATTCATTTGAAACCAGTATGATTGACAGGACTCGAAAGAAAATATTTATTTGATTCAACATCAAGTAAAAAGAAACAAATTTAAATTGCTTTACCCATAACATTAACGCATTGAAGTCCCATTATACCATATAAGAATTTACTTAATATTATAAAATTAATAAACTTGAACATAAGGAATGAATAAAAATCCCCCCCTACTGACATATTTTTCTCTCTCCACAGTGTTCTCTCCGAGAGCGAAATCGAAAAACACCTGATCGCCATCGCCGAGAAAGACTAGGGAATTGTTTAAAATCAAACATCTGTAATAATATTTTTAATAAAAACTTCTTTCCACATCACGTTTACTTATACATTTATTCCTAATATATATATTTATTATATTTAACTTAAATGAATTACAACGCGTAATCGGTAAGCATGCCGTCGGTCCCGGCGGGCACGTCGACGAAGGCCTCGCGCGGCACCTCTGGGAGGCCGCGCGCGAGTGCGTGCACGTCGCAGCAGAACACCAGCCCCAGCACGGGGCTCTCGTAGTTGCGGTTGCGCAGCAGCGCGCGCAGCCAGGGCGCGCGCGCGCACGCGCTCTCGCAGAACACGCTCGCGCGGATCTCGCTCACCGCCACGAACGGGTCGTTCAGCAGGACCACGGCGAGCGCCCTGCGCAGGCGCGGCGCGTGCACCACCGTCCACAGGTACCGCGGCACCGGGAAGCGGCCCGGCTTCAGGAACAGCTCGGCGCGCGCGGCGCCGGCGCGCAGCGACATGACGCCGCTCGTGCCCGCCCACACGTGCAGCGGCGCGGACGCGTTGCGCGCGGCGCGCAGCGCGCCCGCCACGTCCGCGTGCAGGTGGCGCAGGTTGCCGCGCGCCGGGCCGCGCCACACCGCGACGCGGTTCGACGCGAACTCCGCCGCGCGCGCGTCCTGGTCGTCGAAGTAGGCCGGCGCGAGCAGCCGCGCCGCGGCGAGCTCCTGGTCGGCGAGCGACACCGCGTCGTGCTTGAGCAGCTCGCGCGCGCGCCGGTTGAGCCGCGCCTCGTCCGAGTAGAGGCGCTCGGCGTCGCGGCGCGTGCGCGCGTCGAACATGTGGTTGAAGTTCCCGAGCAGGCTGCGCGGCGCGGCGCGCTCGGCGTGCGGCGCGAGCGGCGCGGCGCCGGCCCACACGCGCGCGTGTCGCGGCACGGCGCGGTCGGCGTCGAAGCACAGCGTGGCGAGGTGCCGCGTGCCGCCCGCCTCCAGCGTCTGGTACGCGCGCCCCTGGTGCGGCGGCGCGCAGTGCTCCACCTGCACCGACATACAGTACACCGTAACTACAGAAAACACTGGATAACGCGAGCTTATGTACTTAGTGACGACTACCTCTGTTGGTACATAATTAATCAATATTTAGAGACATATGTATATACAGATGTAGTGAAATATCCTTTCACATCGTATTTTCTCGGAAATGTTCGTATTTGTCATGCTACTTCAGTCTGACTCAGTACCCATCGAGACAACGTTGGGGAACGTCGCATCGCGAGAGTAATAATCGATATAGAGTGGTTAATACCAGAGTATTTTTTTGTTAATGAAGATTAAGTTTGTTTTCAGTCCTTTTTAATAGTCATGCCGAAAGCATTAAGACCTGGGAAACGTTAAGATCGACAAGACTGTGAAATTATTTTCAACATTTTTTTAAGGTCTGTTCATCCTTACTTGTCTTATATAGTAAACAACTTTCTAACCTCAAAATGAACCTTTTTTGGATAAAACAGCTCTTTTATCGTAAATGAAGTAAACCGAGTTAACATTTTGGACATCACTTGGCCAATGTACGAGGGCAGAGTGAAAAGTCTGGAAAAATTAAACTTTTTTTTTTGTTGGTAAAACTAAATGTTTATTTAACTCAATACACTTGGTCCATCGCTTTTCTAGCTTTTCGATTGCCTCCGTATAGTACGATTTCTCCAACCCTTCAAAATACGCATTGGTTTCTGCGATGATTTCTTCGTTGGAACCAAATCTTTTTCCACCAAGCCATTTCTTCAAGTTTGGGAAAAGAAAATAGTCGCAGGGGGCTAAATCAGGAGAATAAGGCGGATGCGGGAGCAATTCGTAACGCAGCTCGTGGATTTTAGCCATAGCAACGGCACAAGTGTGGACCCGTGCGTTGTCTTGGTGAAAAATGATTTTCTTTTACGCCAAATGGGGTTGTTTTTCCACTAAAACTTCATGAAATCACTGTAACAAGTTGGCATAATATTCGCCGTTAATCGTTTTACCTTTCTGAAGGTAATCAACATATATTACACCACGAGCATCCCAGAAGACAGTAGCCATAACTTTATTCGCAGATAAAACAGCTTTGGACTTCTTTGGTGCAGGTTCACCTGAAGCAATTCATTGTTTTGACTACTCCTTGGTTTCTGGTGTATGATGATGAATCCAGGTTTCGTCAACAATTATGAAACGACGCAAGAAGTCGTTTTCATTACACCTAAACTTCGCCAAACATGCCTCTGACAGGGTCACCCCAGTGCGTTTTTGATCTACTGTGAGCAATCGCGGCACCCAACGGGCGGAGAGCTTCTTCATATCCAAACAAGTGTGAAGGATATTACGAACCCGTTCGTCTGAAATGCTTACAATATCAGCTATCTCACGGACCTTTACTCTTCGGTCGTTCAATACGATGTCATGGATTTTGGTGATCATCTCTGGTGTAGTGACTTCAACTGGGCGTCCGGGTCGGTCGGCGTCAGCAGTGCTTGTACGGCCAATGAAAATCCGTAAACCACTTGTGGATCATTTTAATCGATGGAGCAGAGTTCCCGTAATATTTGTCCGTGTTGTTGTAATTGTTTTTTTTCGCAAAAAATAATGTTCAATCAGAACACGAAACTCACTTTTCTCCATGTTTGCAAACACCAAAGTGATTGTTTTGTTTTTCATAGCTGTCAAAAAAAAACTAGCCGTGCGAACTGGCTGAAAATATACGATTTACCTCCAAAAAGGCTGCATTACAACTTGATATTAATGAATTTGTGAAAAAACTACCCTTAATATGATTTTTACCAGACTTCTCACTCTGCCCTCGTATTGTCTGTGATTGCTTTATTTTGTTTAAAATAGCTGTTTTATCCAAAAAAGGTTCATTTTGAGGTTAGAAAGTTGTTTACTATGTAAGACAAGTAAGGATGAACAGACCTTATATTTCCTCTTGTTTACCTACACCTAATTTCTATATATTTGATCGTGGCGGTTTTAACATCTCGGTGTTGTATACTTTAAACTCGTGGTTTGACATTTGACACTTATAATTAAAGTACTCTATTTATTTAATTCAAACATGTCACTTAATAATTCATAGACACGACGGCATCATTCGGAAGTAGACGTGAGTTCCGAGTTTTCACGATGTGAAAGGATTATTCACTAGATCTGTAATGTGGGGATGGTACCCTCGCGAATAGCGATAAACGACTTGAAACCTCCACATTAGGTAGATACCGGGGCTAAGTCGCTACACTGTTACTGATACACGGTTCCTGGTCGAGCAGCTAAGCCGCTGCCACACAAGCCGCGTAAAAAAAGTTGCAAGGTTAACTTAAAATAAAAGTTACGTCGTGTAGGACGTCGTCGAATATTTCTTCCTGGCAGCCGAGCTCGAGCAGGTGCCGCAGCGAGCGGTCGTGCGCGACGCGGTAGCGGCCCGCCTCGCAGGTGACGCGCAGCGTGTCGCGCAGCGGGTACGCGAGGAACTTGCCGCCGCGGCACGCCAGCGACAGCTCCTCGCCGCGCGCGGCCCGCAGCGCCGCGCCGGGCGACACCAGCGGCATGCCGTCCGGCACGCACTCGCGGCACTCCAGCTCGATCACGCACTCCGCTGCAACAGGGGACACGCTGCCACGTTGATCTACATGCATCGTCCAAAGCAAATTAACTTTTTACGGCTCAGGGCGACTTTGTCCACAGTCCTATTTCGTCACCTTTTTAACTCGTCCACAATGCCATGTCGTCAGCATGTAATTCCTAAATCGTCACCTTCCTAACTCGTCCACTTTCTGATATCGTCAATACCCCATTTTGTCTACATTCCTATTTTGATCACAGTGCCAACTCGTCCCCTTTCTTTTATCGACCTCAGTACTCCTTGGTCAGCAGTGCCAACTCGTCCGCATCCCTGTATCGACCTCAGTGTCAACTCGTCCGCATATTTGTACGCATATTTGTACTCGAGTCTGGGCGTTCAATATTTTTACTATATAGTTGACGAGTTGGCACTGTGGTCTAAATAAGAATGCTGACGAGTTGACATTGTAGACTAATTAGGGATGTTGACGAATTGGCATTGTAGTCTAATTACGAATGTAAACGAGTTGGTACAGCCCACGTAAGAAAGCGGACGAGATAGGGAAGTGACGATATACGACTGTTGGCGAATCGAAACAGTAGACCATATGCGAATAAGAACGACTTAAGAAGGTGACGAAATGGAACTGCGGCCGAAGTCATCCTGAGCCCTTTTTACAACTTAATTGGTTTGTATTTTTTAGCTCTAAATAGATTAAAAACAAAAAACCGCCTTCAAGAACGCCAAAAATAACTTCTTTTAAAATTGTAGGTACCTCCCTAGGTTAGTCCAATTGAAGTCGGCGACCACAATATTTTCAACAAAACTATTAGGCAGGTATAGTAGGATTTATTTAAAATGTCGGAATCCACTTGAGAGCTAATCTTTCAAACAATGGTATTGTTTCTATTGTAAACTCCAAACGCAAATGATCAGTGCAAAATGGAACGAATTAAATAACAAAATTATCCATTTGAATAGCGACTTTGTTTCCTAAGCTTGAAGGTACAAATTGAAATGACGGAACAAGAAACTATACTGTATCTCACTGATGCTAACGCAACATACTACCTGGGTACCGTTCTCAATTTCAAAAAGTATTGTATTGAATACCTACAATTTAAAAATAAGTTTTTTTTTTCAATTATGTTATATATGTACATTGTTGCGGTTTTTTGCTTTTTAAAACATTTATTTTATTTTATACATTTTATTGATCATAATACGCTGTTAGGTAGTCCCACTTCGTAGTTGATATGAAACTTTAAGTTATTTCAAGCGCGCCGCAAGCACGCCGCGAGAAAATCATAGTCATAATTTCAACAAGTAAATATTCTTCGTTGTAGTCGCTCAACTATCTTAATCGAGATATCTTATCGCCACCCTTGAAATAGGTACCGTTGAGGAGTTCCGGTAGCCATCTGTGGTGTTCATCATCAGTTCCACTTCACCAAGTGATACTTTCTGAATGCAAATGCTAGACTTGTTACTAAAAATACTAAAATCGCTATATGTTTGCCTACAATATTTGAGGAGTTCCCTTAATTCCTTACTGATCCCCTCATCAGATTCAGATTTGGTGACAACGGGACCACTTCGAAAGTGTAACTCTACGAGGGTGTTCAATAAGTAATGAGGATGACATAACTCTTTAGTAAGGAAATAAAAAAGTACTGGCAGACATAGACCATTTAATTGTTAAGATAAATAAAAAGAAAAAATTTGACAGTCGTTTGTTTTTTTTAAATCGAACACATTTAATTCCTTCTGTCGGGACAAATTGGCAATAATGGAGAAAATAGAAGTTCGTACGGTAATTAAATGTCTGCGCTTGAAAAAATTTACTACAGAGCCGCAGGCCTTTCGCGTAACAGCACTCGCAATCACAATCGTTTTCATTTTGAAAATCGAAGGCTTGTCTGCATACAAAATGGAACCAATTGTTTTGTTTTGAAGCCGATCGCGATTGCGAGTGAGTTACGCGAAAGGCCTGCAGGTTAATTTAGATTTGCAAGAAACCTTAGAGGATCACGCTCCTTCTTATCCTACGGTTGCTTGGTGGTGTGCAGAGTTTAAAAGAGGAAGAACGAGCATCAATGACGACCCACGCTCAGGGCGGCCGAACACAGAGGTAACCGAACAAGTGATGAAAAAAATCGAGAAAATAATTTTAACAGACCGTCGTGTTACTGTTCATTTTATAGCTGAGGAGTTCGATAGGGAGTGTCCATAAAATTAGGTATATAATATGACCATTTGGGCACGAAAAAGGTATCGGCGCGGTGGGTGCCCAGAATGCTTACGGACGCTCAGAAACAAACCAGACTGCGGATTTCACAAAGCTGTTTGGACTTGTTACAACAAGATCCTGACCAATTTTTGGCTCGTTTTATAACTATGGACGAAACGTGGCTTCACCATAACGACCCAGAAACTAAACAACAGTCCATGACTTAGAAGAGGCCGTCATCTCCGACTCCGAAGAAATTTAAGGCATTCCCATCCGCCGGTAAGATCATAGGCTCTCTTTTCTGGGATAGCCAAGGGGTAGTTATGATCGAATACCTCAATCATGGAGCCACAATTACGGGGAATTTATATGCAGAACAATTTAAAAAATTACGTGATGTTATACGCGAGAAAACCACGTCGAGGCAAACTTTCCAAAGGTGTTTTGTTTCACCAAGACAGCGCCCCCGCGCATAAGGCAAGAGTTGCGATGGCTGCCATCAAAGATGCTGGCTTTGAACTGATGGAGCATCCGCCATACTCACCAGACCTCGCTTCTAGCGATTTTTATCTATTTCCGCAGTTAAAAGAGCACCTCAGAGGCCAGAAATTTGATGACGATGACGCCGTGATCGCCGCAGTACAGGATTTTTTAAGGGGTCAAGAAGATTTTTAAAAAAAAGGGAATTTTATGTTTAGAGGAACGATATAGCAAGTGTATACTCTTAAAAGGTGACTATATTGAAAAATAAAATAAAATAACATAAAAGATATTTGCGTCCTTATCATTCTCATTACTTATTGAACACACCTCGTATCAAACCAAAAAAGATTTTTTTAAATCGGTCCACAATTGACGGAGTAATCGGTGAACATAAAAAAAAACATTCAGTGGAACGTATAACCTCCTCCTTTTTTGAAGTCGGTTAAAAAAACAAATTATGCAAATCTCATGGAGGTGTTTTTAACTTCAAGTGCCTATCATTAGCAAAACTATCTACTGATCACGATAGCTGAACGGATTCACATGAAAGGCACACGGGAATAATATCTCCAATCAAAGCCCCAGTTAATACTTATACATTAACACTTTATAAATCCAAAATTGAGAAATTCCCGTTAACGTGGAATACTAATTTTACGCGAACGAGTAAATAGTGCTAATGTGTTTATCCTTGTTGTCGTCACTAATTTCATAGAACGTATCACTTTAGAGAATTGTTCCATCGACAGGCTTTTCTATGCGCAGGAGTTTAGGGTTTGTGATAGTCACAAGTCTAACGTAACCTACGTAATTAATATTTACGATAACTTGAAAACAACACGGCTTCAGCAGAAAATAGCTTTCGATGAAGTGTAATGGTACAAGATACAATGACACCAGTGCAAACGGTATGGATACTCACGGTCAGTGAAGGAAGCCAGCTGCAGGGAAGCCAGCAGCAGCGCGGCGCGCGCCATGCTCCGAGCTCTCGTGGTCGCCATCCCGCCGCACGACCGACTGAGGGCTGCGCGCCCGCCGCGCGACCCCAGATAACCCGCGCGGCACCGATCAACAACCATTGTCCCACACCCGATTAGTTCACTGGATCATAATGTTCATTACTAAACAAACATATTCCAATACTCTGTCCATCCATGAACTTTAAAGAAATAAGGTTCATTTTACGTCTTTAGTTTTTTCCTGTTTTGATTCCCGTGTTAATGACGCGCTTTATTTTAGTGTAAACTAGGTTTTAATTAACAAATGTATTTTTAATGATATCCTTGTTATATTTTTTTGAGGCAGCTGTTTTTGTAAAGAAACACTTTGAAGTATTTAAACGGGCTGAGAACTTATAGACTAGACTATACACACACTATACACACACACACTCTAGACACGGTAGCGCTCTATTTATGAAACATTGCTTCCGCATGTCTGTAAAGATTTAAAACAAAAAACCGCCTTCAAAAACGCAAAAAATAACTTCTTTAAAATTGTAGGCACCTAATAGGTTAGTCCAACTGATGTCGGCTTTTTGTTGAAAATGTTGTAGTCGCCGACTTCAGTTGGACTAACCTATTAGGTGCCTACAATTTTAAAGAAGTTATTTTTTGCGGTTTTGAAGGCGGTTTTTTGTTTTTTAAAACATTTATTTTATTTTATACTTTTAGTGATCATAATACGCTGTTACGTAGTCCCACTTCTTAGTTGAAATGAAACTTTAACTTATATCAAGCGCGCCGCAAGCAACGCCGCGGGAAAGTCATAGTCATATTTGAACAAGTAAATATTATTCGTTGTAGGTAGTCGCTCAACTATCTTAATCGAGATATCTTATCGCCACCCTTGAAATCGGTACCATTGAGGAGTTCCGGTGGCCATCTGTGGTCTTCATCATCAGTTCCACTACACCAAATGATACTTTCTGAATGCAAATGCTAGACTTGTGACTAAAAATACTAAAATCGCTATATGTTTGCCTACAATATTTGAGGAGTTCCCTCAATTCCTCACTGATCCCCTCATCAGATACAGATTTGGTGACAATGGGACCACCTCGGAAGTATACTCTATCAAACCAAAAAAAAAATTTTGAAATCGGTCGACAATTGACGGAGTAATCGGTGAACATACATAAAAAAAAAAAAAACATACAGTGGAACGTATAACCTCCTCCTTTTTTGAAGTCGGTTAAAAAGTATAACGCTATTTTTCAAGATTTGTAATCCCTTCCATTAAAACAGTTTAAATCAAAGTTAATTCTTTGGCTAACCTACCATGTTTTATTCCACAGATGACTTAATTAATATATAAAATTTTCTCTATAAAAAGAATAGTTCTGGGATCCTAGTGAAGAAGGGTGTAAGTCGCCGGAAGATCAAGTGAAAAAGGGTTTAAGCATAAGGATAAACAATAACTATAAGAAACTCCCGGCTCCGGTTTCGCGCTCGGCGCGTTAAATACCTACCGCCTGGCGACACCTGAGGTGTCTAGTCAGTCAGGGGCGTCACGGACGCAATATACATATATGTATTAACCAAGATATTGTTATTGTGTCTTGAATTGGTTTTCGTATTTGTGTTGATTTTAGTGTTTATGGTTGAACTAAGATAGTGTTTTAAAAAGTGAACGACTATTTACGGCAAAATAGTTAGAAATAGGTAATTGATTGAATGAAGGAGTTTTATTTGTTAAATAGTACATCCCCTGGATGTTGAAGATAAAAAAACGGAAACATTAAAAACGAATTCAGAGATAAGAATAGTATTTTGTAATAAAGCTTTTTTAACTTAATAAAAATTGATATTAATGGTCCGGAAAGGAACGTAAAAAGATCCCAGACCATCCTTAAAACTTATTGAGCTTAAAAGGTTGTTTATTTATGGTCTCGTTTCTGTGCTTTATAAGATGATTAATAGCCACACAAGCCATTATATTTTCTGGAGATAATCTTAATATCATCGAAAATATTATTACCTAATTTAACGTAAATGTAAGAAACTCATTTTGCAACAATGTTTCCACGTTGAAAGAAAACATAAATAACATTTCGTGACTAAACTTGTATAACATTGTTATGGTCTCACTTTCAAAACTTACTTAGATAAACTAGAATCCTTGCAATTGCGTTTTTTAAAATTTCTTGTCTCTAAAAATATTAAAAATAACTGTAAAAGTGATTATCGAAAACTGTTCAAAATATGTAAGATACTTCCCGTCACTTTAAAGCACAAATACCTTTTAGCTATTAATAACCATGACAGTTGGCAGCATGACCTGAGTAGAATTGATCACAATCATGGCACGAGATTGGTGTCCGCGGGTAAGTTTGATGTGCCTAGAGTCAACAACTATTACGGAGACAGAACTTTAAAAAAACGCCTGCCATATATTCTTAACAGTTTACCTGAGGACATCCGTCTCGAGCAAAATAAACGTATTTTTAAGAGAAAACTAAAGAAACACCTATTAGATACACTGCCTTAGAATTATTTAACTGTTACCTATAGTGTCGAACTAAGCATTGTATAATACTAAGATTATAGTACTGTTCTTTTAAAGTCTTTCTGCAGTCAAACTGTACTAAAACAGTTTTGCAGGGCTTTTGTTTATTTCAAATTTTTGTTGTTGGTTTAATAAATAAATAATAATTATTATTATTATTAACACATCCATAAACCGATTACAATATTTCACAAGTGACAGCCCTGACTTTGGGCGCGGAAGACAGAGGGGCGTAGCGGGGTGAAGGGGGAAGTAGGTATTAAAAGCGCGGCATTTGGGGCCTGGGTAAAGGAGATTCGCTTCTACGTGTATTTATTTGTTTATTCTTATGGTTTAAGTCTATTATACCCCGTTTATGTATATACCCTTTTTTATTACGAGTTAAGTGGACTTATACCCTTTTTCACTAGATCTTCCGGTGACGCGGTTATCCACATTGTAGACCGTGTAATAACTACATATCATCGTTTTTATTTTAAATGATATGTGGAAGTAACGATAACGTCACTTTGCGTGCTAAATTCAAAGGACATCATCGGGGTTTCATATATTTTTTGGTCCAAATTTGTAAGAGGCGGCCAAAGAGAAATAATGATATATGTATTATGTTACAACTTGTCTATCTGAGCATTTATTGTTATGGCACTAAAGTTGTAGGGCCAATGACCTTGGTTTTATTTTAGTTCTGAAATTCATTGTTGCGGTGAATTAAACTAACAAAAACAAATTAATTGTCATACCATAACTTGCCATTTGAACTTATTTTTATATGATACGGTGGATCCAAACCTATTTTTGACCTGAGAGTCGTGTATTGCGTGTATTTGGGGTTTTTATAATTAAACAAAATATAATCATCTACAAAATGGAATCTCCCCAGCAACCCCAAACATTGAATTAATTTAAATTCAATGTTTGGGGTTGCTGGTGGGATGCTCCACGGCAACCCCTAATTTAGATCATTTGTACTCTCGATCTATGGAGGTACATTTAAAACAAAGTGCGTACTAATTCAGTACATATTGGGTACAACAGCGGTATGTTTTAATAAATAACAAATTCTTAAATTAATCTTTGGGGTTGCTGGGGAGATGCTCCACAGCAACCCCAATATCATATAATTTGTACTCTCGATCTATTGAGGTACATTTCTTTTTAAGTATATACAAATTCGGTTCATATTGTGTACATTAGGGTTATGCTTTAAAACATTACAAAACAGACAGTGGGGTGTCCAGGGAGCATGACATAAGAAATTAGGTTTACATAAAATAATACAACCAATTTGGATAGATAGGTTTAATATGAACATAATATACAATGCCGATGTTTATTTATAAAAGCAGGTAAAAACCGACGACACATACACCGCACAATACAAAATAATTACATTTCCCGAGGCGTCCACAAAATACCCCCTAAATATTGCGATGGCAGTACATTTAACACCTCGACCAGCGTTGCCAGGCCTCCTGACCCTGCACCCGCGGCGCTGATCTAGGCTGCGTCGCAGGCGCGGGTCCTTATTGCTTCGTAGATATGTCACGTTGCTACATTTGTACAGGCTCAAGCGCCGACGCAAACAAAATTAAGTAACCCAAGCGCCCCTTAACTTGAGAACAAGCGTAGCGGAACTAAACTGGCCTAAACCCTAAAATAATTAAGTAACACTTGCATTAGGACGAGTGTAAAGGAGCGTCTTCACCGAGAGCATTCGCGAGTAACAGGCATTCGTCATCGAATCAACGATAAAGATATTTACGTGTCAAAATGAGCGGCTGACTCGAGGTCCGACTGCTTTTGTCCCACTACTATTCGCTATCGTCATTTTTTTTTTCGTAAGATTAGGTTCGTTAGATATCTTGAGATGCCCGAAGGGTAATCCGCCCATAAAAAGGTGCCCTGCTTTAGGCAGGGCTCCGGCGAATAGCAGTAGGACCAAAATAATGTGAAGAGGGTCCACGAGTCTGGTGGGTCAAATTGATGCCAACAATTGCTTCGACGAATAACAAAAAACGAGCACTCGTTACTCGTCCACGAATTACACTCTTAGTGGGGACCCACCTTTTGATCTCTCAGCGTATATTGCAGACCTAGGATTACTAATCATTATTCACCTTCACTTAAAACCAGTATCGTTTAATTATTACAATTACCCGCGTCTATGGAAAAACGGAAGCCATTTCTATCACTTTATCAATTATCTACAGTTGCGATGAGCGCACATTTGTTTATTATTTCGACTAGCTTCTAATTGTAAACTTGTTTTGTCTGCAGCGTACGTTGGTGTTCGTTACGGCTCCGCCCTTGATCCCGCGGCCACCGAACAACTGCGTATTACTTTTAAACACATTTATTGCACAACACGTAAACACATTTACTCCTATTAAAATAATCTTTGATTAAAACCATTGAATCCCCATTGAAGTACTAAGAACAACAAAAAGTGCGTTGACGAAATTTGCTTTAAGTTCTCTTCCACCTTCCAGTTGCATGACATTGCTAATCATACACAACAATAATAATACAGTAAAAATCTAAGAGTTATAATTGAGAGTACAGAATAATTGTAACGTAAGTATATAGCGTTAGGTATCCTTACAATAACTATCGTTGCCCTTAGCCGAGGAGCCACCCTCAATAAAGACGTCAAGTATATACAAAAGGTGGTTCTGCACGATTCCAAAGTTAGCCGATTATAAAAAAACTTAACCTAAAACACAGACATGTCAGACCTTCGACAATATCTCCATAAATTTATGAATAGGTATACTTTATTATTTCATGTCCTGGAGTTCTGAACGCCCCAGGATGTCATAGCTGACACAAACATGAGGCGCACAATAACTCGCTAACTCGTCTGTTATACAAAAATCGGCAGACAGGTCTTACCGTTTTGGCCCGTCAATAGGTTAAATGTTTTTAGAATCTTTTCTGTATTTATTTGAAAACTTGCAGGTGTTTACTCTATAATCCTACAATCTTTTTTACAACGAAAGTAAGTTGGGTATATTGTCAAAGGTCGAAATGCGTGAAGTGCCTCATCGTTTCATTTTATAAATACAATTTTAACAACGCCATTCGTTGCGAATATGAAACACTGTGAAGCGAGACTCTTCTTTACTCCAGAGCGTATTTTTTTGCCCTCGCACCGAAACTAATTTATTTTGCGACTAGACGAATGACTTCACTGTACCGCGAGCTTCTAACGTAACGCAAAGCTACCTTACGTATTACCTAAGTAGTCAGTTAAATATAAATATTATCGAAAGCTACGCCTCGACGCCCGGAGGCTCGGTGACAAATTTAAGTTAACTATGGAGCGTTCAATCGATCTGTATATCAACCTACGGATGCGAGCGACGTCGAGTCGGGAGCTCGGTCGGAGCGGGAGCCGGAGCTGGCGGTGAAAACCCGCAACATTTACACCCTATAATAATAATAAAAATGCCACAATATAAAAGGCGCCGCCGCCGGCAGCCAGTGCCCGCTACAAACACAGTGATGATTATTTTACGGTAGATACCTACCGGGGCCGCTCTGTCGCTCGCCATCCAACCGTGAATTACAATACGGCCTCCCTGCGCGAATTTCTAAATATATAAAAATCTAAGAATCTCGTTTCTGGTGCGGTTTCGGCGACAGGCAAGGGAACTTCGAGGGGTGAATCGCGCCCGCTCGTCGTGTGAACGGAATACCATCTTACTCACTAACGTAAACCTCCCGACCGCCGCAGTCGACAGCGTGGCCCGGGCTCGGCCGCGGCCCTAGGAGCAGCAGGCGCGGGCGGGCGGCGCGCGCGAGGGCCGGCGCTCCACGGCGATGCGCGCGGCGTCGGGGTCGGCGGCGCGCCCGGCCGTCTTGTCGAGGATGGCCTCGGCCAGCTCGCTGAACGCGCGCTCGATGTTGATGTTGGCCTTCGCCGACGTCTCCATGAACCGGATGCTGTGCTCGCGCGCTATCTGCACGACCGATAACAACCGAATCATTCCAGCACAACTCCACTTTTTTGCCGTCGCGAGGGACAGTCCTGACTAATACTTGACCGACGAAATTGATATAATCAAATAAAAAACTCAAGTAAAGCCTCGTTTGCACGTAGGTTACCTATACATGTTTATGAACGTTATTTTTTGTGTAATGTATTACAACCCCAGCAATACCTATAAGAAACCTATCTAGGACTTCTATCTTACTATCTTACTTTTAATAATTAATGATTGTGTTTTTTACGGAATGTTATTTATGAATGCTATTATTTATTGAATTATAATTTGTATGTTTTTATTTGTAATTGATAATTGTATTTTAGATTTATATAAACATTTTAGACTAACTATTAATATTTGCACGCTTGCATGCAAGCTGAACGCAATGGATTTTTAATTATTGAACATCTGCTCTACGTTATACTGTGTTCTGGCAAATAAATATGATTTGATTTGATTTGATTTGATTTGATTTAGGAAATAGTAAAAGCTAATCTACTGGTAAAAGCTTCAAAACAAACTCCTACTAAAAATAACCCTATGTATACCTAATCCAATGTTTATTAGGCATGCAATTAAATTATTCACCTCTACCCTTCTACTTATTAACACTAAGTACTCCCTGAGATCTTATTTATAAAGAAAAAACGTTCTCTCTAACGAGAACGTTTTTTCTTTATACAGAACAAACACTACACGAAGTTAGCTAGCTAAGAAGTATTCCGCCGACGTACAACACCTAATTATCAGCAGTAAACCGGCCCACTCTGCGTGCCGGCGCGTGGCCGACGCAACTCGTAAATAAGCGAGAAAGTGCCACTTCGCACTATTCTCGTCATTGTCGCATCCCGACGATATTTATTCAAAACGAAGTGTTCAAATACCAGGTCAAACCTACCAAAAATGATATCGGTCAAAAATGATATAGTTTGAAATCAAATAGGTCAAACTACGGAAGAAGACGTGCGTTTTGAAGCAATTTTAGTTCCCTATTTGCTAAGCTTTCTTACGAAATATCACACTATTTAAGTGGATGTTGTGAGTAAACAATGATTGATATGCAGAATAATTTGACTGGATGTGGCGAGTAAACAATGATTGAAAGATAATGCAGAATAATTTGATACAATTAATTGAGACCGAGACGAGAGAGACGAGATTAATCGAGGCTGACCTAAATATATTCGCCGTAATCAGTAAAGCACTATTTCCACCAAACGGCCCGCAACGGATCGGAACGGAGAGAATTTTATGGTCTTTGAACGACACTAAATCTTATATGTACTGTTTTTAAGTCTACATTACCAAGCTGCGGAGAACAGCTTGATCGCGGGCGTCTTCCGCGACATGTGATCGTAACCGAAAGTATGCTGCTACACGCAATCGGCTCCGTTCGCTTGCGATCGGCCTCTTTTGCTTGTCGTCGTGTGCGATCGGAACCTTTCGGCCGTGACCGGGCGAGCCCACTCATTCTCGAAAATGCACTCAAACACGTGGTAGGAACTAAACTATTTGACTGGGTGCGGATACGTTCGCAAGCAACCGTACGGTGCCGATCGTGTGCGTCGACATCCTGTCGACCGCGAACGGCTGTTACAGCCAGATCGTGTGCGTCGACATGCTGCCGGACACGATCGGTTGACGCCGCATCCGTTCGTATTCTTTCCGATCGGATGCGATGCGAGCCATTTCATGGAAATCATCCTTTAAACGAATCTTTCCACAATAATTAATCATGGCATTGACAGTAAAATTGGTCATAAGCTAGGCACGAATGGGAAAGGCATTATAGCGGTTTCATCAAACGAGCCGTGATAAAGTTGACGAATCGATTCGGCCTCCAGTTCCCTCAGTGAGAGTGATAAAACAAATCGTTATTGCCCATTAAGGACGAGGACTTAGCATTCTTCTCGAATGTGGGCGGGGTGAGGTAACACTTTACTATTAACGATGCAGTCATAGGCTTGAAATAAGGGCATTGTTATTTATACGAAAAGCTGTTCAGTTATCCACGGAGAATCAAATTGAGCATAAGCTACTAAAGATAAAAAAAGTTGAAATATAGTTCTGTAATTTTCATTCAGTAATTTTAACGGCATGTTATGAAGAATTTATACCATTCGGGAAACGAAATATAGTTAACAAAGTCAAGGTTATTTTTTAGTCTGTAGTATTGAAATCTAAATTAAGTAATGATAAAATGCGTACGAGAACTTTAGGGTATGGGTATCAAAAGGCGATGTTGAGCAGCCCGCGGTGCCGCGGTGATTCACCCGGCGCACCCGGGGGACAACAGGCCGCTTGTGTGCGCTAATTACTCCGCGCTTGCGCAACGGTTTAGCACGCACTCGTACATCACGGGCGTGATTGCCGAATACCGAGCTGATTCAGCGCCTACTTGATACCGGCTCGAGTTTGTAAAGAAAACAAGGAGCGCAGTAGGGAACGCGTTAACTGTACGAAATTATACATTGACCATGAATGAATATTCTACCTATAAGAGTTGTATTTATGATCACGGAATATTTCTAAACGATAGGTATGACTAGCTAGCTGCAAGGATGATATAGCTACTTACTAATAAAATATTTCACGGTTTCGTCTACGTGACATATTAGTTTTTAACCGTGGGCACAAAGAGACAATAATGGAAGACTATAATGCACAGACAATATAAGCAAGGTTATACCGTGTAATAATGTCACAGGAGCACATAATATTCATTCGTATTATCCGTGCATTGGATTTTTGAAATTTTGAATATTAGTCCAGATCATGATATCAGATTATGCTCTGCTTGATTGTGGCATTGTGCGAGGGGTAAAGAGTTCTGTTCATACTAACCGCCTCCCCGCGCTCTTTGCTGACGACGCGCTTGTCCTCCATGTCGCACTTATTGCCCAGGATCATCTTCTCCACGTCCTCGTTGGCGTGCTGGAATCAACAAACAAACACACTCCATATTAAACCAATCATTCACTAACTAATGCTTAAACTAATGGTTGACAACATGTTCTCACTATACTATAAAATGTTATTTATTTATTTAAGAAAAAAATAACACAAACAGTCATTGACATAGCTGAAAATTAAAAACAATACTGTGACATATTGACAAACAGTGTTCAAAGAAGACATAATAAAAATGTAATAAATCAACCTCCTTAATACATGTTTAGAAATATTTACTACAACTAAAATTCTAATAAAACTAGGTATACAAATTAACAACTTCATTTCTGTGGTTTTACGATTTGGGGGAAATTTTCAGTTGCAGTAAATATATTATTTTTAAATTTACTTAATGTGGTGTTAAAGATATCTATATTTTCAAAATAGTGATTGTACGTGAAACAAGGCGAGGAATAAAGGAATTCTTAGCAAAATTCGTTTTAAATAGCGGAATTTGGAACAAGTGCTTCTGGCCGCAAAATCGGTTAGGACAACGGAAATTAATTTTCCCTAAGAGGTAAGGGCAGCCAATGTCATTATTTAAAATTTTATACAAAAATATCTGTTATGTGAAAAATCCCTAATATGGGTTTGAGACCTCCACAAGATTTATTCAGACTTTAACCACTGGCTGGAGTATCAGGGGACAATGTCACACCAATTGACCTAGTCCCAAACTTAGCTCTGGACTTGTACTATGGGTATTAGACAACAATATAATTTCTTACATAGAGAAATATATACAGTCGTGAACTTTAATTTGGTTCCCACCTTAGGTCCAAAGTCAATCTGACATTCTACAACAATAAGGTTGAGTTTCCTAAAAGTCACAAATGACTTGACATCTCTAATGACATTGATGACTTCAAGCATATTTTTCTTGAAATGGGTCACAAAATTAACGTTTGTGATAGTACTTAAATACATAGAAAACATCCATGACTCGGGAACAAATATTTGCGCTCATCACACAAATGTCTGCCCTTACGTTGCATGTTCATTTGAGTGTGAGTGAGATGGTATGGATTCCGAGCACTGTTGACAACTCTGGATTGACCTAATGTATTTCCATCAAAATTTATGAAAAACTACCATGGCAGCACAATGATTTAAATAACAAAAAACACCACAAACACAACACTTATCTTTTTATCTTAGGAAGTAAAAAGCATGTAAATAAATCCAGTCTACCTTCTAGCCGGCCTTGAGGTCAGCCCTATGGGTTCAGTGGTTTTTTATCGCAGCTTAGCCACCACAAGAGATAACAACAATACATAGGTATTTCCTTTTGCATAGTGCACAAGCAAAGTAAATAAGAGGAAAATTACAAACATATTATTGATTTTCAGAAAAGAATATTCTTAATGATGAGTCTGAAACTCTGTATGATGTATCAGGGAAAACAGGGTGGGCTGGTTGCTAAAATCAAAGTTAAAGAAGGAACTATCTGACCTGAATAACATAAAATGCTTATATGGAACTAAAATAATCTTAGCCTTATCTACTGAACTGTAAACTCAGTGCCTAGTGCAATTGAATGTTAGTTAGTTTTGATTTTTTAACTGTGATTTCATTAATATTTATTTTATTCTACAATTTCAAGTTGAAACTTATTATTATAATTTAAATTATGCCTCACTAAATAATGTTTTTGATTTATTTCTTTCTTTAATGGCCCCAGACTTGAGTGTTGCATAACAGAATAAATCATATTGGAACTATCCATCTACTGATGTCAACATTCATCGTAACCATATTAAGTTTCCAAGTGCCAACCCTCAGGCCTTTGGAGCTGTATGTGTAACACCCAATGTGTTAATTGTTGTGTTCCCGCTGATTGCATTCATCATGTATTGTCCAGAACACTTGCGCTCACCTCATCTATGTTTCTGAGCCACTTGACGATGTCGTCGAAGGTCTTCTCGTTGGTGATGTCGTACACGAGCATGATGCCCATGGCGCCGCGGTAGTACGACGTGGTGATGGTGTGGAAGCGCTCCTGTCCCGCCGTGTCCCAGATCTGCAGCTTGATCTTCTTGCCGCGCAGCTCTACCGTTTTTATCTTAAAGTCGATACCTGCAGATCGCCACACAAATACGATAGACACCGCCTTTTCACAACGTTTTCATATTCAAAAGAGTGCCAGACTCTAGAAAATTCAAACACTTTTAGAACATGCACCGTCAGCATCATGTAATGGAAATGTACACAGCACTCGGATATTTTTAGTAGATACAAAAATGGTACATACCAATCGTGGAAATAAAAGTAGTTGTGAAATGGTTATCTGAAAATCTGAATAAAATGCACGTTTTGCCCACACCGGAGTCACCGATGAGGAGCAGTTTGAACAGTAAGTCGTAAGTTTTCTTGGCCATTTTTTATGATATTTTACGCTTATTTGTAAGAAAAATTAGCTAAATCCAAAAATCATCCGATCCGAACGGAAATGTGACAGCTCACTGAATGTGTTGCCAGGGTGATGGAATAGTGATGTCATTGAACTTGAAAATCGCTCAAGCCATAGACAATTTGATAACTTTCCACTCTAATATTTTTTAACTGTGTAAATTGACTATATAATCTGTGCTGTGCGCAGTTTTTTTTTTGTTCTGGCTGCCTTACCTTAGCGTCTGCGTCGTCTGTTTCTCTCCAATAATCAATAAACTCGATACCCAAGAGATTAGTATTCTGCTTTCTGAATGAGAAGATTCCCACCGTAGAGACTAACATGTAATATATAATTGAAGCTGCAAGTGTCGGTGTTGCCGCTACTTAGTGACTTAAAACATCACAATGCATCGCCGTGGCGGGAAACGTATCCGAATGGATGATCCTCCTCCGGAGTATGTGAATCCCATGACTCCGGCCACTCCCATGACGGACTACGGGGGGCAGTCGGTCCACGAGCCGGAGACGCCCAATGTTAACTACTCGGGGTTTAACGTGGGCACCGTGGCAAACTCTACAGCGGTCGAGCCACCCAGAGAGGAGGAGGATTCTCATCACGAGGAAGACGACTTGAGGTCTCCGTCGCCTGCGCCTACTAAGCGCGTGACCAGGAGCCGTGGCCGCGGGGGAGATGGCGGCTACGTGGGCCGACTGGCAGAGTCCCCACCGCCGCCGCCGCTGCGCCCGCGGCGAGGCCGGGGCGGTCGGGGCCGCGGGCGCGGCCGGGGGGCGCCACCGCCTCCCGCTTATTCACCTCCTCCCATGTTGTTGCCCGGGGATGATGAGAATAGTCTTTATAACATACTTCGATTTAACAAGACAGCAATTAATGTAAGTTTTAAAATCTAGGTAGCTGTAACCAGTTTTGAACTAACTTCGACCATGTAATACAATACTATTACAATCAGTATTATACACCTCAAGAACAAAATGTGGACAAGTACAATTTAAAAATGGATTTGTAGTACCCCCTGTTGTCTTATGGCTAATAGCAATCCCTTCTCGAAAATAAGAACTACACATCATAATGTCTTCTGTCTTGAGAATATATCAATTATTTAACGGGATTGTCATTGTTATTGCAGCAAGTGGTGGACATGTGGATTGAGCAATACAAGACCAACCGCGAGCATGCGCTGGTGCAGTTGATGCAGTTCTTTATCAACTCGTCAGGCTGCCGTGGCAAGGTATCTACAGACATGGCACAGATGGACCACACACTCATCATCAAAAAGATGACACAGGAGTTTGATGAGGTAATTATCATAAATTCTAATAGAATAGGATATGCATAGTGTACTACATGGCAGAGACAGTCCATTGGTGTAACATATAGTTAATGAACATAAAAACAAAGTAGTGTGCTTAATTTGACAGTAACATACAAAAAGTTCCAAAATGTCTTTAGTTTCATGTGTGAATCTTTTCCATGATTTATACTAATATTTTTATAATTGTTCAGGAAAGTGGAGAATACCCTTTGATAATGTCAGGGCAAACCTGGAAGAAGTTCCGTGCCAACTTCTGTGAGTTCATCCAGACCCTAGTGAAGATGTGTCAGTACTCCATCATCTATGACCAGTACCTCATGGACAACATCATATCCCTGCTGACTGGGTTATCAGACTCGCAAGTGAGAGCATTCCGACACACTGCTACATTAGCAGGTGAGTTTCTCACATTAAGATATATTAAAATAAAATAAATAAAAAATAAAAAAGCCTTTAATTTCTGGGATACACAAAAAATAACAATTACACTTACAAACTGTTCCAAAACACTTCTTATATAATTAACTAGCTGTTGCCCGCGACTTCGTCCGCGTAGAACTCGTTTATCGCAGTTAAGTAAATTAATAGTTTTAAGTAATTCTATAGTTTGACGTCTTCCCTGGCAAGAATGATCTTTCAAACACATGTAATATTGAGCTCGAAATTTACCGGGACACCAACTTTCACCATTAACTCTTACGGGAGGGCACTCCCGATACCTCGAAAGAGTTCAGGAACTCTAAGGGTATGACGTGACTTGCTCTGTGTCTATGACATTGTCTACCAAGAGATACTCCACAACATCGCCTTCTACATGAGACATATTTTTATATTTATCCGCCCGACAATTTCGTTTGTCGGTGCTAATATCGCCCTCTCGCACAAACATTCTCTATTCTTTATATTGTTTTTTAGATCGGGGTACACGTTATTTTTTAGATCATCTGTGTTTTGTACAATATTACAGAATTCGCGGTTTAATGTATTCAAATCGTTACTATCTCTCGCCATACGATCTTCGCCAATTTTTAATAGAGCTGCCGTATATATTGCCCCGACTGTGTATCATGGTGTACTCGTAGTTCCTGGCATATTTGTAGTGAGGTATATTTTTTATATATATATATACCCATATCGTAGATGCCGAAATGCATTTATTTTAACCGCTGGTGTGCCCCTAGTTATCACCGGTAGATGAGAATCTGTCTAAATTCGCCGTCTCAAAGCACCATCCCTCCCATGATAGTTTGGTTGCTCTTAAAATATCCATCATAGTTCAATATTACATATATTATATTATGAGTCTTAATACTAATTATAATGTAGGTATCTATCATTATAAATGGCGGAACTCCCAAACATCATCCGTGGCCGCTGAAGAAAAAAGACAATATTCCTCAAACAAATTTACCCAATGCCCATTAATCTAATTCGGTTCCGCGGTTAATCCATGAAAGCGGAACAAACAGACAGACGACAGACATAATTGAATTGCCATTTTGAATTTCTACCTATACTTTCACATCATTTTCGAAATCTGCGTCCTCAAAATCTAAGAAAATGACAATTATATCCACTTTTTAAAAAAGATCTCATCTTGATTTCTAAATTTGACAATTTTCATAATCTGCGGCCACAAAATGTAAGAAAATGATACCAATGACGACTTTTTCAATAAACATCATTTTGAATTCCAAATTTGATATCATTTTCGAAATCTGCGTCAACGCAACCTAAGAAAATGACACCCATGATGACTTTTTCAAAAAACACCAAACATTGTCGTTATTTCCTCGGGAACTTTTAAATTTTCCGGGATGGGATTTTTCTATGTGTTAATCCAGGGTGCTACCTCCATTTTAAATTTCATCCTAATCCATCTAGCCGTTGCAGCGTTAAGGAGTAACTAACTAAAACCCCTTTTACCCCCTTAGGGGTAGTTTTTTCTAAATCGCTGAAAGCAGTATATTTTATTTATAAACAGTAGCCTAAATATCAATTTCCTAATCTAGCCATTTCGATATCTCCCATACAAATTTCTACTCCCCATTTATCGCCTTAGGGGGAGTTTTACCGAAATCACTGAAAGTTTTTTTTTTAATGTAAAAAGTATTAAACAGTAGCTTAAACACCAATTACCACGTTTCCAACTAAAAAAATTAACATAAATGACCAAATTGTCATACAAACTGCCATCCCAAATCTCACCCCCTTAGGGGTGATTTTCCAGATACAAATTTAATCTAATTCAGTTCCGCGGTTTATCCTTGAATGCATAACAAACAGACAGACGATAGACATAATTACTTTCACGTTTATAATATTACTATGGATTTTCTTTCTACAGCAATATTATGTATACCTATCGATGTATAGTTTTTTTACCCCTTGAGTATTGTTTGAAATGACATTTTAGAATTAAATAACCGACCAATTCGGCGAAAAATTAAATGCCTGTCCGTAATTATTTTCAAGTGATCATTATAACCGCCCTAATATTAAATAACAGCCGTAGAATTAATATGCCGTGAAAATAGCGGAAAAAATGATAAAATCTGGATATGTCAACGCTGACAACTTCAATCTGACACCGCTCTTTTTGATATAGACTAACAAAACTGAATGTAGGTACAAAGCCTGTCTCATTTTATCGCACTGGATGGCAAAAGCCATAGGAGAAATAAATTATTCAAATGCGCAATTTTGTCAAATAATTACTAATCTTATTCTATATTAGTAATTATTTGCGTCCCCAAAAACTAAGAAAATGTTAACCGTGACAACTTTTTCAAAAAACATAATTGCCGCCAGCTTGAATTCTAAATTTGACATCATTTTCATAATCTGCGTCCCCAAAATGTAAGAAAACGATACCAATGACGACTTTTTCAATAAACATCATGGCGGCCATTTTGAATCCCAAATTTGATATCATTTTCGAAATCTGCGTCAACGCAACCTAAGAAAACGACATCCATAATGACTTTTCCAAAAAACACCAAAGATATTGTCGTTATTCCCTCGGGAACCTTTAAATTTTCCGGGATGGGATTTTTCTATGTGTTAATCCAGGGTATAAGCTATCTCCATTCTAAATTTCATCCAAATCCATCCACCGCCATTGCAGCGTGAAGGAGGAACAAACTAAAACTCCCTTTTACCCCTTTTGTAGTTTTTTCTAAATCGCTGAAAGAAGTATTTTTTATTTATAAACAGTAGCCTAAATACCAATTTACAAATTGCTTATTTTAAAAATAACTAATCTCCTATACAAATTTCTACCCCCTATTTCAACCCTTTAGGGGATGAATTTCGAAAAATCCTTTCTTAGTGTACCCTTAGGGTACCCAAGGAATATTCCCTTCAAATGTCAAGTCCCTAGGTCCAGCAGTTTAGGCTGTGCGTTGATCGATCAGTCAGTCAGTTTTACCCCTTTCCATCCCTTCGGGGATGAAATTATCAAAAACGCTGAAACACATATAAATTAATTTTCAATTTTCATCCTAAACAAAATTTGAATAGTCTAACTTAAACTAAAACTGACGGACTTTCATATAAATTTTCATTCCCTTAGGGGTGGAATTTCCAAAAATCCTTCCTTAGTGGATCTTTACACTATATAAGGTATCTATGTGCAAAATGTCAAGTCTCTCGGTTATAAGGTTTGGGCTGTGCGTTCATATATCAACAATCCGTTTTACCCCTTTTCATCCCTTTGGGGTTGAAATTATCATAAACGCTGAGACACGTATAAGTTAAAAATTCAATCGCCAACCTAAACGCAAAATTTGAAGCGTCTAACTTCGAAATTGACGGACTTTCATACAAATGTTTTTCCCCTATTTTACCCCCTTAAGGGTGGAATTTCCAAAAATCCTTCCTTAGTGGATCTTTACACCATATAAGGTATCTATGTGCAAAATTTCAAGTCTCTAGGTTCAGCGGTCTGGGCTGTGCGTTGATATATCAACAATCAGCTTAGCATTTTATATAATAGATTAAATTATAATGATCTCGTATTGTACACCAGAATCCTCTATGAGGTAAAGGCCTCTTCCAGAGATTTCCAGCTCTTCCTACCTTGGGCCCTCCAGACCCAGTTTTTGCCAGCTGTCACGACAATATCGTCAGCCCAGCGTGCCAGAGGCCAACCTCTCTTCCTTTTTCCCACTGGACCTTTCCATGTGGTTATTTGGGATGTCCATCTATCGTCCTGCACTCTGGCGATTAAGATATATTACCAGATAGGTATTTGTACCATTTAGATAAAAAAAAAAAAAAAAAAATAGCCTTCATTACTGAAGTTTTTGCTTACTTATACTATTCTATTCTATATCTATAATAACTTAATATAAATATATATCTATTCTCCATCAACAACTTCAGTTTGTCTTCCAACATAGGCCTCTTCCAAAATTTTCCATTCTTTCCGGTCCTTTGCCTTTCTGGGCCAGTCTCCTCCACATACCTTTTTCAGGTCATCGGTCCATCTAAGAGTAGGTCTTCCTCTTCTTCTTTTGTAACCTCTTGGGTATCACTCGACAATGTCTTTATTCCATTTTTCAATGTTTTACCATGTGGCCAGTCCAACACCATTTTTGTTGTTTTATTATTGCATTTACTCTTTTACATTTCGATTTACCTTTAATTATTGATAATTTAACTTTATAGTTTTATATTTAGCACTTTTTGCTCTATGTTATTTTGACAAACGGCTAGTTTTTCATGTTGCTTTTTTGTTAGTGCCCAGGTTTGGCATCCATAGGTTATTATAGGTATTATGCACATATTTACTAATTTGAACTTCTGACTTACCAAGACCAAGACCAAAACTTCCTCGATGCATTTGACATTCTTTTTTAATTTCCTTATTTGTCTGGCTAGGGGTGATATTATTTGCCCAAGATATACATATTCGTTTACATACTCTATAATATTTCCGTTAATTATAATTTGCTCTTCAGTGCTATTAGTCATTAATTTTGTTTTAGACATATTCATGGATAGACCGACCCGTTTGCTTTGTGTGTCTAGAGTTCTTCTAACATATATCTCAGTTCTGTTGGATTATTTGTTACCAGAATGAGATCATCTGCGAATCTGAGATGGTGAAGTCTTCTGCCGTTGATATTGAGCCCATAATTATCCCAGTTAATACGTCTAAACACGCTTTCAAGGACTGCATTGAATATCTTTGGTGATAAGGGATCGCCCTGCCTCACTCCTTTCTTTATTTCAAATTGTTTGCCTAGTCTCTCTAATTTAATCTTAGCTGTAGTGCTTGTATAAATTTCTTTTATTATTCTAATATACTTACTCTTTGTTCGCTAAGTGATTTCCATATCATGTCATGTTTAAGTGAATCGAAGGCCTTATTGTAGTCTACAAATGCTACATAATAATATCTTCCGTATTCATGGCACTTTTCTGTTATTTGTTTAATTACTAGTATGTGGTCTATTGTAGAAAAGTTTTTTCGGAATCCAGCTTGTTCTCTCGATTGGTTTTAATCCAGAACCCTTGTTACCCGTCCTAGTATTAACTTTGAAAATACTTTGTGTAGATTACTCATCAAGCTTATTGGTCTATAATTATTTATTTCATTTTTATCTCCTTTTTTATGTAGAAGGGTAATTGTGGTCTTTGTTCATTGTGTTGGTATAATTTCCTTTTCTAAGATTTCATTATAAAGGTCAGTAAGTTGATCTATGATATTGTTAAGGACTGCCTTTAATAACTCATTGTTGATATTGTCATTTACCATTTAGATAGTTTGACGTTATCAAGAAGGCAGGGCAGCCCACCACTCAGCTTATTTTCCAGGAGCCCAATATATAAAACACGAAAGTTTGGTACACGAAAACGTGTACCAAACTTCACGAGTGGTTCTCGGCGAACGGTCTCATTCTCAATGTGTCAAAGTCCAACGTGATGGTGTTCGCAGCCGGAAACACTACACACATCCCACTGATACAGGGCCCGATACCCCGCTGTGACTCTTGCAAGTTCCTCGGATTTACTATTGACGCCAGTCTGAAGTGGAAACAACACGTAGACAACTTGTGTGAAAGGTTGGGCAGTGCTGTATTTGCACTGCGTAAACTAAAGCCAATTGTCTCCTGTGACGCACTACTTCAGATTTATTACGCATACTTCTTTTCACTAATGTCGTATGGTATTCTCTTGTACGGGAACTCAACGAACTCTGATAGAGTATTAAAATTGCAAAAACGAGCCCTTCGTGTATTGGCAGGGGTAAATCCGAGGCACTCGTGTAGAGAACTATTCAAACAGTACAAGATGATGACTCATTATTCACTGTATGTATTTGAAGTAATTATGTTCACGCGTCGAAACATTCACTTATTTAAGCGAGCGAATATACCCGGCGAAATCACCCGTCAGACGGGGCGACTACTGCCTGTGTCGCGGCGACTCGCGCTGCTCGACAGGATCCCGCGCGTAATAGGCCCCTCGATGTACGAGCGCCTACCCGCCACTATTAAAATTGAGACCTCAAACGACACATTTGAACGCCGACTAAAGGAACTATTAGTATCAAACCCGTTGTATTCTGTAAAGGAATACAACGAAAAATCATTATAAATTAATATGAATTTAATGACTTGTTTTTACATTTATTACATTATTAGCTTATAATGAATATTGTATATTATATTATATTTTGACTCTTCACAATTTATATCTAGGATGCCCTAGCTTTTATAAATTATTTGACATTTAAACATACTTTACTCCTTTGACATTGTACCATTTTAATATTATTTTAAATTGTTTTCATATTACTTCTTTATTTTAATTTTTTACTGTATTTTGATTTGACTTTTTTTTTTTTTTTAGATATTTATTTAATTTTCTGTACATTAGGTTTTTTATAACAAATATTCAAATATAAAAGTAAAATAACAATACTAATACAAAAAAATAGACATTATAAAAAACCTAACCTACGAGTGCCGCCGGCAGCGGGGCAGGGCTCAAGCTACCGGTGGTTAGGGCTGCAGAGAGAGGAACCTCCTCACAATACGTGCCGTGTCGAGGAGTACTGCCTTCTGTATCTGGCCCTTGATCCAGCCATCTAGCGAGAGTCTCTTGAGGTGTTGGTCGAGACTCTTCGCTATAAGACCGTTTGCCGAAACAACTATCGGGACAATGATAGTCGAGTCAACATTCCGCATGGCGGTCACCTCGTGAGCCAAGTCAAGGTACTTGCTGAGTTTGTCCTTCTCGGCCTTCACAAGGTTCTCGTCATGCGGGATGGTGATGTCGACGAGCACTGCCCGGCGTTGAGATCGATCTGTCAACACGATATCAGGCTTATTGGCAACAATAGTCCTGTCCGTGATGACAGATCGATCCCAATAGAGCGTAGCACGACCAATTTCGAGAACTGGCGCCGGTGCGTACTTATATTACGGCACTTCAGACTCAACAAGACCATATTGAAGAGCAAGTTGCTGTTATTTATTTTATTATTATTGTTGTACACTCTGACGATCTTTTTGTGAATTCATAGTATTTTAATTTAAAAAATGACATGTAAATTTTCAAAATGAAATAAATATATCTAATCTAATCTAATCTAATCTATACTGATCCATTTGTATAATTAAATAGCGAAATGTTAATAGAATATAAAAGTGAACATTAAAATCTTTATTGTATAGGTAGGCCTTGGCCTCGCTGGCCATAGGTGGGTAGACTCTTTAACATGTCTGACTCTAATAGCGCTACCTTAGAGGAGAACACTAAAATTAGCAATAGGACAAGTAGTGGTGGACCATGTCAATAATGATATGTAATTAAGAAAAATGTACAAGAAACAGTACATGTACAGGTCGCCTGGTCAAACTTAACTAAAATAAAATAAAGCCACTAACTCACTAATTAAACACACAAGAACTCGCCAAATCGCAATCACCACTTATTCAGCTTAGGTTAGGGGGTGGCAGCTTTGCGTCTAGTCTGCTTGAAATTATGATTGATGCGAATCCAGTGATGAAGCTGATGACGGCGCTGGTGGACGTGGCGCTGCTGACGAGCGTGAACTGCGACAACTGCACGCGCCAGTATGAGGCAGAGAGACTCAAGGCGCGGGACAAGCGCGCCTCCGAGCGGCTCGAGGTGCTCGTGGCCAAGCGCCAGGAGCTGGAGGAGAACATGGAGGAGATCAAGAACATGCTCTCCTACATGTTCAAGTCAGTCTTCGTGCACCGTTACAGGTACCACAACAATACAGTATGACCTACATATAACGTGCACACAACTGCCTACTTGTCTCGTCTTAGTTATTTTCAAAATCTTTAACTCTGTGCTTTAAATATTATAACTAAAAGTATTTGATATTTTATCTAAAAAGCAGGTTAGTCCTCTCAGCGCAAGCCTTTTTTCAATAAGATTGGGACTGATTTTATAGTTAAAATTATTTGAATTTACTTATGCCCTTTGTCATCATCAATTAGTAATTATTTTGTCTTGTCTGTTTTGTATGATTTAATTACAACTACACTCAATCATCACGTATTACTTTTACCTTGCTAGAAGTCTGTTAGAGATTATGACATGCTAGGTTTTTGTGAGAAACTGTATTTGATTTGCAGAGATACGCTGCCTGATATCAGAGCCATCACAATGGCTGAGATAGGCATCTGGATGGAGAAGTTCCCTGCACACTTCCTTGACGATCTCTATCTCAAGTATATTGGGTGGACTTTGCATGACAAGGTATGTTCAATATGTTTTTTTTTTTTCATATTAGCAATACTTATACCCACTTTGAAAATGTACTTGATGATGATTTTGCAAGCCAACGTCGGGTGCCTATATAGCGCGTGGATAGAATTGGTGCTTTCTTCCTTTGTTTTTCTGTCATTTTATGCCATTGAGTTGAAAATGAGATGACGTAAGTTTGTAGTGATGCTTTGAAGAAATGTATTTGAACTGGGTCAAGTGTTGTGAGATTCCAATGACTGAAGGTTGGTTTGTCCCCAGGTGGGCGAGGTGCGGCTGCGCTGCCTGCAGGCGCTGCAGCCGCTGTACGAGTGCGAGGAGCTGAAGGGCAAGCTGGAACTGTTTACGTCCAAGTTCAAGGACCGCATCGTGTCCATGTCGCTCGACAAGGAGACCGACGTGGCGGTGCACGCCGTGCGGCTCGTCATCGCCATACTCAAGTGAGCACACACTAGCAGCACGGTCTATATTAAGTAACCATTTAAACCTAGAGGCAACATTTCTAAAAATGTTATTAACGATTTAGTGCGTTTTCTGCAGGAATTATTTGAATTCAGTTTTCATTTGTTCGAATCTTACCAACTGCGCCAGTTATATGTATCTGGATATCGAGTCAAAAGCGATCTAGCTTCTCCAGTATTTTAAAAACGAATGTCGTCTCACGGCCCAGTTCGTACATCAGGTTCCTGCTGAGTTCTATCCTTACATCTGTGCTACGGCCCAACTCGATGGCTAATAGTTGTTACCGCGCGGCTCTAGACTGACTGTCGTAGAGTCGAGTGTTAATGTTCGGCACGTCCTCAGGATGCACCCGGACGTGCTGACGGACAAGGACTGCGAGAACGTGTACGAGTTGGTGTACTCGTCGTGCCGCGCGGTGGCGGCCGCGGCGGGCGAGTTCCTGAACGTGCGGCTGTTCCGCGCCGACGCGCCGCCCGCCGAGCCGCCGCGCTCGCGCCGCGGCAAGCTGCGCCTGCCCAACACGCCGCTCATCCGCGACCTCGTGCAGTTCTTCATCGAGTCCGAGGTCAGCCCGCATACCTGGCTAACTCTTGAGTAGTTCCTGAACGTGCGGCTGTTCCGCGCCGACGCGCCGCCCGCCGAGCCGCCGCGCTCGCGCCGCGGCAAGCTGCGCCTGCCCAACACGCCGCTCATCCGCGACCTCGTGCAGTTCTTCATCGAGTCCGAGGTCAGCCCGCATACCTGGCTAACTCTTGAGTAGTTCCTGAACGTGCGGCTGTTCCGCGCCGACGCGCCGCCCGCCGAGCCGCCGCGCTCGCGCCGCGGCAAGCTGCGCCTGCCCAACACGCCGCTCATCCGCGACCTCGTGCAGTTCTTCATCGAGTCCGAGGTCAGCCCGCATACCTGGCTAACTCTTGAGTAGTTCCTGAACGTGCGGCTGTTCCGCGCCGACGCGCCGCCCGCCGAGCCGCCGCGCTCGCGCCGCGGCAAGCTGCGCCTGCCCAACACGCCGCTCATCCGCGACCTCGTGCAGTTCTTCATCGAGTCCGAGGTCAGCCCGCATACCTGGCTAACTCTTGAGTAGTTCCTGAACGTGCGGCTGTTCCGCGCCGACGCGCCGCCCGCCGAGCCGCCGCGCTCGCGCCGCGGCAAGCTGCGCCTGCCCAACACGCCGCTCATCCGCGACCTCGTGCAGTTCTTCATCGAGTCCGAGGTCAGCCCGCATACCTGGCTAACTCTTGAGTAGTTCCTGAACGTGCGGCTGTTCCGCGCCGACGCGCCGCCCGCCGAGCCGCCGCGCTCGCGCCGCGGCAAGCTGCGCCTGCCCAACACGCCGCTCATCCGCGACCTCGTGCAGTTCTTCATCGAGTCCGAGGTCAGCCCGCATACCTGGCTAACTCTTGAGTAGTTCCTGAACGTGCGGCTGTTCCGCGCCGACGCGCCGCCCGCCGAGCCGCCGCGCTCGCGCCGCGGCAAGCTGCGCCTGCCCAACACGCCGCTCATCCGCGACCTCGTGCAGTTCTTCATCGAGTCCGAGGTCAGCCCGCATACCTGGCTAACTCTTGAGTAGTTCCTGAACGTGCGGCTGTTCCGCGCCGACGCGCCGCCCGCCGAGCCGCCGCGCTCGCGCCGCGGCAAGCTGCGCCTGCCCAACACGCCGCTCATCCGCGACCTCGTGCAGTTCTTCATCGAGTCCGAGGTCAGCCCGCATACCTGGCTAACTCTTGAGTAGTTCCTGAACGTGCGGCTGTTCCGCGCCGACGCGCCGCCCGCCGAGCCGCCGCGCTCGCGCCGCGGCAAGCTGCGCCTGCCCAACACGCTGCTCATCCGCGACCTCGTGCAGTTCTTCATCGAGTCCGAGGTCAGCCCGCATACCTGGCTAACTCTTGAGTAGTTCCTGAACGTGCGGCTGTTCCGCGCCGACGGAACCGAATGATTTTCCGGGGTATAAATCTCTAATCCAAGTATCATTGATTCGATACACCCGTGTCAAGAAGTTGAAGGGGCCGCTTAATTGATGTGAGACGTCACTTCACTCGCTTCGCTTCACAATTCGTGCTTCCGTCGTAATCGCTTTCCAGTGACTCATTTGTGCGATTTTAATTTTAATATTTCTCAAATTTATTTTATATCACGGTTCGAGCGAAATGGTAACTTAATATTATATTCCTCGCTGGCTCAAACTTTGAGATCCCTTGAAATGTCACTTTGGCAGTGACGTAAAACTTTGTTTACATTTTTTTTGTGTGGGAATAAAAATCCGAGCTTAGTCAAGTCGGCTGAGCTATTCTTGCGTGAACACAAAAGTCACAGGAATGTGTCGTTTACAGTTGCACGAGCACGGTGCGTACCTGGTGGACTCGCTGATCGAGTCCAACCCCATGATGAAGGACTGGGAGTGCATGACGGACCTGCTGCTGGAGGAGCCGGGCGCCGGCGAGGAGGCGCTCGACAACCGCCAGGAGTCCTCGCTCATCGAGCTCATGGTACGTGTTTAGAGTTGTAAAATGGATATACTCGTATACGGTACAGAGGTAGTACCGGGGCTTCATCACTCGCGAGCATGTCTTTTGTATATTTTATGTGAGCAGATCGACGACGACGACGATGATGATGACGATGATGACGTGTGGTCCAGGTGTGCTGCGTGCGGCAAGCGTCGACGGGCGAGCCGCCGGTGGGGCGCGGGGCGGCCCGGCGCGGCGCCCCGGCCAGCCGCGAGCAGGCGCGCGCGGCGGGCGACGAGCGCGCGCGGCTCACGGCGCACTTCGTGGGCGCGCTGCCGGCGCTGCTCGACAAGTTCGGCGCCGACCCCGACAAGCTCGCCAACCTCGTCGCCATCCCGCAGTACTTCGACCCCGAGCTCTACACCACGCACCGCCAGGAGGTAACCCTGAGCCCGGTCGGACGGTCGGTGTCCCGCTCCGCTCGTATTGCGTGCGCCGCACTCGAGTCGAGTTGGCGTGACGTGTGATGCTAACGAACCGCGCTCCTTTATTTTTAAGGCACTGGTTTAAAGCGGCAGTAAAATGTATCCCTTTTATATTAAAAAAAAAGGAAAAGAAAAGTTAAAAAAAAATCGTTCTTATTCTCATCACTGTCAATTTTATTGAAGTGGCCCCAAAAACCAATCCAGTTTGTGATATTCCCGTCGAACTTTCGCAGTTAAATTTTGGGTAGCCGGAACCATCACGACTGACAGGCCGAGCTGCACGTTGACCTGTTACATCCGTGCTGTGACTTTACAGTATTATTTGATACGTGGCTGCTGTTGGATTCACTTGACCTTTTTCTGCGCACAGCCTTCTGCGAAACGTTGTCGTACTTAACTTTCATGCGCTGCCAGTCGTACTGATACTTATCACTAGTCAGGCAATCCTCTAGAAATTCCTCCTCCGTCATTTCTTCTGCGCTCAGATATTGTTCCTTTATACGCTCGTCCACGTTAAACAATGTTTCAGCTCTGAGCTGCAATCGACCGAAGGCGGCGGTGACTTCATCAATGTGCGACTCTAAATTAGCGTTAAAATCGTTCTTGGCTTTCGTAAATAGACTTCGAGCTATTGTTCTTTCTCTCCGTAACTTTTCCATATCGTAAAACGTTCGCCAGATGAAAAAAATACTAGGAAATTACTCGAAGTCAGGAAAACTATGTTGTACGATACGCCATTTATTTTAAAGAGTGACATAGAAAATTGAAATTTCATAAAGTTTAAAACTAAGTCACTGTTACACAAAGTTTGTAACAAGTTGTATGATTTATAATTACAAACATAGCCACCATAAAGGCCGGTTCTATTGACCTTACCTAAAATTTCATACTAAATCGACGTGAGTATATTCAATCAAAGTGATGTTTCAATTTTCAATATTAAAGCTCGCCTTGCGGAATTAATTTCCTAACCGCCCATTTCATATTTTTTTACTGCCCATTTATTTAGTAAACTTTTTGAGTATTTTTGAAATGACATTTTGGAATTAAGTAGCCGACCAATCGCGGCTCCCACAGTACAAGGAAACCAATAAAAGTGTGATCATAACCTGGAGTATTTCCCTCAGGCGAACCTGACGCTGCTCCTGAACAAGCTGCGCGACATCGTGCAGGTGCAGACGGAGGCGGAGGTGCTGGAGACGTGCGGGCGCACGCTGGAGTACCTGTGCGGCGCGCAGTGCGCCGCCAACCGGCAGTGCGTCGTGGCGCGCGCCACCATCACCGACATGTGCGTCAACCGGTACAAGGAGGCCATCGACGACTACCGCTCGCTCGTCGAAGGGGTCAGTACACCACATGCAATGCAACTTATATTGTAATATTACATTCGTGAATACATAAACTGAACTAAACACTACATTACATCCGTTCATTATTATAACTACACTATGAACCCGAACTACGGTTATATATGATTAGATTAGCTTCTTAGACAAGGTCACTTTTGACCAGGCCGACTGCAACTACAGCCGTTCAATTTTGTCACGTCTACTTGTGCTAATACTAAAAAGCGAGTGGATTTATGAATGAACAGTGATGGTGTTATGTCAGGGCGAGGAGCCGGACGCGGATGAGATCTTCAACGTGGTGAACTCGCTGCGCAAGGTGTCCATCATGTACATGTGCCACGACCTCAACGACACCAACATCTGGGACTCGCTGTTCGAGGACCTGCCCAAGTGCCTCAAACAGACCGACATGCCGGCGCAGGTGCGTATATTAACTACTATAGACAATTATGTCACTCGAACATACCGTATACAGTTGGAGTTTTAATAGTGTTCAGTGTTGTAACAAGTTCAGAGTTGTAAGTTGGTATTGTGTTGTGTTGTAGTGGTACATGTTGTGTGTGGTGCGCAGGCGCTGGTGTTCGTGGTGCGCTGCCTGTTCTACTCGGTGCTGTGGTCGCTGCACGAGCTGGAGGAGCGCGGCGCGGGCGCGGCGGGCGGGGCCGACGCGGTGCGCGAGCGGCTGCACGCCTACGTCGCGCTCTGCAAGGACATCGTGGCGCGCGGCGTCGAGCCCCAGCTCAGGGAAGAGGTGCCCACCGCTCATGTATTGTTGTCAGAGGTGCTGTGGTCGCTGCGCGAGCGGCTGCACGCCTACGTCGCGCTCTGCAAGGACATCGTGGCGCGCGGCGTCGAGCCCCAGCTCAGGGAAGAGGTGCCCACCGCTCATGTATTGTTGTCAGAGGTGCTGTGGTCGCTGCGCGAGCGGCTGCACGCCTACGTCGCGCTCTGCAAGGACATCGTGGCGCGCGGCGTCGAGCCCCAGCTCAGGGAAGAGGTGCCCACCGCTCATGTATTGTTGTCAGAGGTGCTGTGGTCGCTGCGCGAGCGGCTGCACGCCTACGTCGCGCTCTGCAAGGACATCGTGGCGCGCGGCGTCGAGCCCCAGCTCAGGGAAGAGGTGCCCACCGCTCATGTATTGTTGTCAGAGGTGCTGTGGTCGCTGCGCGAGCGGCTGCACGCCTACGTCGCGCTCTGCAAGGACATCGTGGCGCGCGGCGTCGAGCCCCAGCTCAGGGAAGAGGTGCCCACCGCTCATGTATTGTTGTCAGAGGTGCTGTGGTCGCTGCGCGAGCGGCTGCACGCCTACGTCGCGCTCTGCAAGGACATCGTGGCGCGCGGCGTCGAGCCCCAGCTCAGGGAAGAGGTGCCCACCGCTCATGTATTGTTGTCAGAGGTGCTGTGGTCGCTGCGCGAGCGGCTGCACGCCTACGTCGCGCTCTGCAAGGACATCGTGGCGCGCGGCGTCGAGCCCCAGCTCAGGGAAGAGGTGCCCACCGCTCATGTATTGTTGTCAGAGGTGCTGTGGTCGCTGCGCGAGCGGCTGCACGCCTACGTCGCGCTCTGCAAGGACATCGTGGCGCGCGGCGTCGAGCCCCAGCTCAGGGAAGAGGTGCCCACCGCTCATGTATTGTTGTCAGAGGTGCTGTGGTCGCTGCGCGAGCGGCTGCACGCCTACGTCGCGCTCTGCAAGGACATCGTGGCGCGCGGCGTCGAGCCCCAGCTCAGGGAAGAGGTGCCCACCGCTCATGTATTGTTGTCAGAGGTGCTGTGGTCGCTGCGCGAGCGGCTGCACGCCTACGTCGCGCTCTGCAAGGACATCGTGGCGCGCGGCGTCGAGCCCCAGCTCAGGGAAGAGGTGCCCACCGCTCATGTATTGTTGTCAGAGGTGCTGTGGTCGCTGCGCGAGCGGCTGCACGCCTACGTCGCGCTCTGCAAGGACATCGTGGCGCGCGGCGTCGAGCCCCAGCTCAGGGAAGAGGTGCCCACCGCTCATGTATTGTTGTCAGAGGTGCTGTGGTCGCTGCGCGAGCGGCTGCACGCCTACGTCGCGCTCTGCAAGGACATCGTGGCGCGCGGCGTCGAGCCCCAGCTCAGGGAAGAGGTGCCCACCGCTCATGTATTGTTGTCAGAGGTGCTGTGGTCGCTGCGCGAGCGGCTGCACGCCTACGTCGCGCTCTGCAAGGACATCGTGGCGCGCGGCGTCGAGCCCCAGCTCAGGGAAGAGGTGCCCACCGCTCATGTATTGTTGTCAGAGGTGCTGTGGTCGCTGCGCGAGCGGCTGCACGCCTACGTCGCGCTCTGCAAGGACATCGTGGCGCGCGGCGTCGAGCCCCAGCTCAGGGAAGAGGTGCCCACCGCTCATGTATTGTTGTCAGAGGTGCTGTGGTCGCTGCGCGAGCGGCTGCACGCCTACGTCGCGCTCTGCAAGGACATCGTGGCGCGCGGCGTCGAGCCCCAGCTCAGGGAAGAGGTGCCCACCGCTCATGTATTGTTGTCAGAGGTGCTGTGGTCGCTGCGCGAGCGGCTGCACGCCTACGTCGCGCTCTGCAAGGACATCGTGGCGCGCGGCGTCGAGCCCCAGCTCAGGGAAGAGGTGCCCACCGCTCATGTATTGTTGTCAGAGGTGCTGTGGTCGCTGCGCGAGCGGCTGCACGCCTACGTCGCGCTCTGCAAGGACATCGTGGCGCGCGGCGTCGAGCCCCAGCTCAGGGAAGAGGTGCCCACCGCTCATGTATTGTTGTCAGAGGTGCTGTGGTCGCTGCGCGAGCGGCTGCACGCCTACGTCGCGCTCTGCAAGGACATCGTGGCGCGCGGCGTCGAGCCCCAGCTCAGGGAAGAGGTGCCCACCGCTCATGTATTGTTGTCAGAGGTGCTGTGGTCGCTGCGCGAGCGGCTGCACGCCTACGTCGCGCTCTGCAAGGACATCGTGGCGCGCGGCGTCGAGCCCCAGCTCAGGGAAGAGGTGCCCACCGCTCATGTATTGTTGTCAGAGGTGCTGTGGTCGCTGCGCGAGCGGCTGCACGCCTACGTCGCGCTCTGCAAGGACATCGTGGCGCGCGGCGTCGAGCCCCAGCTCAGGGAAGAGGTGCCCACCGCTCATGTATTGTTGTCAGAGGTGCTGTGGTCGCTGCGCGAGCGGCTGCACGCCTACGTCGCGCTCTGCAAGGACATCGTGGCGCGCGGCGTCGAGCCCCAGCTCAGGGAAGAGGTGCCCACCGCTCATGTATTGTTGTCAGAGGTGCTGTGGTCGCTGCGCGAGCGGCTGCACGCCTACGTCGCGCTCTGCAAGGACATCGTGGCGCGCGGCGTCGAGCCCCAGCTCAGGGAAGAGGTGCCCACCGCTCATGTATTGTTGTCAGAGGTGCTGTGGTCGCTGCGCGAGCGGCTGCACGCCTACGTCGCGCTCTGCAAGGACATCGTGGCGCGCGGCGTCGAGCCCCAGCTCAGGGAAGAGGTGCCCACCGCTCATGTATTGTTGTCAGAGGTGCTGTGGTCGCTGCGCGAGCGGCTGCACGCCTACGTCGCGCTCTGCAAGGACATCGTGGCGCGCGGCGTCGAGCCCCAGCTCAGGGAAGAGGTGCCCACCGCTCATGTATTGTTGTCAGAGGTGCTGTGGTCGCTGCGCGAGCGGCTGCACGCCTACGTCGCGCTCTGCAAGGACATCGTGGCGCGCGGCGTCGAGCCCCAGCTCAGGGAAGAGGTGCCCACCGCTCATGTATTGTTGTCAGAGGTGCTGTGGTCGCTGCACGAGCTGACGGGTGACTGATTGTGAGACACGCCGCCCCAAAAAACGAATACAACCTCTTTTCATAAATCATAAAAATAGAAAAGTATAGTGATACTAGGACCTCGTGCCGAGTCCGACTGAGTCACTCTCCCCGTCTTATCCTCTCTCATAGAACATTAATTACTTTATTTGTATGGAATCTAGCGATGAATTTACTAACATACTACATTCCAACTTCTTAAAAATACAAATGTCTAATGGGTCTCGAATCCCATGTACCATCGGATGACCTGTTTGCTCGTCAGCCTTTTCTTGCCATAAAAATGTCAACCTTCCATAGTAATCTTTAGTGGCCATGATCGCTCGACCCGCAGGCCTACACGTCGCTGTGCGACCTGCTGATCTTCTTCGCGGAGCAGCTGGGCGCGCGGCCGGGCGCGCCGCCCGCGCTCAAGGCGCTGGTGCTGGAGCCCGACAACGAGCTGTGCGACCTGCTCAACACCTTCATCCAGGAGTTCGTCTTCGTGCACCACAACTACGGTACCGCCCTACACACGACACACCCGCACCACGACACTCGCGTTCTACTAACGACATCTAGTAACAACTTTAACATTTAACGTCATTTAGCGCAACTTACTTTGACAGCGTACATCATAGCGTTCTCGAATTTTCCCCAATCAGTGTATATTAAACTTTCAACTCATGTGAAGGGAGATAGATGTCTCTATTGAATAGTCACGTGTTATTATTGAGAAGCCACACTGAAAACGAGTTCTATGAATACCGTTCTCACTGTTTTCCACTTTCAGTATACGTTATGCATTATCTTTCTACTCGTATAGCAGAAGGTCGTGGCACTTCCCTCGGTGGTGCGGCTCCTCGTTTATATTCGTTACTTATTTTACGGATGAATCGATAATCTCCAGTTTGATGAAAATTGTATCAGTAAATCCAATCTATAAACTCTGAAATTAACTTAATTAAAAAAGGGTATTTTACATAACAACGTAGAGCAGCGTGGCAAATAGAGCCCAGAAGACTTCTTCTTTAGACTTTACTATTAAATTAAATTGACGATAGCAGCGACGCGTATCGCATCTTTCAACAGTCAACAGGAAAGTCAGAACTGCGGCGCAACCCCAATGAATATGAATCAATGTGCCGTGCGCGAGATCGACGCCCAATAATTTGTTTGATGCGGTCGAGTATTACTTTTTTTTTTCATTTTACTGCACTGAAAGGAATGTCGGTTTTGAAAATGGTTTTCACGGGTGAAGGCTTGCATGTAATGGAGAACCTACTGGATAAAATGTTTTTAGCCGGCAAAATTCATATTTATTTTGTACATAATAAAGGTAATAAATTATTAAGAGCTCCGTTGAATTAAATATGTAACTCATAATTAATGTACTCCGGAAAACCAAATCTACTTATTCCCATTAAAGACAATGAACAACAATATATTGAGGAATGTACATGTAAGTTAGCCAATTGTTGTGCTAACGAAATAGTCTTAACTGGCTTTTAAATATCTTCAACGGACAGCAAATATTCCCCTGCGATAAATTCAATGGATGCTTCCTTTATTTTAAGGACTTCCTAAAATTTGTACCGGAAAGGATTGTCAATTGTAATGGGCAAAGATGTGAACAAATATTATACTGACACACATAACCAAAAGTTTTCATTGATTGTGTTTTTACATAAAATAACTTGAAATAATAGTTATGGACGTACTTATTATCTTCGATGTAATATAAAAATAATTATCAAGCGTGTAAAATATTTAAAAGAGGTTTTACACTTGATTATTGAACTCGGTCTTCGAATATATCTATACGTGATCATGAAGTAATAAAATAATGGTAAATTGGTTCGTTTGGTTTTGTTTACACGTTTGCCCATTTCAACTGACAACGACTTCACATGCACTTTGCTGTTTAGGATGAGTATGTGTGAGTATTGGTAGATTTTGGAAATGAAGTGGGAGCGAGAAGATCAACAAGAAATAAGGATTGTGAAGGAACGTTGACGAGAGCTTTCCGTTCACTCATGATGTCTAAACGTGCGGCCGGGCGGGCGTAGGCTCGCCCGGCCGCTCGCGCACGACGACACAGGAACGTCGCCACTCTGACATCACCCACAAGATTTTTTAAGTTCTTGTATGTAAATGAGCCGTTCGTTTAATTCCGTCGGGATCTTCTGTAACTGTGTATGTTCAATCATTTCTGTACTGCTAGTGCGATTATTTGCTATCGTCGCCTCGGCATTAATCGGCGCGCAGCGAGTAATGGCATTAGAATGAAAGGTATAGTTGCGTCTCGGGCATCCGCACCCGATAAACGATCAAGGAGAAAAAATATGCATTATTTTCGTTGAAGAAGTGTAAGGGAAGTGACGAAGTATGGCGTGATATGCGCTGGCCGCGCCCGGCCGCCGCCGCCCGGCGCGGGGTAGGCGCGAGTCCCGCGACGACCGGGCGTGGCCGCGCCGCCATAACGGAGCGTGTTTGGTTGCATGTCGCGCGGGGCGTGTCGCGGCGCGTCGCGGTTCTCCGGTAAGCTGCACTCGCTCGCATCTCCCGACGTATTTTACCTTAGTAATGGCCGGACACCCCCGGCGCGACGCGGCCGGCGGGCGGGCCTGGGTCTCCGGACTCGTGTCGGCGGACGGTCGCCGCGCGCCGGACACGTTCGTGTGGGGTCGCGACGGAGGCGGGACGGTCGGGCGCTGGTCGCCGCCGCGGCAATAATGCATATTTTTGTCTCTTGCGCGCTCGGAGCGAGTCGCGCGCCGCGTCGCACTTAACATTACTAAGGGAAAATGGTCGCGCCGCTTGTCACGTCCGGGATCGACGGCGAGGGCGCGCGGCGCCGGCTTCGCTCGCGGTCTCGGACACGTCCATTATTAACACAGTTTTGTTATGTTTTGTGCATGTTTTGTGCGTGTACTCGAGTTTTAGTTGCGTCGTCGTCGCTGTGATTGTAGGACTGGTCGTATCTCGGCACGAGGGTAACATTTTCGAAGGCTTTTACTAAGTTTAGTGCATCGCGCCGGCGCTCGTAGTCTTAGCGTGCATGACTAACCTAGGCGTAGCCTGTCGCGGTGGGCGGCGACGGCATTCTCATTGGTGGTGATTTAGCTAATCATTTATTTTGACATTCTTTTTTTATATATTTCTTACTTATTATTACAATAAGCGAGGTTTACACTTGGGACGAATGTTAATCTAGGATATAGCCCAAGACACGTTACGTAACGCCACTGATGCAATCCGGGACGAGCACTGATTCGTGTGCAAGCGTAACCCTCGCCGCCGGTGACAGAGCGTGCGCGCTGACGCGTGGTGTGTTGCAGACGGTCAAGACGAGCGGCGTATCGAGGAACTGCACAAGCGGCGCAACTTCCTGGCCGCCTACTGCAAGCTCATCGTGTACAACGTCACGCCCATCCGCCGCGCCGCCGATGTCTTCAAGCACTACATCAAGGTACCCACACACTGACATCGAACACTGTGGGAAAATATCGTTTCGGGTTTATGTATAGGGTTGGCCTCGGCGGATCCTAACATGACCTGCAAGATCTCCAGACCTAAATCTCTAATTCTGACATAAAAGTGCTGTAAAGATTTATAGTTTTCTATGAAAAAAACTGAAACGATTTATTCCAAATGCACACACGAAATGGTAGATTATTGGTAGATGGTTTGTATCATAACCAATAAAAAATAATTCAATTGTCAATTTCAATGACTTGTTTTCGTGTGCAGTGCTACAATGACTATGGCGATATCATCAAAGCGACGCTGTCGAAGGCGCGCGAGATCAACAAGCTGTCCTGCGCGCTGACGATGGAGCTAGCGATGCAGGCGCTCTACACCTGCATGTTGCAGCGGCACACCGCGCCGCACCGGCAGCTGCCCGAGCTCGTCGAGCTCAAGGTAAGAGTTTGTCCATTACTAATGTCGAAGGCGCGCGAAATCAACAAGCTGGCCTGCGCGCTGACGATGGAGCTAGCGATGCAGGCGCTCTACACCTGCATGCTGCAGGGGCTATAATTCTGCAAACGTTCGTTACAGGAACTGGCAAAGCGATTCTCGGTGATGTTCGGGCTGGACGCCGTGAAGAACCGCGAGGCGCTGACGGCGCTGCACCGCGCCGGCGTGGCGTTCGCCGCGCTCTCGCCGCGGCACCTGCTGTTCCTGGAGCCGCTCGCCGAGCTCTCCAACAAGCTGCTACGCCAGGACAAGCGGCACGTGCTCAAGGTATACAACCGTCTATAAATATTTTATACTTCTCCGGGACCGACTTACTGACTGACAGACAATGGCGCCCAGCCGAAATCGCTTGAAATTTGGAAGGAATATTCCTCGGGTGCCCGAGGGGTGCGCATAGAATATTTTTTTCTCGAAAATGATCGGACATGTTGATATTACTATCTACATAATGAGACGCGAAGTACATAGTTTACTGACAGTTCTCAAATTAAAAAAAAAACATTGCGTGCTCGCTACACTTTACGCTACGCGTTGTTATCTTGTAACTTTTTAAAAAGTGAAAATGCCCATAGTAAAAGATGGCACAAGTCTTATACATCCAAATTTTATTTGAAACATAACTCTTTTATTTGTGTCTGGAATAGCTTATGTTTTTTTTAAAACAAAGCTTGCGTTTCTCCTTGTCATAAACAAAAAGGCGGTAAAGAGTAATGGTTTTTTCACGTGAAGTTTCTGTTTGTATACAATTACATTTATTAGTGTGCTCAAGCCACGATCTATTCGAAGAATCATTGCCGTGAGCATTTACTACTGTGCGAAATTAATTAATATATTTATTACCTGTTCAGTAAATATCACGTAAGCCGCGCCGTTATGAATAAGTATGCGACAAGCTTGCAAAAGCACCTGAAATTAAATCATGCCAACAGTGTCGTGGAGTATATCACTACCAGTGTTTAAATATAACTCTAGATAATTTCAACAAAGAGTCTAGGCAGTACAAAGCATCGTGGAAATGTCCAGAATGCAAGGCAGCTGAAAAACGAGGAGTTAATTCTAATACTCCAATTAGGCCATCAGACCAAACACAGGCAGATCAGTCGCCAGAGTCTTCAAATGTCGTGATTCAAGATCTCAAGAAATATCTAGATGACAAGCTGGAGCTGCAATCAACGAGAATCGTGTCTACAAAATGCTATGGTACTGAATGCCAAAAAATGCTTACATATAAAATTTACCAGGAAAAAAATGCCTGTTTCAGAATCCTATTGCATCGACAACACCGTCCTCGAAGAAGTTACTGCCATTCGTGACTTGGGGGTATTACTTGACAGTGGGTTATCGTTCCGCGATCATATCGATAACGTTACAAGAAAAGCGTCTAGGCTCTCTGGTTTTATCATTCGCCAAATGAAGTTTTTCAATAGCTCTAGTCTAGCTCTAGTTCTATATAATAGTCTTGTGCGAAGTACCTTGGAGTACTGCAGTCCTGTGTGGAGTCCAAGTTATGCTATTCATATAAAGAGACTTGAGGCTATCCAAAAACGTTTCTTGTACCACCTTGCCTTTTGGGAATCTAAATGTCGTGATCTAAATGGTTACTCCCAGAGACTGCAGCATTACGAAATGTGTTCCCTGGAGACACGTAGGGCAGTGGGTGATATTGTGTTCTTGTTTAAAATAATACATGGCAAATTAGAAGCTCCAGGATTTCTTGTCAATGTAACCCTCGCAGTGCCTCGTTCGGGTAGTCGCCTTTCTAACCGTAAGACATTTGCATTACCTTCTCAAAGAACAGTGGCAGGTCAACATTCACCGCTATATCGTATTTGTTCACAATGCAATAAAATTAGAGACGATTTCGATATATTCACTGGTTCTGTGGTCTTCGCCAAAAGGCTCTTATTCTCTTTGTTCGAAAAGGACAATCTTTAAGTTTTTTAACGTGATTATAATAATACGTCATTACTTTAGCTGTTAGAGGTGGCTCTTGGACTTCAATAGTAGATTTATTATTTAAATTTTAATGTCATTATGATAGAGTAATAATAGTGTTAAGTTTTGTTTTTATAATCATGCTGTGTTCACATCTAGTAGAGCGTACACCATATATAGCGCCCAATGTATAAAATCTTTAAGTATGCTTGTGTAACGTTCAGTTTTGTGACCCAATAAAAAAAAATAATTAAAAAATGAGTTCAAGCGATGAAGATTTTACTCCAACATAATTTTTTTCTGGCGATTTTTGAGAAAAGCACTATATTTGCCTCGTCAGGAATAGCAATTGCGGGCTTCGTATTTTTAAACGGACTCGCTAGCTCGGCCCGCGATTGCCTACTTTCATGCCTAGGCAATAATGTACTATTGTAATAAGCCCCCGGCGGTAAGAGAAAGGGGAATAACAGGAAACGTATGTTTACGCGTACGAAATCCCGGGCGGCCTCTAAACTTAAAAGACTCGAGAACGAACAATCGGACTCGGACACAAAATATATTAACTCGTACCGGGGATCAAACCGGGCTTCGGAGGCGGGGTCACTACTCGCGTCGACCTCGCAGTCGGCCTAATATCGTTCAGTGTTGAAGAGATAGACGTGCTCGTGTCGCAGTTCCTGGACGCGAAGATCTCGGCGGGCGCGGGCTGGGGCGAGGAGTGGGCGCCGCTGCAGACGTACCGCGGCTCGCTGCTGGCCGACGCCGCCGACGAGCGCCCGCTGCCCGCGCGCCGCCACTACACGCGCCGCAACCGTGAGTGCACACCCGGCTACTGCCCGGGCCTGACTGACCCGTCTGTACCGCGGCTCGCTGCTGGCCGACGAGCGCCCGCTGCCCGCGCGCCGCCACTACACGCGCCGCAACCGTGAGTGCACACCCGGCTACTGCCCGGGCCTGACTGACCCGTCTCTAAACTTTGGAATGGCCGCGGCGACCCCGCGGCGTGCCCTTCAAAATATACATTACATTACATACATTTTGTAGAACCTACGGCATAACACCTATAGATGAATTACCGAGAGCGTGGAATTGCATATGTAGTGATTGTACTGTTCGCATGAAAAGGAAAACCATTTAAGTATTTTTCCTGTTTTAATGAAATTACCCTAAACAAGTTGAATTTTATGTCCTTTTTTGCTTTTAGTCGCTTTCATTTATTTAAATTTTCATTTTTAATATTGGAAATTGCTTAGGTATGGGACAGATGAAAATGATATAAATATAGTTATCCTGATGACTTCTTGATCTTGATCAAAATCATCTACTGCCGACGGACAAGTAGCTACGTAACTTTTTCTTACTCGGGAGGGGAATTTTTTCGTTGCTTTTAATTTGTCACTCTTACTCTCAGTCATAATTTTATAAATACTCGAGAGAGAAACACCTGTTGTTGTTGGTGCTTTTTCAAGTAATTGGGCAGCGGTGTAAGGTGAATTTAAATTTTTCAATAGTGCGAGTTCAAAGTATTTATGACAGTTAAAATTATTTGTTTACGTTGGCTCTCAATCGGACCAAAATTACTGCTACTCTCTGCCATAATTTTTGCAAACTGTGTAACTTACAGTCGTACGTGCCCAGTCAAAATAATTCTGAAAATTGCGAGAATACAATAAAATAAGACGTATATTTTAGTGCATTGTAAAGCAAAGTATTTAGAATTCGACGATGACATTATTTATGTACTTATTTAGAATTCGACGATGACATTATTTATGTACTTACTTATTTAATATATAACAATACTCTTTTTACGCTGATGGTATGAGAAGTAGAGGAAATTTAAATATAGAATGCCTGTAAACACATATTACTACTACATATGCAATTCCAAGCTCTCGGTAATTCATCTATACCGACGTAACCCGGACCGTAAGAGACAAAGTTGCGTGTATTTGATCGTCGCCCCCTTGTCGGTGCAGGAGGGCAAGAGGCGGAGGAGGAGGCGGAGGAGAACAACGAGTCGGACGGCGAGCAGCCCGGGTGAGCCGCGCCCGCCGCGCTCGGCCTCGGCCGGAGTGTCCGAACCGGGGTTTCTTAACCTGTCCGTTTTACGAGTGCTGGAGTGTCGCGGCTACACGATATATATTCTTAAGTGCCTAATATTATTTATTGCATCGATAAAGCCACGCGTTTTCAATGAAAAATGTTTGGATTATTTTTTTAATGTTGAAAATTGTCCGCTACTACAAATAGTTTAAGAAACCCTCTAAAAAACCGATTGCCGGCTCGGGCCGTACTTTATTGTATGGCTCGAGTAGGTATCAGGTTTGAGGATACTGTACCGACCTTTTAAATTCTGACTTCGAGATCACCTCATTATACAAATGATCGATTTATCAAGTTAGGGCGCGATTCCTTTCGAACGAACTTAAGCGAAGGGCAACGGAGACCAATTAACGATCGAACGAATATAAGCCTAACATTTATTCTAGGGCTAGGGCTAGGGCTGTCTTATTGTAGAACAGTCCGGCTGGCCGTGTTCCCTTCCCCGCTCCGTTCGAGTGGAAACGCACCCTTATGATGGAGTGGGTCAGACCACACCGAGCCAGGCGCGGGACGCTCGCCCTGGTGTGATGCTAATTCTACTTAGAGTTGTAGTATTCATAATTTATACATGTGTTGAAAAATTACACATGATGGAAGTTTTAAAATAACACCTGACATTTAACTTGTAAATATATATGTAATGTATTTATCTCAATCATGTATCGAAAGGGGCCTTATTATATTATGTATCGATTTTATTGAAGTACGGACGATTCGGTGAAGTTGTTTGTAAGTAGAGTAAATGTAGTTAGTGTAGTTGGAGTAGCCAGTTGCATCGCGCTCAGAAATAACAATTAAAACAATGAACAATCTTTATCTCTGAACAGGGGGGTTATTATGAGATAGCTATGCAGTTCAGTTTACGCTGAGAGAAAAGGACAGACCTATATAACTGCTATAACTCTGTCCTTTACGCTCACCGTAAAATGAACTGCATAGCTACGTCATAATAACCCCCAGGTAACTTACGGTAGTAGTGGATGTATTATTGATCTTTTTTACGAAAGAAATACTATTTTTGTAATAAACGAGTTATGATACATGTTTGTATTTACTGACCTTGCCGAAGTTATCGACAACTGTTGCGGTGCGTTTTAGCTCAAGTAAACTGAGCGTAGATCAGAACGAAGCGGAGGAAACGACTTATCAGGTTGTACATATAACTATTTCGGGCAGATTGATTGGTCGTTTTCTTCGCTTCGTTTTGTTTCTCCACTCGCTCTCTCCGCTTCAGTGTAAACGCACTTTTAAGGTAAGGCGGGATTACACCAGTCCCGGATTTTCGCAGCTCCGCCCCATACGGTTACTGATGAGATAACTGAATGCTAAGTGTTAGAGTCTACATGACTCGACTCGATTTGGAGGCTCATCAGATTGCGTGCATCGGCCGACGCGCGCTGACGGCACTGAGTGTCAGTAACGCGCGGATGACCCCTTGTTTTCCGCGGGTATCTCCGCCGGCGCGTGGGCGGTGACTTGATTGGGAGCCAATAACAACTGGATAATTGAAAATAAAACCTAAACTTGAGCAAATGACATGTCAACCTTTTCAACGCCACAGTCGGCTCTGGCCGTCAACTAAAAGTCGTGCCACTGACGCCACGTCGGCTACAGCCGAGAAGAGTTCAAGATTAAAAGAGACTTTGTTTGATAGCAATAAGGTGTAATTTGCATAGCATAGCAAACATGTTCGGCGTGTGGGTGGCACATTTTGTATTCGACGTATGGCGTTCAAAAGGTTAAGCTGTTAGTGTACACACGTGGGGTTCGCCCGACCGGCTGGTACAGGCTGTAGCGCGAAGCCGGGGGCGGAATCTGTCAGCTTATCGTCGACTAACTCTAATGAAAGTCTATTCACACCATATAGTTAATTCGACTTAGCACTTTACTAGACCAAAGATCCTATCATGTGTTACCCTCGTAAAGGCTTTAAGCTGTTTTAACCTATACGCGCAAGGCATTCGACTTATATTTGCACTACCTAAAAAACATGGCTAGCGGCAGGCAGTCGTAGTTTGCCGAAGGTAAAAAGAGAGGCGATCAAAATCACCCAGTTAATGCTTAGTGCTTTAACACTAAAATTACGGAACTGGGTGAGCGCAATAGAAGCGGGTAACTAGTTTGAAACGGTTTGCCAGACGTTAGGGTGACACAATCATACGGAAACTATAACGGTTGGGTTTTGGGTTTTCCTATTGAGAGGTTTAAATCAAATGAAGGGGTTTTCTGGTCTCTGGTGATAATTTATATTTTTTAAGTGTCTAAATCAGTCGGGCCAAGTGAGGTCTTTGTGATAATTCAAATCTTCGATGCTGGTGAGCGCAAACCTTGAATGCGATAATTTTGTATTTCGGATATCTCTTTATATTTGGTCTGTCCCAATGAAAGACGCCCTGAGCGACGAGCGACAATATACAAGATATGCGAGCCGTTCTGGTTGTGTTCGTTCAATTTACAGTGCACACCGCATGTGCACGCGTTTGTGGACGGACTTGGGGTAAGTAGTCAGTTTATTATTTTTACAGTTAATGTGTGTATAGTAGGTAAATAAGAGTAGAGTAGTATAGAGCATGACATCAGTAAAGTTGCTATAAAATAAATAAATTTATCTATATTTAATCGGTAATTGGTTTGGTATTTAATCAGTTTTCGGTGATCGGTTAATTTACGTATTATTTTTATTATAGTATAATAAATTATTAAAGATATTTATTAGTAGTGAAATTTGAAATAGGTTCATATTAGGTCTTTCTTTTAAAGTTTTTTTTATATATTATATTTTTTCTTTAATATGTTTATTTCGCTTTAATAATTTATTCGGAAGCGTTACCGTACCTCATAATAGACTGATAGTGTACGTACATATAATCGTTGGAACTTCGTGACGTTTCGTGTCGAGAGCGAGGTTCTTTTTATACTAGGGGAGGTATACGAGCTATTTAAGCTACTTCTATTTTAAAACGAATTCGTTTGCTAATCGATTACCCGGTATGAGTGTTAATTTGTGAATGCCTGCTAAATTGAATAGATAAACTGCCGTTTGGTGAAGGTATAAATGTCCGGCTAGGTCCGGTCCGCTCGTGTCGGCCCGGCGCGCGCCGCCCTCCCCCGCGCTGGCCGGCGACGCCGCCGAGGACGCGCTCGACGCGAACGTCAGCCGGCGGAGGAAGAGGCGCACCCGACACGCGGAGAGCGAGCCGGCCGAGTTTAACGACTTCGACGCCTCGCGAGCGGAGGGCGGCGACGGTCCCCCGCAGGCGAGCGCCGGCGCCCCGGCCCCGAGGGCGGCGCGGGTGGGGGTGCGCACGCGCACCGCCTGGAGGGACGGTAGCGACTCGGATGATACCCGCAGGTTCGCCTTGACCGCTTCGAAATTGTTTTATTTTATTTTCTACTCGCGTCCTATAAACCGCTAATATTGATAGCGCTAACGGTATCGGAACACCACCTATAGCGTAACCGAAACGTGAAAACGATTCTATAATTAACGTTGCTACGGTAATAACGGTTCCTTAATAATTATTATAGCATTATTATTATGGTGGTTAATCCGGATATCAGTCTTGGCGTTTAATGAACACGTGACCTCCTAATTGGTATTATAAAACGTTAAAAATATTTTACTACCGATTACAATTACGTATATTAAAAAGTAATTATTAAATAAGTGTCCTTAATTATATGATCACCACTGTATACATTTAAATAACATTGTTATTAAAAATAGATGATTAATATTCATTAATTTGTTATTTGATTACGTTCAATATAAATATCAACAAAATTGCGTTTCGTTTGACATTCCAATTTTTATGATACATTGGCAAAATTGTTTTTAGTAACTATTAAAATGTGCATGAATATTCGCGACGCCGATCGAAATAACTCAAATAATTTGTAGTTAATGCTGACGAGTAGGTAATTAAGTAAAACATACGAGAAAAATTAGCGTTTTTTTATTTTTGTCATTATATTTTTAAATTTGTTTACAAAATTATGCATATAAAGGTATATAATTAGCTCTTAAGGTATTCGTGCTTGTAGCTAGTGCGTTCGCAAGCTTGCGCTTTAGCCTCATGACTTTTACCTTACGAAGCTTCATTGTGTACCATTTACATAAATAGCCTAATATATTGAACATCTTAATAAGTCGCGACACCAAATATATTTACCTAGGCGGTCGGCGATTCGTTCCGTTTTTATTTCTACGGGGTCGGCGTCGAGAGTTCATTAAAACCTATCGGAACTATTTTAATCTTCACTGTCTAAAGCGCGAGTTATAAATTAAATGAATTAAATATAATCTAAAGCGATTTCAATACTTCGGATTTATTAATATTCTCAAAAATGTCCGGAAATGTTGACATTCCTATCTACATATTGAGACGCGAAGTACATAGTTTACTGACAAATCTCAAATTAAAAAAAAAAACATTGCGTGCTCGCTACACAAGCCCGCAATGTTGCATACAAATTCCATTACTATCTAGCTTGTAAATTTTTGAAAAGTGAAAAGGGCCGTAATAAAATGAGGGCACAAGTCTTATACATCCAAATTTTACTCGAAACATAACTTTTTTATTTGTGCCTGGAATAGCTTATGTTTTTTTTAAAACAAGAATTGCGTTTCTCTTTGTCATAAACAAAAAGTCGGTAAGGAGTGATGGTTTTTTTACATGTTTGTATGAAATTCAAAAAATGAGTTCAAGCGATGAAGTGCGAGTGTCACGTCCGGCAGCAGCTTCGTCCCCGCGGCGGCGCCGCTGACGGTCCGCGCCGACGTGCACGGCACGCCGCGCCGCGCGGGGCACGGCCGGGCGCCGCGCCTCTCGCTGTGGACCGGCGACGGGGCCCGCTCGCCCTCGCCGGGGGCCGACGCGGCGGACTGCGGCCCGGCCGGGGCCCCCGAGCTGGCGGGCGGGCGGCCGGCGGCGGGCCGGGCCGCGCGCGTCGGCGTGCGCACGCGCCGGGCCGGCGCCCATCACGAGAACGAGGGACCGATCGACAGGTGAACGATTCGATTCTTACCTCCTTACGCCCGCGTCCGACTCGCTTATCGCGTTTCCCTCGAAAGCTATCGCCGAGTCGAAAAATATCTTATTCAACATTAAAGTCTCGAATTTCGATCGAATATTAAAAATTAGAAAGAAACGCTACTTTATATTTTAAAAAATAACGCCGCAATCAATATTATAATGCGATTGTTTCTCAAATTTAAAAAAAAATCGGCTCCAAGAAAACCTCGTATATTAACTGTTTAAATTTGTCAACAGTTAAGCTGGTCATCGACGCGGCACCCGCGAGTAAAAAAACGCCTCTCCAAAGAATACGCAACGACACCCGTGTAACAACTGTAATACTACAGTATTAAGAAAACCTACCAGTAGTCCGACTTCTTTGTTGTTGAATGCATACCGCCCTTACACAACAAAAACTACTTAAATATTTTATCTTAAATACTTTTACATATGTGAATATTATATATACATTAATAAATTTCAGAATATCCCAGTAATTTGTAATGATAAAAGTGTTTTTCATACTTCAGAAACACATTTATAAATAATAGACGTCTCAAGATCTTTTACATTAAAACTCTAATTAAAACAAATACTTACGGTACGAGTAACGTACACGACATTATTCTTAATGTATACTACTACCAATTCTAATTTAATAAATGGTTGAATTTAAAATAACTCATCTTAACAAAAAAAATAATATAGGTGATTAAAAAATAACTCACCGATCATCTCGTGAAAATCGGTGGAATTTCAATTCTTTTCAAACCTTTATGAAGATTTACAGTTAAAAACTGAACAAATCTTATAAACCATTATTAAATGTTGTTACGAATCACACGTACAACCCTTGTCATTAGAGTGGGCAAACTAAGGGAGATTGCACTCGTCGACTCTGCCGCCCGCTTCCCCGCGTACCCCCCACCGTTGCCCCTCGCAAGTACGTGAGTCGGCCGACTGTTAGTAATAATGAGACTGTGATAATACTCCTGAATCGACTTCGTAAACTTAAATTAGCTGAAAGTGGCACCGAGGCTGCTCTAGCTGAACGCGAGTTCTGTTCGAGGCTCGAGACTGCTGTGTGAGCTGTGAGCCGACACTTGAAAACTTGGTAGTATCAGCACTTTTTAACCTTCACGATTCTGGCCGCGACGCAGGAGACAAACCACTTTGTTTTATCAGAATAAATATTTTTCAGAACACGGTTTCTTTTATGAACTGATTTAAATCAGAATGGGATTTTAAAACCCTGCATATGAAAATTAAAATTAGAAATTAAATTACTAAGTAAGTCGGAAGTTAGTCGTTAACATTAGGTTAATTATTCATGTAATCCTTCTATTAGCGGTGTACCTCACAAGGTACATACCATAATGTTCACTTTTGTCTATTGCAAATATTTCATATTGATTTAAAATCAAAAATGTTTTATATTTTTTGCCGAATGAAGAGTTGTAAGATTTGTAAACTCTACTCATAAATTACTCCATCTCTAAGAAATCTAATTGTTTATGTACTCGTATTTTAGGTAAACGATGATCGAACCATGACTTCCGTAAGTCACACGACATCGTTAAAAGCAATCGATCAGAGTCAGAAGACATAATTTATTTTTCCTCCACCCGATTAGAAAACAACCATTGTTTAACTCAAAACTGGGATGTAATCAATTTCTGTATTACTCTTTTAGGGTGTTGGACTCTATTAAGTTTGTTTTTCTTTATGTTGTTGGGTATACCGTAGCAATAGCGTTTCTATTACCTAATTATAAGTACTTCCAAGGAATGACGTGTGTATGAAAATGGTCAGTGAGAATTCTTTTATTTTTCTGTAAAAGATGTATATAACTCGATAAAAACAGTTGGATGTGGCGTCGTCGGAACTACAATTCCCAACTGGCAAACGCAGTTTTGCGGTAAAATGTGGCATTATCTATGTAAAGGGACCTTATGGCGGATGGCGCTTCCGCCATTATTAAAGATGCTCCGATATATTTATTAATATTTATTTATTTATATAAACAATGTCTTGAGGACTTACAGCGTCAGCCAAAGCGCCCAACAAGATAGAAACTTAAAAGCTAGGTACAAATTTAACACAAGAACTCTACATAACATAACAAAACCATGAGGAAAATTAAAGCTAGACATAACCCTAGAGTTTATTTAAATTTAAGAAGCGACTTAAGGCCACTATAAGGACAGGCCACTTGTCCGCAAACACGTCGGCCTCCCGCATCCGCGCAAGGAACTCATTAAGTAGCGCGATGGCTCTGGTGGTGGGAGCTTTGCAGGCGTGCTGGGTGCGCATCCTATCTGGCAAAGCAAACAAGTTGCGTGCGCGCCGTGCGCAGCGGTCCGCGGCGCTTAAATAACGATCCGGCACAAACAAACAAAACTTTTCTAAGACGGAAGGATTATCCACCTTATGGCGCAATAATAGGCAGTAGTGGACAAGCGTTATAAACTTTCGCCTTAAGTTAAGGGATTCTAACCCAACCATTCCACTGACAAATAAAGATGGGTAGAGGAAGGGGTAACAATGATAACGCCTTTTATATAACGTTGCGTGACGCAGTGCGGCGTAAGCGCCATCGACAATAAGGTCCCTTTACATAGATAACGTCACAAATGGATCATGTTGCCAATTTCGCTCCGATCAGCGCCCTAATTTTTTTCAAATTCTCGTTTTCGTAATTAGCTGAACTCGTATAGCGTTTTCAAAAAAACCTACCATTACACTCATTGGATTATTTTTTCTTGGACGGAAAAATCGTTTCTACTTTAAAATACCGCTCTTTTCGCAAGCTTAAGATTTTGCTCCCTTGTCTACCTCCTAATCTACCTCCCAACCTTCGATTTAAGAACAGATTTTTATTTTGTCTATGACCGAATATCGGAAGTCACTTGTTTTGAAATAGTTCAATGCCATGAATAGTGTAATAGCTGGGCCAAACGGAATTTGTTGTGGTGACAGGTACACTAGAATATTTAAAAGTAGCAACGATACTTGAGCAACAACGATTGGTAATAAATAAATGTATGTAATAATAATAATTTGTTACTAAAATTTATAGATAATTATTATATGTTGGCTAGAAAGGGAGTGACTACCGAGATGACGACTGATAGAGAAAAATACATGTTGCGCCGACACCAAATAATTGGGATAAAGGCAGGAGAATGATGAATAATTACACTTAGTTTACTTACTCCATTTTGCCCAGCGATACTTGCGTTCTACACGAGCAAGTACAGTGCTTCTATGTAGTTCTTTAATGTAGTTCGGCAATATTTGTTTTTGTATGAAACACGAGTGACAAATATACTGTCAGCTGCGAGTGGAAGTGTGATAGCGATAGCCAGCCGAACGGTATTAAGAAGCGGTTCCCTATTGGATCGCATAATTTTTTTACGCATAACGTATCTTTACGCATAAAATCGTTTGACCTAAAACGACTTTTATTAGTGGAAATGGTTTTATTTTAATTATTATAAAAAACTAACCTACCGTAACCTACCCTAATCTACAAAAAATATGTTTATTAAATTTTGCTATGTAAGTTAAAAAGGGTGTAAAGCGAAAAAAAATTATGCGACAACGCGTTCCAAGGGGATCCCTTAAGAAGCTGGCAGTGCGGTAGACACGTAGGTTATGTTGTCAAGTAGGCCGTAGCTTGGTGCACTAAGTTTAGTTTTTTAACTTTTTATTTAATTTATCTCTTTTGAAGAGAACGTGATATATTGTGAATGTGAAAGTTGATTTTGCCCGGCAGGGCACATATTTTTGGACGTATTTACCATTGTTGGTAGAGTTGATATTTTTGATAATAAATGTTGTCGACATGATATGTTGTAATTATTTCGCCACGAGCGTCAATGCCTTTCTTATCGCGCAGGTGAGGAGGAAAATGCGCGGGCGCCGATTAGTTCGGGAAATACCGCGCTCCTGCATGCGGCGCCGGCGCCGGCTAGACACTACCAAGCACAAAAACCACGATACGTTACTCTATGCTTAAACACAAACTAAGGGAAATTATATCAGTCATACTAATATTATTAATTCAAAAATAACCCTGGGGCCCTGTGGTCTCTACACGTATCGTTATTGTATTTAACTCCGCCGCAATTACTGTCAAGAAAATAGAGCTATCATTGACGGTGTGGTTTGGGTTTAGTCAAGGTGGAATTGTTTTTGTTTGTTACTCTGTCACAGCCAAACCGCTTAACCGATTTATAAAAAAAATGCTAGGCATAGAGAAAGCGTAAACCCCTGGGGAACTTACTTTTACTTCTATGAGGGAAAATTGGGCAGTTCCTTAGGGATTAGCGACAAACGACTTCTATTCGGACGGAGTCGCGGGCAGCAACTAGTTATATAAATACTGCAGTAACAATCTGCTCTCGTTCCGCGGGTCATTTGTGGTTTGACATAATGAAACAATTGGCGTAGTAGGTATGTGCCTTTTGTTTTTGGTAACGTCGGGTAAACGGCACAGTCTGTGGTAGTTTATCTTCTCACTCTGCATAAGGGGGAGAGTTGAGACGGGTCAGTGAGCGAGCTGCTGGAGCCCTCGGCTCCGCGCGGTCACGACCTGAGGAGACCATGGCTGACTTTTACGTTATGTCTAAGGTTAGGACTTTTTGTACCATACCGTGGTTCTAGAATCCATGTAGTCGCGATTTGCTTGACTTTGACCTTCGGCATGGTCATAATTTCAAAATTCATTCATTCATTAAACCGCTGAACCAACTTAAATGAGTTTTTGTATGGAGGATATCTCCGCCGTGAAAGCGTAACCAACAAACAAATATTAGTAGGTACAGATAAATTTAACTAAAATGTATTTAGTTTATTTTAACATATGACAACAGTAAAGGTCAATATCAAGGTGGTATGGTTATAATAATAATAAGGAAATAGCGGCTCCATGGATTCTAGAACCATGGTATGCCACAAAAAGTCCTAACCCTAGCTAGGTCAATCGGCATTCATATTTTTTTGGAAAAACGAAGTCTGCGAGAAAAAATGCAGGGGTGGCTAAAAAAAAGATTAACGATCCCATTACTATCAAGGGTCAGAGGTGAGCCACCTACCTACTTGAGCTCTACCCAGGTCAGGGCATTTTAAAATTACCAAATCTAAAGAAACTTACCATGGATAGGTAAAGCTTGTATGGACGTTAATTTGTAAAATACTACCTACTCGTTTTCAGTCTTATTTATTTATTTGTTCCATGTGATACATAAGTATTATGTTACAGATTTCCATTCTTATGCTATTTTACAATTAAGATAAAATAAAACTATCTGGGTTTGCTATCTTATTAAAAAGATGAAATAATAAAAATGTCCATGGGTCATAAAACTTTACGGAGTAGGTACGTACGATTAGAGCACTATAAAACATCAACGCACTATTAAGTAGGTAACCTACGCAAAAATATATTAACACGAATAGTGTGCACACAGGATGACCCGGGTATGATAGCATTGATAGCAGAGCGTAGGAGTTGTAGTGATACTTTTATAAACGCTGCAAACCAATGCTGCCATTAACGCTCTATTTAAATAAATGTTGCCTATAGAATTAATTCACAAAGGTCACCATTGTGTAGGTATACGTTGGCGTTGGACATTATCTAACTCGCTCGGGGGTGTAAAATATCCAAGTAATATCAATTTATATTCGACTCCTAACGCTACCCCGGCTACTGAGCAGGGTTTAATGTAGGTTTGTCGTTACAATTTGCCGTAATCGTACGTCGTAAACTGTTAGTTATTCTGTTAGTTACGCATGGCATTTGCGATGCAAATAGGCGTCAGCAGGAATCATTTTTGAACTCTTCAACTGATCTATTACTTAAATCGAAAGCCATCGGTACTGACCTGCCGCGCCGTGACCGCGTGGCCGCGGACGAGTGCGGTGATTCATCGCAGACAGTTATGTAAATGGGATGTAAATAACACGAGTGCGGGTACCGTTAGCCGGCTGTAATGATGCGAGACAGGGTCGCTAGTATTCAATAAATAAACTACCTTAACTTACACATTCAGCTAAGGTGACGGAACCAGTAATGGACAAGGACTAAAGGTGGACACTTGAATCTTATTTTACAGGATAAGGGTTATTCATTTGTTTTGCAGAAATCAATTTATAACCGTATGATCTGTGAATTAGGACTTGAGTGCCCAGTATTGGTGCCCTCAGCTAAAAGTGTCCAACATTGGTGCCATCAACGTACCTAATCCTGAACTAAGCTCTCCCTTGGCTGATTTCCTACTTACTGCGCTGGATCAGCGAGCCGAAGCCGGTCTCGGCCTCCCCACCGAGGAGCTTATTTATTGAGCTGAGCGGGTTAAGCGTTATTTTTTTTTAGTCGGTTAGTTCGTTTTGCGTGTTAAGGTCGTTAAGCGTCCTGCTTAAATTAATATGTTAAGCTTAGAAGAATAGCCAAACTTAAGTTGCAGTGGGCGGGGCACATTGCTCGCAGGACTGATGGCCGATGGGGTCAGAAGGTTCTTGAGTGGCGACCGCGGACCGGGAGACGAGCTGTAGGTAGGCCTCCAACAAGATGGAGTGACGACCTTATAAAGATCGCGGGAACGCGGTGGATGCGAAAAGCAAAAGACGAGTCTTAGTGGAGAGCCTTGTAGGAGGCCTATGTTCAACAGTGGACGTCTTTCGACTGACATGATGATGATGATGAAGCGTAGCTGTTGTCCATTTATTAAAATAGAGCTCGAGGCATGCTCGAGCAGACTGCAGAACCAATGCCGCCGTCCAGCTGGCATATTGGCTAACGCACTCGCAATCGCAATCGACTTCAAAGTGGAACAATGGTTTTCATTTTGTATGCACTCTCGCCTTCGGCCTGTCAAAATGAAAACGATTGCGATTGCTCGACCAGAAGGAGAGCGCATTATATGCGTCTCACTCTAGAGGTGGGTCTCGCAAACGAAAGAGCGCTACTACTTTCTCTCTTCCGCGGAATTAGAGAGAGCTTCACGAATAATGGTCCTTTAGAGTATAATTGGGAATAAAAACAAAATACCAAGTGGTCAAAACTTTTTTGTACATGCTTTCTTTAATAAAAAAGCGTATTACTTACCTAAATTAATAAAGAACGCTGCTGTTTTAAAACCATTAAATTAATTATTATAGAGTCCGACCAGCGAGTGGTGACACAAGCATTTTTCTCAAATTCTTAATCTGGCAACAATTTTACCTATGAAACAAGCCGTCACATTATGAGTAAGTACCTATAAAGTCGCTATGCATATGCATTTCGTGTGTGTGTGAGCTAGTGATATTTTGAATTTGCCGCCTTTTGTTTGTCACCACCCGCTGGTCGGACTCTTACCTGTTAACTACTTACTCCTGCTTTCAAAATGGCTAGCGGGGAAAATTAAATGTCAATTCCCGAAGTAGGTGCCATTCCCAAGTCCCAGATAGATGTGCAAGTAAGTTCGCCTTACCTACTTTTGGCTCGGCGATCTTATTCGCCCGTTTGTCACCCTAAGTAGGTATGCGAACTTTTAATCTAAAGTTAAACACGGGCGAAATAGGTCGTCGAGCTTTAAGTACGCGTACCTACTTACTCGCGCGTCTATCTAGGACATTAGTTAGTCGCTGTAATGCTGCCCGTGTTAGACTGGAGTTTTCTTTTGTATGCGAATCTAAGACACAGCGACCTAGTTGGGCCCGGTGGGCGGTGGGGGCGTGGCGGCGCGCACGCACGCCCGCCGCGCGCCGCCCCGCGCTGCAGCCTCGCCGGATACGAGTAAAGCGCGTGCGCCGGTGCACAGTTTAAGCAATACCTGTTTGTACGTACTGCCCTACTAGGCAAGGCCGTAGCCACGACACCATCGCCGACCACCATCAACGCCGTGGGGGATCACCAGGGTTCAAACCTCCACGAAATACGAAATATTAACACCGAGGATATTATAAATTTGTTTGCCACGAAGAAGGCTAAACGATTAAAATTACTTTTGTAATGAATATATTTTTAAACCCATTTTTAGGGTTCCGTAGTCAAACGAGGCACCCTTATAGTTTCGCCATGTCCTCCCGTCCGTCCGTCCGTCCATCCGTCAGACCGTCCGTCCGCCCGTCCGCAGCCTAGCTCAGAGACTCTTAGTACTAGAAACCTTTAATTTGGCATGAATGAATATACATATTAGTCACGCCAACAAAGTGGTAAAATAAAACCTTGTTTTTTTTTTGTGTACCTCCCCTACACGTTACATGGGGATGTATTTTTTTTCTCGTCTACCCTGTAGTGTGGTGTGTCGTTGGATAGGCCTTTAAATATTGCCGGTTTGTGAAAACAATTTTTCGATTAAGGGATCCGTTCATGAAATATTAAGCTTTAAAGCGCTAATTTTTGTTAGAGGCAAGTGTCCCCAAAACAGCCAAAACTACAAATACTAACAATCTGAAAAATATCTTAAATGAAAGCACAGGTATAACGAATTTTAAAGAAAAACTATCACGACTAAGTACTTAGACTAGATTGGATCCTGAGATACAGGCGACTAAAATGTTTGTACAAAAATCATCTAAGACAGCACCAAATAACTTGAAATAGAGAATTAGTTCATACTTGTTGTTTTTTGAGATGGTGTTCGTGTAGTAGCTTCGGCTTCGGAACACTGCACTGAGCATGGCCAGACATGCTCTTGCCCGGTTTTTTTTATTCTGGCTACGTCCTTGCTACTAGGCACCGGTATGAGTAGGTACGTAAACCTCGCCAAGATGTGTTCTACCAATCCGCATGTAGTACCTACCTTTAAAACATAGAAACATGTGCGGGGTTGATGTAAAGCTCGCGTACAGACTTCTTCTCTCGATGATTTGTATTAATTTCAGACACGGTAAGTAGTAGTAGGTAAGTAGTAGTAGTAAGTACTTATATTATTTCAGCTTTATGAAATCCAACTTGGCAAGGCCTACCTACTGAAGTCTTCCAACATAAGAAATAAGTAAACCAACAATATTATGTTGATAAAAACATTATTTTCCTTAATTGAAATGTAATTTTGCTAGACAAAGGGTTCTGATTGTCGATGATGATTGGCGTGTGTGTTGCCGCGCGGCTGGGGGGGCGCGGGGGAGATGTGGGGCATTGAATGCGGCCGGCGGGGCGCCCTTGAACTTGCCGCGGCCTGGCGACGTACAGTCAACCTCAACGTTACAGTCTTTCAGCCCTACAAATACTGGGTCAGTATAGGTATACAGTCCTTGTCCAAGACGCTTTTAAATGAGAGCACACTGTGATGTTTCTCGCCGGACAGCTATATCACACAATATTACTTTTATGTTGTCCGGCAGCATGAGCACGTCATGCTCGCTCAAAGGTCTTTGCTTACGGCGGCGTCGTTGATCGGGTCGCCACCTTCCCGAACACATGGTTGAGGGAGGCGATGGCTGAGATATGCGTCATACTCGTGAACGGGTGCTGTTTGTGGGGTCCGGTCTGTTCACGTCTGCAAGGAGTTGTTGCTCAGTTAATGATACCAGTTATGGCTTTTGACGTAGAGACCTCGTCGTGTTGTTCTCCTAGTCATTATTTTTAGTTTCATGTATTTGACATGTAATCTTGTTAATTTTTACATTTATTTGTAATGTTTTTAATTTTGAATTTGTATTTTTTTTATATGTGATAGTTCTAATAATTTATATTTGTTGCTTTATTACCTTGTAATGTAACTTACTTTTAAGTATTATTGTATTTTATGTTTGAAAAAATGACCTTCTGCTGGAGTTTCTTGCGGCGCTTCTTCTCCGCAATGATGGTCTTGTCCGAAGCGCTAGTAGATTCACTGTATATTACCGACGTGTAAAAGAGCCTGTATGTGGCCAATTTACTGAATAAATATTTTGATTTGATTTTTTTTTTGTCCAGACGTATTTTCTTCTCCCCGTACATTTGAAACCATGGAATGAACTTTCCTCTACGGTGTTTCCTAAACACTTGACATGTGTACTTTACTCCTTTAAACGCAGCTTTAAAAGAGTATTCAATGAAAGGTAGAATCTTGAATATACTTCTGGCAAAAGATTCCTATTATCTGTGTGGTTTTTTCGAGTTCTTTAAATCAGAAACTTTGCTGACTAAAGGAATTTACCTAAGTAAATTCCAAATATAGAATGTACCTGGCCTCTTTCTAAAAAAGATCGAGTAAAAATTAACGTACTTTAGAACAAGGCAGTTGACTACGAAGCACGAAAAGGTCGACCGCACGTAGTCGGTAATATAATATCTTATGTCAAGCACGATTCGAGTTTGCTACATAATTTCCACTTTAGCAGACGATGCTTTTAAGACACGAATGCCTAATTTTGATCAGTTCTTCGATTTGTACAACATGTTTTCTATTAATAAAAAATAACATTGCTTCAAGAAATCATTGTTTTCCACCGGCACGGATCAGGCCGGAGAATACCGCTCGGTCAACCTAGGATGCTCCCTCTGACCTGAAAGCCGTATTTCGTAATTTCAAACACTGTAATAAGTAACTACCTACTCAAGAGCAAGTTATTTAAAAATAGATGATTATTTATTTAATTTACTGAACAGCGTCGCAAGGTTTGTATCAACCTAGTATTTATGAAAAGTTACAGAATCAAGTGCATACATGAATCGGAATTTATTATACATAAAAGCCCGTGAAAAATTATCTAACTGATGGTGAAAATCGCATGAAAATCTGTTCAGTAGTTTTTGAAATAATTGCGAACGTTCAGACAGACAAACGTGGCGGAAGACTTTGTTTTATAATTATGTTGTGGTTCAGTATTCTACAATTTTTCAGTTCAGTATACCTAATCATCTGAAATTATACCATGCCAAGGATGTTCGCGCGTCGTCGGCGGCGAGTGTACGGCGGCGGCGGCGGGGGGCGGAGGTCGCGCGCGGGCGCCGGGCCCGGAGCGCCGTCTGCTGCTCTACGCCGTAGCGCCGCTACGACGCTACGACAATTACGATACGACAATTTTGTAATTTAAATCATTACCAAGCTCATGTGCTGAAATTATTGGAATTATGTGAAAGTTGAGTCAAATTGTTAAGCGATGAAATTAGTTATGTCATCTACATAACGTGGTTAAGATAACGCAATTCAGTAGAAACATTGTGAAGTTACAGGGACTACCTTAAAACCAACTTGTAATGTTGACTGACAAGTCGACTCAACAACTTTTTAGGAAGTGGCAAAACGATAGCTTTTATGTACATCTACATATGTAAAGTAGGTCATAATGTTTTCCGTCCAGGCACACGAGGTATTAATGGTTTTCGTTTCTTAAAAATACATAAAGAACACTAAACAGTCGTGATGTGTTCGTGTATTTGGGGGAGTGTCATTTTGTGCTTATTTAGTACCAAGTGCTACTGTTATATTCTATCTCTCTGTCTCTGTGTATCTACCTACACTACATCCCTATTGTAACGTTGAACGGTTTGGCTTATACAGATCTTGGAGTTAATACTACTTTCCATTATCATTGTCCCTAACTCATCCACTTTTGGGTTGTTAGTAGATTCACTCCATATTACCGACGTGTAATGGAGCCCTCATGTGGCCAATTTACTGAATAAATATTTTGAATTTAGATCTGATAATGCGACGCTGCATAATCGGCGGTTGAGCCGCGAAATTATTGAAACCATATACGAGATGCTCCAATATGTTATTGAATCGACAGCCTTCACTTGGTCACATCCGAGGACGACCCACCCAAGACTTTGCTGGAGACCTTGTACTTGTTTACTCGTATTCGTGTAGTAAACAGCATCGGCTGCGGCGTGGCGGGTCTAGGAGAAGTTATTGAACCTCTGGCCGAGGCCGGCCTCCTTGGAAAGTAGTGCGAAGGGCAGCGGCGCAGACGGCGCAGTCACCCCGCGCTGCGGGGCGCAGGGCCCGGGGGTGCGCGCGCCGGGGGCCCGCACGACCTCACGCAAATCCTACTACAATATACAAGTCGGACTAAATGTTGTGTCTGACTGGCTGGACTAAATACTAGAGGTTCACAAGGGCTGGCTCGAGTACCTTGAACCGCCGCGGCATGACGCTTCACCAAATTAGTCATTATACAGGGTGGTACTCGATAAACTGTACATATTGAAAGGGATGAAATTTTAGGTTAATTTATAGGTAAAACATTATTTTTTTTGCCACTGGTTATTTTTTACAGTTTATCAAACTTTTTAATAAAGTTTGGGTAGTACACTTACTTGTAACGGTGTAACTTTTCATCTAATAGCACAAAAAAGATAAAACCAAATGCATAGTATTGATATTAGTTAGGTTTATAATAATTGATAACAATATTAGACCAATTTAAAAAAATAACTGAGTAACTGCTTTTTTTGTAAAAAATCAGTAAAATCAGTAAATCAGTATTTATTTGCAATAAGTATGGTTTACATTGGTCTTATTATAATATTGGAGCACATACTTAGCTAAATCTAGCATGCAAATTTTATATTTTATTATGTCCTAAAGTTCTAAGTGTAAACATGTCAATCCATTAATCTTATAAATTATAATCAAAAAATAAAATTATTACAACAATTTAGTGTCAAGGTTAAAAAATTCTTGCATTGAGTAAAAACACTTTTCCCTCAACCATGCATTTAGCTTATGTTTAAATTTTCTATTTGGCGTAATTTGCCTTAAACAGTTCGGTAAATGATTGTAAATTTTTACAGTCATCCCGTGACAATTCCTATGAAACAGTGCACTTTTGCACGTCGACACATTTAACCTCGTAGGGTCCCTAGGCCTCAGCTTTGCGTTTAGTAGAGGTTTTTTGTACAAATCTGGATATTTCGTGACAAAGATGCAGGCTTCCAGAATGTACATGCTAGGCAATGTCAGAATATTTAATTTTTTAAAAAGCGGTCGACATGATTCTAGCGGCCCAACATCACAGACAGCTCTAACACACTTTTTTTGACATATCAATGCTTGCCGTATATCGGTGCTGTTTCCCCAGAGTACTAGACCGTATCTAAGGATCGATGATACGTATCCATGATAGGCTGTGAGTGCAATTTTTTCCCCCGCTATCCGCTTTATACGCCTTAATGCAAAAGTAAACCTCTCTAGTCTTGAGCATACATTATTAACGTGCGATTTCCAGTTACAGTGGCGATCAAGGATAAATCCTAGGAACTTAATTTCATCGACTTCTTCAATTTTTTGTACTCCATATTTAATATTTAGCAATGGTCTTTGTGTCATGTGATTACTAAACTGTATACATTTAGTTTTCATTACATTTACAGATATATTATTACATTCCATCCAATTTTTAATAGCATTTATAGTCATATTTATTTTATTAATATAAGATTTATTCATTTCGTCATCAGTTATAATAATTGAGATGTCATCCGCAAATAATATAGTTTTGTCATTAGTTACATTTGGTAAATCATTGATGTAAATTATAAACAGCAAGGGACCCAACACACTACCTTGGGGAACACCAGTTCTATTTACCTCGTGGGAAGAAAGGTATCGTTTATCTTCCATGTGTTCATCCAGTTTATTAATTTCTACGTATTGTGTTCGGCCAGTTAAGTAACTCTCAAGCCACGTAAGAGCATTGCCCCTTATGCCGATACTCTCACACTTATTAATTAATATGTCATGTCTAACAAAGTCGAAAGCCTTACTCATGTAAAAAAAGATACCCGCAACTGGTAGCTTTTTGTCAATGCCTTCAGTAATTGCCTTTATTAAAGAGTAACAAGCTAAAGTTGTAGATTTGGCTTTCTGAAAGCCATTTTGCTCTGCGTAGATGATTTTATGTTTGTTTAAAAAATCTGTTATTCTAGCATGCAAGGCCTTTTCAAAGATTTTTGAAAAATTTGAGATTAGTGTTATAGGTCGGTAATTGTTTAATTCTTGTACGTCGTCTTTTTTAAAAAGAGGCTTTACAACTGAATTTTTAAGTCTCGCTGGAAATTTCCCATTTATGAAAGACTTGTTTATCAGGCACTCTAAGATTGAGGCTATTTTATCTGCACAGATTTTAAGTATATGAGCAGTAATTCCATCAAAACCTACCGCATTGGTGTTACTTAAAGACTTGATGATTTTTATTACTTCATTCACTGTGCAAGGTGCGACAAACATGCTTGCACTTGTGGTATTAATATATTTAGTGCCCGCGCTTTTCTTATTAGTACTATTATTAGCAATGCTTGTAAAGTAGTGATTAAAAGCGTTAGCGATTTCTTGAGGATCGTTCACAACTTTACCTTGAAAATTTATGGATTCAATACCTTTTAAACATTTTACGTTATCTGTTTTTCCTTTTATAATGTCCCATGTAGTTTTACATTTGTTTTTAGAATTTAACATTGCCATATTATTTAAGTTGAATTTAGATTTTAAAATACAAGTTTTTAACAATTTATTATAGTTTTTGTAGATTACTTTCTGTTCTTTTGTCTTGTTTTTGTAATATAAAAATCTATGTTCCCTTTTTTTAGAGCATGAAGATTTGACACCCCGTGTTATCCACCGTGCTTTCTTGTTATTCGCGTTTATTCTTATTTTTTGAACGGGAAAGCAAAGATTATAAAAAAGACAGAACGTGTCATGAAATGTATCAAACGCGATATCGCTATCGGGCTCATCAATCGTTTCAGACCAGGTCAGGGACGACATACATTGCAAAAATTTAGTAATATTCGCTTTGGAGTAGTCTCTTTTGTAAGTATACCAGAAAGTGGCCTGTTGCTTCAGTTGTGCGTCATTTTGGAATTTTATTATTTGACAGGTTTCATGGTCTGAAAGACATAAATGCTTGACGTCGCCAACTGCATCCTTTATGTTGCTTATTATTTGGTCAATACATGATTGTCCACGTGTCGGTTGCTTAATATGTAAGAACATGTTATAGTTTAATGCAAGGTTTTGTAAGTTTTTTGATGCGGAATCTACGCGTAAAATATTAATATTAAGATCGCCTGCAATTATAATTTTTTTATTATTATTTCTAGTCAATTTAAATAAAAGTGTATTTAGTTTTTCGAAGAAAATACCTAGATTTTTCCTATCAGGAACTCTATATAAACAAATAACAATACATTTTAAATCCGTTAATTCTACTCCACAACATTCAAAAGCCTTTTCTACTGAGTGTTCCTTACACAAAGGTATCGCCTTATAGATAATGTTTTTTCTTAATAATATACAAGTTCCGCCCCGTTTTTTGTTTATCCTAGAAAAGTGTGCCGCTACATTAAAGCCTTTAAGGTTTATGTTTTGTTCACTCCCGCGCTTTATAAAAATTTCAGTAAGACATATGATATTAATGTAACAATTTCCTTCTCTTAGTTCCTCTATACATAACTCTAATTCATCCTGTTTATTTAACAAACCCTGAATATTTTGATGCAGTAGTAATAATTCTGTATCGGGCTTAGTCTTGTAAGGGGCGAAAAAACTGGTTTTTATCCTTAGTCAGAGTTAGGCTTACTTTCTTGGATTTATTCAGGAAATAATATGGAATCGTTCCCTTTTTATAGTTTGGTTGCGTGTTTAAGGATGGAAATAACTGGTCTTTATCCTTAGATAAAGTCAGGCTTTCCTTTTCTACCTTTTTAGATGTATTTTTGAAATAGTATGGAATAGTCCCCTTTTTGTAATGTTGTTTTAGGGAGTCTTCTGCTGAGGAATGGATTTCACTTAATTCAAAATCACTTAACTTTTTTATTAAGTTCGCAAGGTCGCTAAATATTAATTTCAATCCGTGACTATTAATCAATCCTACTCTCCATTGAAACATTTCATTCGTGTAACTTAAATTTAAGTTAGAATCTAAGATATAAGCATATTCTTGTGATAAGTTATCAAGATATAACAAATTATTAAATATTTCTATTCTTTTATTGAACAGATTAGCGTGACTGTTCAGCTTGTACGTAGGCAGGCAAATTATTATATTTGTGTATTGCACATATGATAGCTGCTGCCTTATAAAGTTTACTAGCTCATTGTAGTTAGTTGTCACTTTAAAGTCGCTTTCTCCTATGAACACAACACAATAGTCCCTATTCCCAAAACGTTTTGTTTTCTCCTGAATACCCTGAAACAGTTGATGTACTCCTCCGTCAGGTATGAGGTAGTGACATAGACTTGAGTTGTCCAATTTCTGCTCGGCGGTCAATAGCATATTTTCCCTGTTGCTGCTGATTAGACAAATTTTCCTCCGAAGTGATTCTGCGTCCTGTTCCAGTATAGGTGGTTTCGCCACCTTTATTGACTGATCCGCACTACATTGTTCTAGAAGAGGCAGTTTCACCATCTTGAATGACTGATGCGCACAACCTATCTCGCGCACAGGTAAGTTTTTCTGTTCGTCCGGTAAGAACCGGTTTTTTGTAAGGTCTGCTTCACCCATGGAATCTAAGAACAATTTTCTGCGCCGATTACTTAGTTTTTTTATAGTAGATGTTTTCGAGCTACTTATGTTTCTTGATGGAGTATGAGTAGTGTTCGTGTTGGTACAGATTCGTTCTAGCTTTTTTATTTTTAATTCATATTGACAAATTGTTTGTTTCAAGCAATTATTTTCAGAGAGCAAAGATTCAATCTCGTTTTCAGCCGAGCTACATTTTTGTTCCATCTCATGTAGTTTGCATTGCAGTTCTTCCGTGTTGAAATAACTCGTTGTGTTTAATTCCGGGCAGCTTCTGTTTAGTTGCGAAATATGGGATATGGAGTCTATAGATTCATCATCCTCAGACAGTTCCTCATCTTCCGATTCATGTAAAGAATTGAATGAGTTTTCTGTCGAAATGTTTATAGTAAACTTTTTCCTTTGTGTTACATTATTAGCCTCCGGGCTCGTTTTTTGTGGTGAACTTAAAGCACCAGACATGTTTTTGGTCGCATTCATCTCTACAGGGTGAGAATGAGAGACAGACAATTTTTTCTGTGTTGATTTGGAAGGTCCTGTACCAGTGGCAAAATGTGCAAAATTACTGCAAAAATATCATTTTGTTTTCATAAAAACACGATTTTCTCATAATTTTGCAGATATTTTACATTTTTTTAACGTTTTTAGATCTAAAATTAAACGAGGAATAATAATAAGCAAAAAAAAATGTTTGTGAAATATCTACAAAATTTTGAGAAAATCGAGTTTTTATGAAAACAAAATGTCATTTTTGCTGTAATTTATTAAAAAAATTAAGAAAAAAATGTGGCTTTTTAAAAAAAATTGTTTTACCTATAAATTGACCTAAAATTTCATCCCTTTCAATATGTACAGTTTATCGAGTACAGAGTAGGTAGAAATGGCGAAGTAAATATCTTATCGTTTGGCATAGGTAATATTAACTATTATTATTGGTTTTCTTTGTATTCATGACTGTTTATATCAGGGTACACTTTTACAAAATAAAACAAAGGGTTATCGGAAAGAAAAGCCTTAAAGTGATAAGTTCTCCTTTGTACTTTTTTAAGGCCTGTTTGTATTTTTTTATTCTTGTACAGGATAGAGTATACACACATACCTACATGCATAATGTCCCAGCCCACTGTTGGAAATAGACACCGGACATATAAAAAACGTAACTTTTGAATTTGACTTATTATTATGTCATCATAGGAAAAAGATTGATATATTGTCATTGGAAAATAAATGGATCCGTTGGTCAACCACCGACTAAGATTTGGTTTAAGATAAATATTATGATAATATCTACCTAGCAGATATTCCGCATATTCGATAGGTAGGCACTAGACTACTATTTAGAACGGTAAACTAGAGAGTCTAGAGAAGCGTTTCCAGGTTCAATTTCTAATATTTTTTGTTTAATGTGTGTGACTATGTGTTCCTAAGTCCAGGGGCCCTAATATGGCTGCGTTTATCGCGTGACAAAGTGTGGATAAGGCATCCGTCACCTTCTGACACGTAAATAAATACGAGAGTGACGGGTGCTTTATCCACATTTGACACGCGATATAGACGCACCCATACCAGGCCCGCTGGATGTTTTATATGTATGGACTTAAGTATACATATATACAGGGTGGAAAGTTCGAATGGCACATGAAAGGCAACTACCTTAAATATTGGAAATAGCACATTCTGTGTAAAGGAGACTTTCCTTTATTTTTAAAAATATAGTTTTGCGTAAAATTTGTTATTTCCAATATTTAAGGTAGCGTCGGTATATTTCCCGTGACGGGTCAAAACAAAGTTAAATGTTAATTGCTAGTATTCATGGCCTTCCGTTATTTTGATTGTGTTTGTTATTTAGAGATAAATGAACCATATCGGTAACCCTTTCGATCCGCATCATAAAATACGGCATGTTATTTTACCGCATTTGCCCGACCGGTTTGAGTCCCGGTTGAGACAGACGATTTTTCAAAATTCCATAAATGTAGAGTTTATAGTTTTTAAAAATAAAGGAAAGTCTCCTTTACACACAATGTGCTATTTCTAATATTTAAGGTAGTTGCCTTCCATGTGGCATTCGAACTTTCCACCCTGTATATGTAGGTATTACCCTTTATAAGTATGTATGTTTATCGTGGTCTAGTGCCCATGTTTAGTGGTTCTACCTTGTGCCAGGGGCCCGTTCCAGAAAGCCACTCTGCTTCTCTGCATTCCACAAATCCCACTCTTCAAACGTATTTCTGTTCCACAAACTATTGCAGAGTTGAAGAGGCAGAGTCAAATGTAGAGTGTGGATTTGTGGATTTGCAAAGTATTTCTGTTCCACAAGACAATTGCAAAGTTGAAGAGGCAGAGTCAAATACAAAATGTGGATTTGTGGATTTGCAAAGTATATTTTAGGAACAGAATCTTTGCAGAGTTTGCAAATTACGCAGAGTGCTTTGTGGAACACGTTTACTCTGGACTTTGTATTATCGTGGATTTGCAAAGTGCAGAGTGCAAAGTTGCAGAGTGGCTTTCTGGAACGGGCCCCAGGTCCGTCAGGATCGCTTCCACCATCTCGTCTTTAAACCTACCGCCAAGCAGCACTGTTCACAGTTGTGTTCCGGTGCGGGGATAACACAACCGGTGGAATTACTAGCGTGGAGGCATTCCATCTTAGTCCTCAGGGAACAACGCATTTGCGGTCTTAGGATTGCAATTCTTAGAATGTATCTTTGAGAATGCAAACGTCTATGGGTCAAAGACCCCACTTACCGTCTCAGGGGGCCTGTGTGCTCGCTTGCTTTCTCCTTGCCATCAATTTGTGTGAGAAAACGTAAATTCGGGTGAGATTGTCCCCGGATATCCATTTTGTTGACCCGGTAGAAATGCCACCAATTCGATGGGTAGGTATTAGGTATCTACTATCCCGAGCGGTCGGTACACCCTAGTAAGGCCCTCCATACAACGAAAGGGCATTAGGTAAGTTTGTTTGAAGAAAATTGACATTTTTTTCGGCGGCCGCGGATGACTTTTACATAGTTATTTAGAGGACTTCTAAATACACATAGATATATATAATTTATGGCGTTAAATAATATCGGAGCGGAGATATTGAAGATTTAAGTATTCAGTTTTTGGTACTAAAAGTATGCCCAGATATGAATACTTATTTAAATATCGCGGCTCCGATGCACTTAAGAGTACCTATATTAGGTACATTACATAACAAAATATGTTTATTTTGAATAATTCTATCATAATGGCCGCTCACCTTGAAAATGTATGACTTTTACAAATAACAACACTTTTACCTTTACCCAAACCCCTTTGACAAAGAAATATGAATCTATTGTAAATGAAATAAAGTCAATTTTCTAATTTGATCATTACTCATAAAAACAAAAGAAATTCCACTTTAGTTCTTTGGCACTAGATCTTTATTTTAATGGCCGTATTATGTACAGTCGAGTTCATAAATATGTATACCTACACTTTAGAACTTTGTCACTTTAATCACTGTGATAATTCGTATATGGAACTTTGAACATGACATTAAATAGACAAGGTACTAAAGTGTATATATATTTATGAACTCGACTGTACTATTTTTAGTACAAGGGACCTCAGGAGGCACAGCGTTTTACTCCTTGGTCTCTATATTTTACCTACTGTCGGCCATCAGCAGCGTCACGCACACGCCGTGCGCTGCGTCAAGATGCTTAACTTACAATAAAAAAATAGCATTATGATCTTCAGACGCTGACGGCAATGCTGGTGTTAAACGAAAATATATTTTTAATACAGTTGCTCAAAAAGCGGTACTTTTCGTAGCTATATATCGTGCGCAAAGTTGGGTTTTTTCGCACTAGTGCTTTTTACTTTTCCTATTTCGCACTAGTGCGTTTTACTTTTCCATTTTTTTTTAAATATACTAAGCCGTGCATCCAACCAAAGAGTTTGCATGTTTTCATAAAGTAGAGTCCAGAGGTAATTAGAGGGTGCGTAGCGCAACTTAGATCGCAGGCGATGACGTCACGGGGCGGCGCAGAGTGTGCGGCGGGCGGGCGGTTGCACCCGACACGGCGCGGATGACTTAGGTAGGTACTTCTGATGTTTATGCACTCCTGGTATTTTTATGGTATTACAATTGAAGTAATTTCGGACAGAGTGTGTTCACACGTCGTTATCTCACTTCAGAGGTCCGGGGGGAAGAGGACAGACACAGATACACATTTTTTCGCAAACGTATTAAAAAACGTCGTTCGATACACGTGCGGAAATGTCATTCTTCACTCGTCCCGAGTCTTGCCACTCGCCTACAGCTCGTGGCAAGATATCCCGGTACTCGTGAGGTAATGACATACTTTCCGCACTAGCATCGAAATGTACTATATTAACTAACTCGTCAATAATATTTGTATGGCAGTCGGCATAACGCCGATGTGTGGCTGGCGCACAAGCGAGCCAATTACGCAGAGCAGGGCGACGCCGTGACGGTCGACGCGTCCCGAGAAACACACGTAAACAAATAAACACAGATATAAAATTACTAGGCAAAGGTACCTTAATAATAAATAAAATATAAATAAGGGGACCACCTTCATAAATTTACCATAACTCCTAAACACTAGGCTGTAGTCTCGGTAAATCATAAAAAAAGGTGAAGTGCGATTCGGACTCGCGCACCGAGGGTTGTGTGCCGCCGCACAGTAGGTATTATTATAATGGCAATAGTACAATACGAATACTCTTTATTGAACAGCACCGATTCCACCACCCACCGATTATTCCCATTTGTATTCGAGTTCCAATCGAATCAGCGCGAACCCAACTCTCCCTTGTGCATTTTTTAGAATTTGTTATTTTACGAATGAAATCGGAGAAATACTGGAAAATTGCCGTTTATTAAGTACCTACCTGAAACCGACGTGCATGCATGACTCGATGTATGAATGTGGAAGAAGCGAAAGAGATTTGTCAGGATCGCCTACCCCTCTGGGAAACAGGCGTGACTGAATGTATCTAGGTATGTTGTTTTTCTTCAGGGTTTGCACTGGGTATAATCATACCAAATTTGACGCATGCATAGTTTATCGTTTTTACGATACAACAAATTTAAAAATACGTTAAAGAAAACATTTCTTGTATGGGACCCTCCTTATTATTTCAATTTCTTTAAAAAAAACAGTTACTGAAACCGCCATAATAACAAATTAAAAAAAATAACCGTCTTTCTATTACGTTTCAAAATATAGAGTTCTTTAAAGTAAGGACGGGCAGCGTAGGCATATTAATAGGGTCCTGTTGGGCTGCCTTCGGGAACGGAAACACCTGAATCTAGCCGCCGGAAACAATTATGGTTTCGAACTAATACAACGGTGAAGCTTGATATAGGAGTTTGATTCAAAGGCGATTTAGTAGAATAATATGAGACAAATTTATTAACAATAATACCGCATACATATGTGCTAACAAACAAACGCGACAGGTGGCTATTCAGCCTAGGTGTGTAGTGACGATGCACGAGGGAGACAACACTATAATGCTGTCTCGTAAAAATGAACTTTTAACAAGTGCTGTTTCGGCCATACTTTCCTGGTGAGCACGGTTTTTTATATTTTTAAGGACTCCGTACCAAAATGGACAAAATTAACCCCTATGGACAAAAGTAATTAAATTGAAAACAATACTGGGACTGGGCAATATTGCATAATTTACCTGCATGCAACTCTTTTTTTTGAAAATTGTTATATACCTAGATATTGCAAAAAGGGTCAAAAATGGGGGTTGAAAAAAAAAAGGGAGCTCATTAAAACCAATCGGGTGTCATATGAAGGAGTTCAATCGGAAAATACCAATACAATTTCAATAATCTTGCGGCTTGTGCGGTGTACAGTTGTAGACAACTACTATACAACTTGACAACTTTAAGTATGTATGGCGGTTGTCTAATTTACTTAGTCTACGCGGCGCAAACGAATTGTTTATTACTACCTATGCATTAACTATGTCGAAAAATACTTATTTATATTATACAGGAATAATAAAATGAAGTTGTCAAAATTGAGCTGGTTTCTTTTTAATTAAATTAAGGAGCAACTAACTTTTAAAATGTCTGTTAAAATTTAGGCAAGTCGAAACGGACCTTATGTTATACGAAATAAAGTAAAAAAACTGTAGAAGCATTACCTCGAATCTGATTCTAGTTTTAGCCTTAACAACGAACTCCTTAGTCTGCGAGTCCGACTCGCACGTGACCTGTCTTTTATATATAAATACAAATAGAGATAGAAAATATTTATTGGGCTTACATTTGTTGTTTACGTTTTTTTCTTAAAGTAAGTTTACATAAGTACGTATAATTTGGTCAAAGTAGATGCTGAAATTACAAGCTGATTAATTACACACTAATTACACCAAACATTAACGACTTAGGGACCGTCAAAAGACGCATACCTACTGGTTTTTTTTTGTATATAACAAAGTCACTTCCCGCCGTCTGTCCCTCCGTATGTATGTTCCTAAACTTAGATCTTTCAATGTACGCAACGGATGTTAATGCGGTCGGCAATAGATATAATTATTCAAGAGGAAGGTTTTTATGTAGGTATATAAAATTCTGAATTATGTACGGGTGTTACAGAAAACTCACATAAAGCGAAGCGAAGCGAGGGCGGGTCGCTAGTAAAAAATAAAATAAAGAAAAAAAATTATCAAATTATTTGTATTGTTTTTTTCATGTTTCTGATATTATTTATATTTTATATACTCGTAGTTGGTCGTAGTGATTGTTCTCCATTGCAGTTTCCTCACAATATGATTTGTCTAATAAGCGCGGTTTGCACCTAATTGTTAAATAGAGTAGACAGTGGAGTAGACGTTGTGTTAGAGACCACCATGCACAATGTTACCCGCTTACTTCTTGAGACACCAGGTATCTTGTACTATACTGTAGTATCTGCGGCAGTACTAGCCTAACCTAGCCCATGCATGCATTTCTTACAGATTTCCTCACGACTGTGCCGCCTGCGCGTCGCGACAAGTCCGCGCCTGCGCGCTGCATCACAGCGCCTCGAGGCGCTAACCGCGAAAACAATTTTTAACCGACTTAAAAAAAGGAGGAGGTTCTCAATTCTTCGGGATATTTATTTTTAAAATTTGGATTGACGTACCTACCTACCTTTAATCTTGTATACTCAACTACTTGTTTATAATGATTATGATTACCTACATAAATATCATTATATTCAAATATCGAGCTCGTTATTAATTGTTAAATGCTCTATTGTACTCGCAGATGTTTTCTGTACGTACCTATGTACCTATCTCTAAAACGGGAACACCCTAAAATCTCGAATTATTTAATTCCGAATTTGAAAAACCGAATTTCATAATTCCGAATTATCAATATCTCGAATTTTATATTACCGTGTATTAAAATCACGAAAACGTTTTTCCGATTATTATATTTACGAATGTTGACAATTCCGAATTTTCTTTTTTTTGAAAATTATTCTTCCGAATATTTGAATTCTGAAAATTCACCAACCAGATCGGTAATGTAGGTAATATTCGGAATTATGAAACTAACCACTAGAATTGAATTGAAGTATTCTACTTGAAACAAAAGTTACGTGAGTTGACGAGAACATTGCTAAATTAGGTCAATCTCCTCTTGATACATTACAAGGAACAGGAGCTCCATCGACTTTGTCTGACATTTCTTACAGTTTTTGAGCATTATGCATGTTAAACATTATACAAGGTATTATACAATATTTTATCAGGCGCTAAAATGAACTAAAAAATATTAGAGAATTCGGGGTGCTAAAATTTCGGAATAATGAATATTCGGGATTCGGAATAGGAATATTCGGAATTACAAAATTTGTTTTTCCGTTTTACCGGGATTGTGATATTCGGAAAAATATGTTTGAACATAATTGTGATTTTGATGCTTCATGAAACCAGAATTCGGAATAGTGCTGATTCGGAGATTTCAAAATCGGAATTCTGAAATTCGTGTTTATCAAAATAAATTCGAGATATTGATAATTCGGTATTTTCAAATTCGGAATTAAATAATTCGAGATTTTAGGGTGTTCCCGTTTTAGAAAACCTCTACGAGTACGATAGAGTATTTAACAATTAATAACGAGCTCGATATTTGAATATAATGATATTTATGTAGGTAATCATAATCATTATAAACAATTAGTTGAGTGTACAAGATTATAGGTAGGTAGGTATGTAAATCCAAATTTTAAAAACAAATATCCTGACGAATTGAGAATTTCCTCCTTTTTTTAAGTCTGTTAAAAATAGTTTTCGCGGTTAGCGCCTCGAGGCACTGTGATGCAGCGCGCAGGCGCGGACTTGTCGCGACGCGCAGGCGGCACAGTCGTGAGGAAATCTGTAAGAAATGCATGCATGGGCTAGGTTAGGCTAGTACTGCCACAGATTCTACAGTATAGTACAAGATACCTGGTGTCTAAAGAAGTAAGCGGGTAACATTGTGCATGGTGGTCTCTAACACAACGTCTACTCCACTGTCTACTCTATTTAACAATTAGGTGCAAACCGCGCTTATTAGACAAATCATATTGTGAGGAAACTGTAATGGAGAGCAATCACTACGACCATTATATAAAATATAAATAATATCAGAAACATGAAAAAAACAATACAAATAATTTGATAATTTTTTTTCTTTATTTTATTTTTTACTAGCGACCCGCGCTCGCTTCGTTTTGCTTTATGTGAGTTTTCTGTAACACCCTTACATAATTCAGAATTTTATATACCTACATAAAAACCTTCCTCTTGAATAATTCTATCTATTGCCGACCGCATTAACATCCGTTGCGTACATAGAAAGATCTAAGTTTAGGAACATACATACGGAGGGACAGACGGCGGGAAGTAACTTTGTTTTATACTAAAAAAAAACAGTAGGTATGCTTCTTTTGACGGTCCCTAAGCCGTTAATGTTTGGTGTAATTAGTGTGTAATTAATTAGCATGTAATTTCTGCATCTACTTTGACCAAATTATACGTACTTATGTAAACTTACTTTAAGATAATGAAAAGCAAGCTTTAAAAACCCGACTGCATTTTTTATACTGTCGTCGATATACCTACATATGTTAATAATTGTCATTTGGCCATTGTTGTTATTTCAATTTTAACAGTTTAGGTATCCTATGACACTCTCGCTGCGAAGACGAATCCAATGATACCTCATTTGTCAAAATCGTCCAAGCCGTTTTTGCTGTAGCGGGGAACATAGAACTGGAAATACATACATGACGGTGAAAAACATAGCCCTCCTTTTGGGCTCCGCCGCAGTCGGGTAAAAAAAACGTAAACCACAAATGTAAGCCCAATAAATATTTTCTATCTCTATTTGTATTTATAATAAAAGACAGGTCACGTGCGAGTCGGACTCGCAGACTAAGGAGTTCGTTGTTAAGGCTAAAACTAGAATCAGATTCGAGGTAATGCTTCTACAGTTTTTTTACTTTATTTCGTATAACATAAGGTCCGTTTCGACTTGCCTAAATTTTAACAGACATTTTAAAAGTAAGTTGCTCCTTAATTCAATTAAAAAGAAACCACCTCAATTTTGACAACTTCATTTTATTATTCCTGTATAATATAAATAAGTATTTTTCGACATAGTTAATGCGTAGACTAAGTAAATTAGACAACCGCCATACATACTTAAAATTGTCAAGTTGTATAGTGGTTGTCTACAACTCTACACCGCACAAGCCGCAAGATTATTAAAATTATATTGGTATTTTCCGATTGAACTCCTTCATATGACACCCGATTGGTTTTAATGAGCTCACTTTTATTTTTCAACCCCATGCAATATTGTCCAGTCCAATTTTCAAGTTAATTACTTGTGTCCATAGGGGTTAATTTTGTCCATTTTTAAACCTCTTGATACTTAAAAGAAATAAGTTACAGGCCCCTTTCATCACAAACTAACATAAAATATCCCGTACCGTGAGTAAATATTACGTATATTTAGCATTAAAAATACCGGAAATCCGGAATTCAATAAAAATAAATTAATAATTCACCCGGTTTTAACCACTCTATATTATGTCCTTTTGCGAACGTTACGTAAATATAATCTACCTATTCCGATCACTGATAAACGAACGCAAAAATTTTAATTTTTCTCTTGGAACGCCCAATAACACAAACACTGACAAAATTATTAAATCTTAAAAAATACAATAATTGGCAAATTAGTTTAGAGTGTTACAAAGGTATTTGAAATAATTTTTCACTGTTTATTCGTTGGTATTATTAAACAAATATAAGTAATAAACACATAAACTTACGAAATCACTAAATGAAAGGAAGCTTTATTCACAACGGGGCAAAACACACAAAAACTGACGCGATTTATTGCTATAAAAAATAAAATAGGTATTAATGTAATAGTGTTTACCTAATCAATGAGATAAAAGTGGAATTCTGTATTTGATATCTAACGTTTATTCGTAAAATTTTGTAAAATTTTGTTGATTAATAGTCTGCAACCATATTTTAAAGTATTTAAACTCGCGATTTTAATAAAACTATGTTGAGGAGTTTTGAGATATTTATGAATGCCAAGTTACATTAAATTAAAGTCAGAGGTTTTTTAATTCGATTTATTGCTAGATAACGAAACGGCTTACAGTGTTATATTATGCATTTTAAAACAAAAAAAGAAGTTGCAAACTGTTCGGTTCGACTCTACAGCGCTGTGCCTTATGGCTTGTGTGTTAAAAAAGTATACCGGAAACGGAAACGGTGAGGATATCGGAAACGGTGAGGGAGGGAAGGGAAACTTGACATATTGCGTATCGCTGTTCGCAATTTCAGATTTAGGTAGAATTGGAAGTTGGGAGTCACAGCAGCGGTGGCGAACGCTACGAGCTGGGGTAGACGGCGGTGGCCTTGGCGAACATGCAGGCGCAGCCCACGGTCACGTCGAAGGACTCCGTCTGCTTACGGCTGTTGATGTACACGAGCGTCGTGTCGCGCACCTCCACGCACTCCATGCTGTGGTCGCGGTGCTCGAGGTGGCAGCACTCGTTGTCGGGGATGTTCTGCGCGCGGCACCGTTGGTTGGACTGCTCGGCGCAGCGGATCATCTTGATGCGGCGCGGTACGCGGTCCGGGTTCACGTTAATCTCTACCCGGAACGGGCACACGGTGCGGTTCACCACGTCCCGCAGGTTCACGATGCGTGGAGCACTCTCTACCAGGGACAGCGCCGCTGCGAGCACTGTCGCAAAAATCATATAATTTTCACTAGCCATTTTGATCGAGTTTGAGATGTTAGTAGCTGCTGTGCTTTCAAGGGCTGGATTGTTAATAGCACGAGCCCTACTGACGAATTCTTATATAGGCCGGCCGCCATCGTTCCTTTTTTTGCGCGACCATTGTCTGACTCAGACGCCCCGTCCATGCCACGCCGGTTGGAAAGATGAAATAGTGTCGTGACGGTAAAGTTTTGCCGTGTCAGTGTTGCCTCAAGTGTGTTTAGCGACTGCCGAGTATATTAGTTCCAAACTATTACCTATATGACTTGTAAGCTTTTACAATTTGTCAGTGATAGCCAATAAGTACCGTAATTTTGATTTTTCAAATCAAATTTACGCACCGGCCGAGACTCCTGACACAGCCCAGTGGCTCTATTTTATGTATGTAATACTATAGGTAATTAAAAATGTTTGGTAAACAATACGTAGCTGATTGGTTAACAGCTATAAAGATGAAACCTGGATACCTGATTGGTTGTTGTTACCAGGATATTTGAAATACATTAACAGACGCGTGATAATTAAATGATTGTACTTAATTGATTCATATCAGGTGTTGTGAGCTGACCGGGCGAGGACGCCGGGTCGCTTCGCTGCGACTTGTCTTTACTCTCGGCCACTTCGTAACGAAATGTGTTCGCGCCGAGATCACTGCATGACCGCGGTCCACTCGTAAAAGTTTTGGATTGTTGACTGTTGGTAGTAATCAATGTATTTGTAATGTGCTTTAGTGGGTAATCTATATAAAAGTTATAAATGCTGAGGACCCTTCCTTCCTCCCTTAAGAACAGATTTGGATAGTCACATAATACCAACAAAGTAACAGAAGTTAAAGCCTCTATCTACAACTGTCTATACCTTTCTGTAATGAGGTTAATCAAAGGGCAAATCACTGTCCAGTGCTACCTATAATTATAGTACCTGATGCGCGCAACGAGCAGCGCCGTGAGCACTGATTGCTCTGTTAAAGTTGAATAAAGGACGGTTCGTCGGTAAGGTACTTTTTATTACCGTCTACTGTTATCAATTACTAATAAGTAAATCTGTTCCATTTATTGCTAAAGAGGCCGTATTATGTATTGTTAAAACCTGTCAAGTTATCGTTAGAGAGGAAGGAATAGAGCTACTATATACAGTTATATAATGTATCTCTGTTAATTTGTTTAGGTTATTAACCAAATAAAATAGCCAATTAAAACTGTCTAGTCGAGCTTCGACATATCCGTGTTGTGATCCTTCTCTATATAATTTAGTATCGCTTCAAGTATTTGAAATTTAGGACCAGTTACGAGTATGTTTAATTTATGGGAATCAGTGTGAACTCATTCGCCAGGGCAGACGAGGAACATCATTTAAAACACTCAACGAAAAATAGCCTCATGCCTGCGCTCGCCCTCAGTTGCACAAATCTCGTATTTGCTTTCCTGTAGTTTCCTTGTAGCGTCCTCCAACAGTTTAGACCTCGCAACACCAGTGGTAGAGTCAACCGTCTAGCCGGCGGTCACTGGGCCTAGCCATAAGGGACAGTTGCTGCACCGAGCAGTTACATATCAGGAAGGTAAGATTCGCAACTTGGAGAACACCAGAGCTGACCATGTGACAGAAATGCACCACCGAAAAGTAATTGTGATTGATTTTAAACAATCCAAGTAATGATATAATATACATTGTTTTTATATATGTATGTACCTACAGTGTGTTTTTTTACTAGAATTGTGTGGGGAAATCAGAAACTATAAAAGATACAGGAAAGGAATGTACGGTCTTTTTTGTAAAAACTATTTTGGCAGTCAAGTTTTTAGCCATTGTGTGTTAGTTTGTAAAATTTAATAATAATTTAGTAGGTAATAAAAATTATGCAGTTCGACTTAGTTTCATGCCCGAATTTTCACTTCGTACGAAAAGGAAAGATCGGAAAAACAAGTGGGCCAATTAAAAAAAAAACTCACAATTTTCTTTGTAGGTACCGGTCGACTCAAATTATGTAATTAAATATCATGAAATCGAAGCACAGAAAAAATGGAGTTAACATGCGTAACTATATGTAAATGTGGCAAAAACCCGTGTCATACATTTTGTTACTTTAGGTTTTGATTTTATTACATAAAGGAACATTTTAGATAATTTGACCGACTTCTGTTGTCCCGAATTATTTATTTTCATACAATGAACTGATTTAACCACAAAACTGAGTCGAACTGTACCAAAAATGATTAGTCCATTTTGAAATTAATGTTTTTTTATAGTTTGACCCATTGTCTTTCATTCATACAATGAAATAATTCTTAGATGAAATTAAGTCGACCGGGATTTTTTTTCTCCATTTAAGATTTTACTTACTATGACCAAAAAGTTCTCTGCCAAATTGCTTTTACATAAAACACCTTATAGTTCCTAAGAGAGTTTTCCTGTAGCTTAGCTTATATGGTGTCTGATATCCCCAGAATGTCCCTGTAAAAACACACTCTGTATTTAATTAGTACAAATTACTTTAAAAAATTGGATAGTTGCCTATAGCGACAAGTGACAGGACAGTGAACTTTTTAAAACGGCAAGTGCATGTAAATAACACTTAAACGGACGCATTCCGTTTAACAAATTCAGAAACGCTTTAAAAACTTAAAAAAAAATGATGAGCATCTAAAATTTGTAATTAAAAAAATATATATTATGTGAATAACGATAAATCTGACGAAATTCGTCAGTCTAATAACTTCGAACCGGGTACTAATATGTAAACTCCAAAATAGATAAACTAGGTCATAAATGTAATGGTCATAATAATTTATTTATTTATTATGTACCGTATATAATAATATGTGCTGTATATAACCGCGGGGGTGCGTTAGATGTGATAAGAGTGTCACAAGTTCACAACAAATTAACAGCGTTGTTTTAACACCACACTTACTTTAAATTGTGTACTGTTCTTGATTTCAGTTCAATAAATAAATCCCAAAAGAAGCAATAAATTATTTTAATTAGTGAACACCACACCGCGACAGTGATTCTTATTTGGTTAATTAACGAGCGACGCTCTTATCGCTGACCCGCACAGAATGCGTCGATGAACTTATTAAATATATTATATTGGACATGTCGTAAACATTATTGTATAATTTAATACTGTCAACAATCATTTTTTTTAACATTGCTTTAAATTGTATGTTTATGATATTTTTGCATGCCAGATACTAGCAAAATATGTGTGACTTTGTCCAACTGTAACAGCTTTTGTACCACATTTTAGGCAAAATAAAGAGATTTGATTTGATTTGAATCTCATGTAGTCGGAGGCTTCTTTAATTGAAGTATAAAGAACTGTTGCCTCCGAATGCATAACAATGTTTACAGTACATATTACGTTTAATAGACAACCCCTTATAAGGAAATATTCTGGCCTCTACTGCTTCAATTGGTGGGAAGGCGACTACGAATGGTACCTACTCTCAGCAGAATTAGTTTAGGGACAACTACCCAATGCGGTGGAATAAACTGCTGATTGTTAATGATTTAGAGACTTAACCCGATTCAAGGCCACATAAGGGTGAATTTTTCAGGTTTTTTGGTCCATAAAATTCGGAGATAAGAGGGGGCGGGGTCATTTTTATAGATTTTTGGCTATAAATCTAAAATAACGTCAGATTGAGCCCTTTTATATGACTTTCCGTTTGCTATAATCAAATCACTTTCATTTTTCAACCCCCCATTCTAGTCCCTTTTTCAATATTTAGAAAATAATTTCATGTTTTGACTAAAAACAGATAGCAAGCAAGTTATCCAACTATGCCAAATTTCAAGTTGACAGCTTCTATAGTTTCAGAGAAAAACTGCTATGACATAGACGGACAGACACCTAAGTCTTCCCACAAGGGTTCCTATTTTACCATTTTGGTACGGAACCCTAAAAGCAAAATAAATGAAAACATGAAATATTTTACATGAACAAATTCTTACTTGATAACTAATCTTTCTTGTTATCGTTGTCTTATACCCATAGTACAAGATTAGAGCTTAGTTTTGGACTAGGTCAATTGGTGTGACATTGTCACCCTCATATACGTATATATATTTTTTTTTAAATCACAAAATCAAGACTAAAAACTACTCAAACATAAAGAAAATATTATTGATGTATATTTATTGCATTAGTATTGTTATTACCCAACTGCATCAATGTCTGTCTATTTATATGGAACGCTCTGCAGCCTATACAGTTTCATAATTTTTAACATTACGTATGAGGTAATTTTTTCAAACATATTATAGACGACCATTTCACAAAATACAGTCGGGTTTCAATGCTTGCTTTTTTAACTTTTGTATTTAAATATTATAAATAATATAACCCACAGAAATATAAATAAATATCGAAACAATAATGATAATATAGGTTAGGTTAGGTTTTGTGTAATGTTTATAGCCATTAAGCTTTATATTTTTATAAAAGTATGTATTATGTACTAAATATTTAAAAAAAGATTTGTACACAGTTATGAGTAACCAATATAATAATAATGTTAAGGTGTTAATCATGACAGATTCCCCTTCTTATTTATATAAAAAACCATCTTGGCGTTGAGTGATAGTTCTTCGAGAGTGTTATTGATTGATTGTTATTGATTGATACATACTCTGTTGAACTCGTACATGTACATGTACCTATCACTAAAATAGTTATTTCATTAGTCCGGAAACGACTGATTGGCGTGTGGGTAAAATTATGCATTATTTCTTTTTAGGCATAATAACAATATGTTGTTGATTTAAAAACCCCTGTTGCATAACTGTGATATCTCTTGAACGGCCAATAACACAAAAACTGACAACATTCAAAAATCCAATAAATACAGCAATTAGAATAGTTCGGGGTTCCAAAAAGGTTTTTCATCTTCTAACTATTCACGGTTTTTGGTTATCTATCATTGTAATGAGTTATTTGTTATTATTAAAATCTTATATGTGAATAACACAAAAACTGACGAAATCATCAAACGTAAGGAATAGATTGAGCGATATTGTTCCTGCGCTTGTGCATTACTCTGGTGGAAAAACACATCTGACGCGATTTATAGCCCCAAAATATAGTTACAATTATTTTAAATTGACTATTTTGTAAGAAAATTACAGTAAATTTGATTATTTCTTTTTTGATCAACGATAATTCGTTAAATTCTGATGGGCTGCAACCTTATTTTAAACACGTGATTTTGATAAAACTATGTTTAGAGTTTTGAAATAATTATGTATTAATGCCAAGAGTTTTAAAATAATTTAAGATCGAGTTATTGCTAGTTACTTATTTCGTACTTATGAAAACCATCAATAGTTGCATATGTATAATGACAAAACGACTTACAGTGTCCTGTTATAAATTTCAAAACAGACACTGGTAAATTGTTTTGTTAAACTCTACGGCGCTGTGCCTATGGGTTGTATGAAGAAAGTAGTCCAAGCTTAAATATCTACTTTAGCGTCTTAAGTAGGGATATCGGGATCGGCGAGGGTTTCGGTTTCCAGCTAGCACTTGTCGGGGCGTGAGTCACGGCGTGAATCACCGCGCCGAGTCGTTACTGGCCGCGTCGGTGCTGCGGCTTGTCATGTCACTTAACAGTCAGCAATTACTGGGTTGCGATCATAAGTGTGATTTAGATACATTCGTATTTAGCCACTAGTTAATGGCGTAAAAGATTATCAATATATAACTTGCAATGCGTAGGGATGCAATTTCTTAAATAAAATGTGTATTTCTTATAACTCATCTGCGTCAGTTAAATTAGAAATATCTACGTTAAAGAAAATCATGCATGAAATATTTTTCCTGAGTTACCTATTCCGTTCTGTTTATTTTCTCTCGATGTAGCCAGGTGACCTTTACTCTACTTTTCATACTTTTTTTCTAAAACCTGAAGCTTAGTAGGTATAATTTGGTTGTTCTACTCAGATTCCATGCAGATATCTATTTTTTTTTATTAAGTTTATGTATTCAACTATAACTTTTTGAGACATTTGAAATCTTGCATATTGCAACCAAATTATTTAAATTACATTTCCTCTGAGACGCTAACATTTCTAGGTAATCCTAGAAATATTAGCTTCTCATATTCATTCAGGTAGAATTGGGAATGTGGGGACTGACTTTTGTAATTAAATAATTTTATATCGTATTTTTCATTTATTTTTTCTTCATCATCATCTTGCCCTTATCCCAATCATTTGGGGTCGGCTTAGCACGTTTTTTTCTCCAAACATCCCTATCAGCCGTCATCTCAGTATTTGTCTTAGTATTTGTTACTTATATTGTAAAACCAATAATTTATAACCTATATCACAACAATAAAACGAGTCGGCTCTCGACTGCCGGCGCGAGCGGTGCCGGTGCCACTGGGATCACACTCAATCATCAACATTAACTAAGTACCTATAATAATAGCTGCCTGGCCACGGCCCGCCGCTCCACTCGACACTCGTTCAACAATAAATACTTGCACACACCCAAACACTCAGGGGGCCGCGGCAACGGCTCACAACCATTTAAATTAAATCCTAGTTAACAATTAAATAAATTATGTCACTTTTAATTTAGTCGTCAATCTAGCGATGCACCGATGACGGTAGGAACTGCGGTGGGACAAGAGCGCCCCGGGTCCCCGGGGGCGGCAGCGGCGGCGGTGGCGGCGCGCCGGGTGCGAGCGCTACGAGCCGGGGAAGACGGCGGCGGCCTTGGCGATCATGCAGGTGCAGCCCACGGTCACGTCGTAGGGCTCCGTCAGCTTGGTGCTGTTATAGTACACGAGCGCCGTGTCGCGCACCTCCACGCACTCCATGCTGTGGTCGAAGTGCTTGTGGTGGCAGCACTCGTTGTCGGGGATGTTCTGCGCGCGGCAAAAGTGGTTGGGCTGCTCGGCGCAGCGGATCATCTTGATGCGGCGCGGCACTCGGTCCGGGTCCTCGTCGATCTCCACCCGGAACGGGCACACGGTACGGTTCACCACGTCCCGCAGGTTCACGATGCGCGGAGCACTCTCTACCAGAGACAGCGCCGCCGCGAACACCATCGCGAAAATAATATATTTTTCACTAGCCATTTTGACCGAGTTTGAGATGTGGAGCTAGTAGCTGCTATACTTGCGAAGGCTCGATTGCGAATAGCACGAGCCCTCTTGGCGAGAGATTCTTATACGGGCCGGTTCGCCGCCGTCACTTTTGAACCGCGGCACCGTGTGCGTGCCAGACGCTCCGCGCCCGCGGAATGAAGCAGTCGCCCGTCCACGCCGCGCCAGTTTCGAACAGAAACTACTTAGTAAAGTTTTGAAGTGAAAGTGTTTAGTGTTGCTCAAGTGTGTTTCGCGTTTTCGAGTGCTCCACAGGATTGTATCACTTGCAAGATTTTACAATTTGTTATGGTTGATTTACATTAGTCCAGCAAAAGCATGCCAGTAGTAGTAAACATTGCGTCGTTACAATAGCCCTCGCCTCAAACGTGAAATCCAACTCTTCAATGTACTTCTACTGGCATGCTTTTGCTGGACTAATTTAATTCAGGCATTAGTGACTTAGTCAATCTGTATTAAAAAAAACAATCTCAATTTATGTAGCTACTGCTGGCGCCGGCCAGTGGCTATTAATCAAATATTTTATTCCATTAAAATGTTTAGCAAACAATACACAACTGATTGGTTAACAGCTATTAAATTACCTGTGAGCAAAATGCTATTGAAATAGATTAACTGACGCGTAAAATTTTGATTATTACTAAGTAGAAAGATATAGCTCATTCATATGTGTTTGTAATTAATTCAGCTCAAGAGTTGTTGTGAGCTGACCGGGCAAGAAGGCCGGGTTACTTCGCTCGCGTCTTTTTTTCACTGTAGTCAACTACGTTATGAAATAGGTGTTTGCGCCGCAGTCAATGACCACGGTCCACTCGTAAAAGTTTTGATTTGTTAACTGTCAGTAGTATTTATTATTAAAAATATGTAATCTGCGTTAGTGGCTAATATCTGTTAAAGTTATAAATGCTAAGGACCCTTCCTAGTTCTTACCTTGGTAGTCGTAGACTAAGAGAGTCATTGTAGTAATATATATATTTTAGGCTATGAACAGGTTTGGATAGTCAAATAACATAGATAAGGAAATAGAAGTTAAAGCCTCTAACACCAACTGACTATACTATTCTGTGACTAAGTTAGAAAATTGCTCTCCAGTGCTACCTATTAGTAACTGACCCGCGCAACAAGCAGCGCCGCCGCGAGACACTCATTACCTTGTTACGATACAGCTACGATCAGACAACTCATCGCACTAGACTTTTAAGGAATTATTTTCTGGAACCTTACAAGTAGCTATTAGACCACCCAATTCTGTGAATAAGAATTCAATAGGAACGGGTCAAAGCCCAAGAAACAATATATTTAACGATATTTAATATTTTTATATTTAAGTTGTAAAATAACACAAGAGGCAGTTCGTCGGCTACTTTTTATTACCCATATTGTTATAGTTTACTAAACAGTAAATCCGTTCCATTCATTGCTAAAGAGGCCGAATTATGACCTGTTAAAACCTGTCATGTTACTGTAAGTGAAAGGAAAAGAGCTATTATAGGCATGTATCATGTACATATGTATATTTTCAAGTTTTAACAACTCAAATAATACGTTTGGGGATCATCAATGTGAACATTACCGGATTTTTAAGAACACATAATCGTGTAGGATATTTACCTACATAATTATAATTTACTTTATGTAGCAGTCTTGTGCCACAAATTTCTGGGGGAATTTTGTAAGTTATTAGCATGGTTCCGAGCAGACCATATCGAGTAACGGACCGTTCGTGTCTCTATCCATACCCACCTTTTCATTGTAACGCTTAATGAGCTCTTTTTTGCTATTACAATGAACTCCAAAAAAGAGTTATCAAAGGGTTTGAAGGTCCATCGAGAACCGTTCACGTTAGCACAGGCTATTGTCTTCCATTTGTATTAAAGCCATCAAGCTTGAGCCCGAATTCTTCGCTTATAAGGAAACAGGAGCCATAATTGGAGATGCTCTAAAGAAATGATGGTAATAAGTGATTTCGATTCATTCATGCGGGTTTCCCCACTCGCTCACAGAAAACTACGCGCGTGCCACCTTATCAGGAACGCTTTGATTAATATCTTGGCAAGGCGTTCATTCATGGCATGAGTCTTCGCTGTTTATAAGGCGAGCACAAGTGCTCATTGTTGGCCGGCGGACGACGCCGGTGTGTGCGCCACGTGGTCGACGCCAGGTCAACGAACCTTGCACTCGATATACTTTATCAATATGACGAGAACAAAATGTTCGAACAAAATTATATAAATCAAAGGTCATTAACACGGCCGTACTGACGTATGCAACAGCCTCATGTGATGGTTTTAGAATTACCCGCGGAAAAACCAAACATTTTATAATCATGGGTTAGGAACGCGCTGTTGAAGATACTAATCTTGAGGTAAAAGGTATTTAGCTAGTTCTGACTCACTTTGTCATAAAAATAATCAACTAGGTACCTACATAGATACGATTAGATGATCATCCTTTGGGATGACGTCGCCACAGAACTTTGAACGAGTTGCTCTTTCCCAATCTCTCGTCAATTAATATTATGTTTTATTTAGTTGCCGTTTAACTGCTTTTCCTACCATCCCGACCAGTGGGCATCAAATTGTATATGATCGGATTGGCATTACCACTTTAATCATGTGACTACTTGCCAAAAACTAAAAACGATGTCTTGCGTTGGAGTTAATTACAACTTCAGTTTAGTCGCTAGATTTTTTTAAATGTGTGCAAGAGAAGTGAAACATGTACTATTGTGATATGCTATGATATGTTATTTTTATAATAAGTAAGTTTCCAAGTCCATCAAATCAGTTTACTAGTCTGTTAAATGTTGAAGTAACTTGACCTAATGTCTAGTAATGTGATTGTTTAGTTAAGCGATGAAACAGGCCATTAACATGTAATACTAATAAGTAGTAAGCCCCGTGGCGGACGCGTGTCGCGTATAATTAGCATGTCATTATCGTTCGCGAGTGCTTCCCTCACGACACCGACTGGTGGAATGACCAGATTCTCTCTCGATTAGCAAAAGTGTAAAAAAACACTGTTGTCTCGTCACATTTCGTTTCCTTATTTAAATCTGTATCTCAAGATACTGTTACTGAGTAGATTAATATGTATAAGAGGTTGAAAATTATAGTAAATTGGTTAATTGAGATGAGAACCAAAACGGATATACCGGCAACATGATTATTGCTACCTCATAATTGGTCGATAGATTCTAATATCAATAACGTGAGCAATTTGTGTCCAGTGTTCATGTTGTGAGTTAAATAGCACTTCATGACGACTGCTTAAATGTAAAATAAAAACTATAGGCAATAAAGTATATAACTATGACTATGACTATCCACATTGTTATATTTAGCTATGTAAGTTTCTAAACAAACTAAGTATAGTTATTGATAAATTTTGGTTATTTATGATATGATGTTAGACCAAATTGTAATAATAATACCTATATTACAAGAATTTGGCAATTCGATTATTTATATGTGTTTAGTTGTATGTTGCTAAATCAAATAAATTATTGAAATGAAAAACTGTATTTAATTACTTCCGTCGGATCCTTTTCTTTTGATCCTTGGCTTTTGACACTAAGGACCAGTTAATTTATGCGAATGAGTGTGAGGTTAAGGTCAGTGCAGACGAGGGATATCACTTAAAGCCCTCCACAAAACAGCTTCTCGCCTGCGCTCTCCCGCCGGCCGTTGTAAAACTCTAATTTTGCTTTCCTGTGGTTTCGTTGTAGCGGCCTCCGACAGTGTAGACCTGGTAGCACTCGTGGTGGAGTCACCAGTCTTGCTCGCTGTTTCGCTGGGGCTGGCTGTTTTCTCGACGCTCGAAAGTGATTAAATTTCACATTTATTCACAATCAATTATATTTTGTGTTTGAGGGTTATTGAGTCTGCGTATGAAATGCTATAAAAAATATTAATTATACCCCTTCTACATGGAAAGAACAACCACCCAACTCAATCAAGGGCAAGTGGTCCTTGATCGAGATGGATATCGAATGAATTGAAGTTGATAAGACAACTCTAATTTGGTTGAGTTGGGTGGTTGTTCCGACAGTGTAGAATGGGTTTAAATATTCATGAGAAGGTATTCATCATTCTAATAATAAACTTTGAGGGTAGTCTTAACTATGAGCTAAAAAGCTAAAATTAAATAAGAGATAGTTGCCTCACCGAGTAGTTACGTATCAGGAAGGTAAGATTCGCAACTTGAAGAACACCAGAGGGCCCTGCCAAGATGCACTACGCTAACTAACGTTTCTATTCGACCAGGTGACTTTTCGTATCATGTCATCTACCTTTGACACGATTGGTTTAAAAACGAAACGAATAGAAACGCTAGTTAGCGCAATGCATCTTGGCAGGGTCCTCAGAGCTGTCCACGTTGTAGACACGCACTACCGAAACATAGCTGTGAAGCTGTGATTGATTGAAAGCAAGCCTGTAAGTACTACACACTCAATGATGTATAAGTAAGTATTAAGTATTTTTTTTAATGAACTGTAGGGGAAATTGAAAATTATAAAAGTTACTGGAAAAATGTCTTAGAAACTATTAGATCTTTTTTTTAAAAACCATTTCGGCAGTCAGTTTTTGGTCATTGTGTGTTGTTTGAAAAAGATAATAATGATACTAAAAAAAAAAGAATTATTTCATTTTACTGAAAAAAAATCGGAACAGCAAAAGTGGGTCAAATTTACAAAACAATATTTTCATATTTAATTTTTTAATTCAGGTCATAAACTGGAGGCGACATGCGCATTATTGTGAATTATACATTTGTTTAATAAAAATTCTGACTGATAAATATGTAAATTCAAACCGTGGCCTAAACCTGTTTATAATTTTTTAGCAAAACACACAATTAATTTGACCAATTTCTGCTGTCCCTGTTTCTTTCAAATAATACAATAGTTATTTCATGAAAATTATTCGATCAGTATATTTTTCAAACTGCTTTGTAAAATTTTACAAACAACACGCAATGACGCTACAGTAAAAAACAAACGCAATTACTATATGAACATAAATAACACAAATAACACAAAAACTGACGTGTCGAAGAAATCTTTACGAAACACGCGAGAATGCCATTAAGTTCGCCTTTTGTATATTAAGTATCTTCTTTTGCTCAAGAAAGACTAAATAAATAATTAAACATTGTTATTCGAATAACACTAAAACTGCCGACATTCGTCAGTCTGATAACTTCAAACCTTTCCCTAAATAGAGCGCGGTATAAGGAAGCTCCAAATTCAAAGTTGACGGCTATGTTCGCCCTATCCTTTTCTTACAAACCCATGACAACAGTAGAGTGAGAAAGATAAAGTGGCTGAACTTACGAATTAAATGCGTGCTGTATATAACCGCGGGGGCGGCGCTGGTTGTGATAAGAGCGTCACAAGTTAACAACAAAACAGCGTTGTTTCAACACCGCACTTACTTTCGATTGTGCACTGATCTTGATTTCCATTCAATAAATAAATAAATTAAACACAAAAGAAGTAATATATTATTTGAATTAGTGTACACCACAGCGCGCCAGTAACATTTGGTTAAGTTGCGAGCGGCGAGTGCGGCGCGCGGTGCTCGGACCCCGCGCGGACGCTGTTATCGCTGACCCGCACAGAATGCGTCGATGAACTTATTAAATACCTAAATCGATGTTTTTAGTGTATTTATAAAAGTAAATAACACTCGTAATTAAGTTTTATTTAAAGGAAGTCACAATTTTGCTATGTAAACTTTTAAGTTAGTTACAAAAACATTCTTTTGAGATCATTATTTACGTGTTTAAAAACGAAGTAGTTACGAGTAGGTACATTTAGTGTACCTACTTAACAAAGTAAAAGTAGTATAAAGTTATGAATACTTTAAAATAATTTGATGGGGAGCATGCCGTTTGGCAGAAATATTTTTGGCCGAATGCATCATTTTCCAAATTTTCATGTAGCAAAAAGCTATGTGTACCTTTTATTTTTGTTTTGTATCTGGGATACCGAAAGCGCTTGTCGCGTCTATTAGGTTAGGTTAGACTTGTGACAACATCAAAAATAAATCAACTTGGACAAGAAAAAACCCGGGAAAAATACTAGAATAAGGAATCTGGGAGATTAATAGCGACAGGTCCCAACATTTAAACCAATATGTTTTGGTTGTAGGATCTATTTATTCAAAAGATATTTATTTATTTAATTTATTTAACAGCATTTAAAGTGAGTAAATTTCTGTTAAAATTAATATAAAACTAAATAACGTGCATAAATCTATAAAATACTGGTACCGATATATAATTTTTCTCCATGACTAGGTACATGAAAAGTAGTGCAATACCTACGTAGTTTGTTCTTTACCATAAAGGAGTAATTGAAGATGTCAATGTCTTTTATTTCTGGGTGTTGTATGTAAAAATGAGATGACCGAGTGGAGAGAACTTTAACTAAAATGGGTTTATAGTGCGTTTATGAATAAAGGTGCGACCCCACCGTTGCTTAAAATACGAAGACGGTACGGAATCGCAGTGACGCATCATATCCATACCGTTTTTATCGCATGCCCTCCACACCGCTGCTTAAAATACGGAGACGGTACGGAATCGTAGTGACGTGCCGTAAACGTCACGACTTTACCTTGACATTTACGGCACGTCTGTGCAATTCTCTACCCTCAGCGTATTTTGAGCAGCGGTGGGGTCGCACCTTAACGGTGTGCAGAGGCTTTATGTCAGGGCCTCTATTCTACTGGTAAAAACCATTCGAGTTTAGTTATGTTTAGTGCTTAATGGTTAGTAGCAAGGTTTAAGATATCTGGGGGATTTCCGGTACGCCGACAATGGGGTAACAGCACCGCACCTAGGTCACGGGATTCAAAGTCACTTTTCTGTGCTCAGACACTGGAATAACAGCACCGCACCACCGGGCCGGCAGGAGCGTTCCCTAGTGCTCAGTCAGACGCTGGGGTAACAGCACTGCAACTAGGTTGCGGGGTTCACAGTCGCCTTCCTGTGCTCAAACGCTAGACACGCTAACAATGCTAATAAATTGTGAAACGAAAGACCCTTGAAGATTTTTGTATGGGAAAATTAGGACATGCGTTACGAGACTCATCCCCGTCAAGAAAATAAGAACCCATATAACCAATTGCTAAATAATAGGTAGTACAAATTATAAAGAAAAATAATATTGAAATACGTGACGACTTGTGGTTTTACCTGCCGAACGCAGCGGGTACGCCGAACTAGTGTTATATTTACTCTCTGAATAACAAGTTACCTTCATGATCGCAGCTAAAGCCGCCTCGAGATCGGCGGTGAGGTACTACGGCGGCTATAGTTGCGCAACCGTGAGTAAGTGTTCGGGGAACACACGTGTCGCGGTGACAGCACAGGGTTTTACTGCGCATGCGTAGGCTCACCTACGAGCGCCGCCTGAATCACAATACCCACAAAAAGCCTTCCAGTTAGCGGAATAAACTATATCTATTATAAAACTTTGAAGTGGCTTAGGGAAATGGTCGCGAATATTCTTGGCACGCGCCGCGTCGAGTCGCTGCTAAAACTTCGTCCGGTTTTCCTCTGACGTCCGGGCTCAATAAAGTGCTTGGCTTGTACCGAAAACGTGACAACTGTGGTCCCGCTCATAGCATAAGTTGTAAATAATTTACAAGAGCCGAGCCGTGATTACACACTACATAAGTATCAGACTATTTAAAACTATAAATCGTTTTGAAATAATCAGACGTAACCGTTGTTGTTCTGACCTCCAGACTGGGTGGTTACTGTGATTAGTTTTATCAGTAGCGTAAAAAAAAGTACAAAAGTCTAGTAGGTACTTAGCTCTCTAGTATATACGCACCGTCCGTAGGAGGTGCTACGAGATTTATCAATCACTATAACTGTTTGTTTGCTTTCTTCCTGGTTCTGTTTAGAGGTACAGTACAGTTAACACAATAAACATATTTGTAAATTTGCTTAAACGATCACGGATAGAAAAAACTCGATTAGTACTAGAGAAAGTTTTGGAAATGCAACATACATACTTCAAATGCGCGAACATTAAGCCCGCTCTACACTTAGTCCGCGGATCGTGCGCGAAAACCGCGAACGGCACAAACCTTAAGTTTGGAGCCGTTTTGCATTTTTCACGTGAAATATCGAGAAAATGTTCAATAAAAAAAATATACAAAAATATGTAATTTATATCGCAAGGCGCATCACTGCTGCGGGCCGTGCATCGAACGGGGGGCCGCGTTCTCGCGTTTTGTTCCCCGATTTTCGGTCCCGCGTCAAAGGGTCTGCGAACTTCACTGTGAATAACTAACAACTGCGCAAACCATAGCGAGTATGGAGCTTTATATGTTTCAGCGGGACGTCGCCGTAGTGAATCTGCGCCGAGATGTCGCGTGCCAAGTGTACACTTGTAGAGCGGCCATTTGATCCCCGCACTACTAATACCCGCGTGACGGGAATAATGATGAATAGATGTGTCGGGGAGTGCGCCGGAGCAGCCGCAGAGTGCGTGGGGAGTAACACCTGACGTTGATGAGTGGGCTTGTGGTGAATATGGTGACCTTTGTTGTTGTTGTTTATTTGACCGAGGGTTCTGTCATGCGCGTGCGGGGGCCGCGGCCGGAGCTCACGTGGCGAAGGTAATTGTAATTTGTGCGTATTTAATTGTTAATTGCATTACATAACCTTTTTACCCATTTCGCCTGCAGGGGCAGGAAGCGAATTAAAACCAAAATTAGTTTGGTTTCACTATTTATGATAATCTTAAATTACATCAGCATACCTAATTGATCACTGTTTATTTCTGAAATGTAAACAGAGTGGTCTTGGGGATACCCGAGTTGGATTTCCCGAGCTCGGTTGCCGCCGACACGCCAGCAACCACCACAGCCATGGCTAATTTATCAATGACCCGGCGCGACGATGGACTCCTGGTATTTACTTTAAAATCAGATCAACGGATTCTATTAAGATGGTGGGTGTGCAGCTGTTGTCTGTGTTATTATTAAGTTTAAGCAAACTGTAAATTTTCACTAATATATTTTAAAGAATAAACAATATCAATCTCCATAAGAAACACTTTCAGTTTTAAATAACAGAAAACCGTAACCACCCGCACTACACTGCATGTACGCTTTTATTAGACCCCAACTATATTATTCGGGGTTGTTTTTCAAAAGTCCTCTTAAAGTGCATTTCTTTTTTAGATACTAGGCAAGCAGCAATTTTCCATGTCTCAAATTTTCAAATATTGTTCTGCAATATCTTTATAGATGAAGGGTGGCATGTGATGATCTCGTGTTAGTAAACAACCTAATTACAATTCTTGCATAAGCGTAACGTTGGTCGAGCCCGCATAATGCGCACGCGTCACATAGCGGCGCGCGCGCATGCGGTCGCCGACCGCGGCCTCCAAACGACCCTGCAGCCTATATTTATTTATTATATGCTGACATATAAACTTTTAATAAACTACTACTTCACACGTCTGTATGTTTAGTTCAAATCTTACAGGTAGGAACCAGTTTCCGGTATTTGAATGTGCTGAAACTTGGCATAGGTTGGTATGTAATGCCACTAATACTATGGCAGCCAAACGCTGCCGTGAGGAATGATAGAGTTGGAGGCATAAATCCTCCGACTCTATCATTCCTCACAGCAGCGCTTTGCTGCCATAGTATTAGTGGTAGTAGTAAAGCATATTATTAAAGGTCCTAGAGACCTTCCTCCGTAGCACTTAACCACCGTTATAAACCCATTAAGTCTACTAAATATGCTTTATATTTTATAGATCGAAGATTTAAAAAGCGTCAACGTAAACCCATTTTTTTCAGAATGTTTTTTTTAATTACTAAACTAGCACTAGGACGCATCACCGATCTTGGTTTCACTTAGTGTTTTTTTAGAGAACTTAATTGAACACAATTGTTTTTCGAAAAACAGTAGGAAATAATGAATTTGATATCATATAAAATAAATTTTAATTGATTAGTTCTAAATTTTGTGCAGTTTTTCCTAACTGAATACAACATTACACTAAAACTCTAGGGTTTAGGATATATTTAGTATAAACTGTAAAACGGACAAAATTCTCGTGTTTTATGGACTTGGTAGAGCCCGTGGCAGCAGCACCCTGAGGTCCGAACTTGATCTTTTGATAAAGGCTTTTGTCAAAAAACCAATATCACTTGTTACAGACTGAGGTCAACAAAACAACGAAAATGTTGATGTTTTTACAGCTAGTCAAAAACCTGTTCTAGCCTCGTGCCGCCCAAGAAAAAACACGCGTGATCAGCTAACACCCAGTGTGCAATGTATAAGCCAAAACATTTTTATGTCCAAACTGTCCATGAGTATTAATCTTTTTTGTTATTGATTATGGGTTAAGTGTGGGCGGTTATGATAAGTGTCAATGTGCTGTACATTGGGCGGCACGAGGCTAAAACATAATTCCAATAATGCCTTTCGCACTCTTAACCGATATAGGGACGTAGCTATCTGTTAGCACAGAGACGTAAACATCTATCTTATTCTAACATATAGCTGCGTCCATTCTGCCCTCTCAGTCCGACGGTTGGTCTGTGGGAGCCTTATAACCACTTGCACAAGTCATCAGTGATTATTTGCAGTTGGTTGTTTTGCACGCTGGAATGTGGTTTACATCGCTGCTTGCTCGAGCAGACCGCTGCCGCCGTGCCGGGCGGAGACGACGGCGGCGTGACTAATCGAACAAAAATCAAAACCTTCAATGATTCAACCTCCAAAACGATACGCGGGGAAACAACACGTAGGTAATAGATATAAGGTAAGATCATTAGAATAGGTACTCTGATTCAACCGTAAAATTTTAAGGTAATTCTTGGGTATTTTTTGGATGGATTAGAAACTAGCTTCTGCCCGCGATTTCGTCCGCGTAAATTTCAACCACCGTTATTTCCTAGGGAACTTTTAGATTCTCGGGGATGAAAAGTAGTCATGTGTCCAATCCTGGGTTCCAAGTTATATCCATTCCAAAGTTCATGTAAATCCGTCCAGCCGTTGCAGCCTGAAGGAGTAACAAACTAACACAAACACACACGCACACGCACACACTTTCACATTTATAATATTAATGGGATAAAAGGGAAACTATGTAGCTAAGACTGTATGATTTCTAAAACTGCCTCCCACTGACTGGCCTCTGCACAATAGGTACACATTTCTAAGTGTATTTTTTCATTAGATGCTAATCTGTTCACCTTGCCGAAAGTATTGTGAAACTTAAATTGTTTCGCACTTGTTTTTAGTGTAAACTGTAACAAGTGATTCACCGCTACCTGCCCCCGGCAGCTGCCAACTAACGGACTGTTGTGAATGAGCGGCGCCTGCGCCGGCTGCGCGGCCATTCATGGCGGCCCATGAATGACTTTTACTACGGCGCGGTCAAAGTCGAGCCAGACTTGTCGGGACATGATTCAAAATTTGGTTACTGTGATAGCTGGTTAGTACACGTAGTTTTTTCTCTATGTATGAAGCTAATTGCACTGTAAATTGTATTTCGAAAATCATAAAAATTTCTAGAAGATTCAGATGTCATTTTTAGTAAAGCGCATGCTCCCACAGAATAAGTAATATATAGTACAAGTAGCATGTTACCTGCTTTAGTATTTGTATGCCTCATGGCCAAACATAGTGTTCCGTCAACCATCCACATTTGACAACTTTTTGTACGTTGGACTAATTACCTAAATTTGGATTAGTATTAAAATACCGTACTAAGTAGGTACTTTATGAGTTGAACAAGTGGATTGAAGTCAACTTAAATACTGATCAAAGATATTTAACTCACATAAACCGAAGCGACGCGAGTACGAGTCGCTAGTTAAAATATGTACTTAATAATATTTGTAAAATCTTATATCGGACACTGAGAAATAAAGAGAACTAATAGGGACAAGTAATACCTAGTACTGGTTTTGCGGTGGAATCAGCGGAGACCCTCAAAAGGCGCAAATACAGTCAACTTGATAGAAGTTATATATTTGAGCCTTTTGGGGTCGAAACTTTAGTACCGTGGGGACCAGGAGCTCACCGTATTTTTAAAGACCTTTCAAAGCGCCGGTCGACGCAACTCGTGAACAAAATGCTGGCCTTGGCACAAAGATTAAGCATTGCCATTCAACGTGGCAATGCTGCCAGCATTTTGGGAACAATGCCCACTGGTAGCGGTTTGTTAGTTTAGTGTAGTTTAAGTAATTTTGTAAGTCCGTTCGTAAGAGAACTAATGCAAAAAATTTGACGAGTGCGGCCGGTTATAAGCTGGTAGAAGGCATTTCAAATCTAAATGCGTCGCTAGTGGAGATGATAGGCGTTGTTTTTGATGTTCTCTGTGTGATCAACAAAAGTTTTCACGTACCAGAAGGGTGGATACATCGAGATTATACTAGGACTTACCTCTAAAAAAACTGGGCACAACACACGCCAGAATATTTCACTGAATGAATCTGGCCCCCAAGGTGTTCTTGAGTGATGGGCAGCCCCTCCCTCCGTCGGCGACGGTGGCGTTGCCACCAACATCTCTCCAGTAGGTAGAACCATTTGAAAAAGTATATCACTCCAACGGAATAGAAAATAAATAACACCCTCTCCTTGGTCAAGAGGCTTGAAGCAAGCACCAGCTAAATAAAAAAATATCAATTAAAAATGCCGGACAAAACCCGACCAAATCAAGCGGCGCGCGAGTCACAAACTGCGTGATGACGAGAGAGTTATCCCTAACGACGAAAGCGATGAGCAGCGCCGGTGTTTGCGCATGCGCACGATTCAGCGCACCGGGCGCGCCGCGAGCCTGCGCCGTGCCCTCGTGCCCGCTGACGACGTCAACATTTTAAACACCCAGCAGAATGCAGCAAACCCTTTAGTCTAAAATATTCTGTAATCATTCTGTAATAAAGTTAACGAGGAACCATAGCAAGCAGCATCTTATACATATAAGGCGTACCTAATCGAAATAAGAACTCAACTAAAATAAACGCAGTTACAAGACATGAGGTACCTATGTCAGCACACAGTTTATTTACTTAAAACTAGTAATCTAAACTTTCGAATAATAGAAGATTGCTGAACATACATGAGGTCATATGGATAGTCTCGTATCTCGTTGTCTCCTATCGACCAGCATCGATCGATCCTCGACCGATGTTACACCCTGTATATGCATTTAAAATTATAATTTTACAAACAGAAATTATATTCTTGTATTGTCAAACTCAGAACTAGCTTGTCCCAATTTTAAACCAGTTAAAAATCTCCTGAATATACGATGGAAATTGACAAAACCATTTTCAAACCAAAACACAGATACCGAGATTTGGGATAAAATCGTTTTCAAACACACGTTTATAAACAAACTAGCGATTCGCCCTCGCTTCGCTTCGGTTTATGTGAGTTTCCTATAACACCCTTACATAAAACAGAATTTATTATGCATATACACCTTCCTCTTGACTCACTCTATCTATTGAAAACTGCAATAAAGTCCGTTGAGTAGTTTAAAAGATCTTAGCGAGCAGACAGCGGAAGCGACTTCATTTTATACTATGTAAAGATAAATAAACTCGTTCAATAAAATATTGCCCAAGCTGTACTTTACTTCTCAATGGCATCGTAAAGAGTTTAAATGTATCTACTGTGATACCTTTTTTTTCGTACCGCGCTCGCGCCGTCTCAGCGTGGTACGTGCGCGCGCGCGGCGCCCGGCGCCGCTGACTCAGCGGAGATCCCGCGGTGTTCGCAGCTGGTGCAGTGAGCGCAGGTTCACTGTCTTCCTTTCACGCATCCTCTGTTTTCCTAAAACAAGTTTTTTTAATATTGATAACAATGACTCAGTGTGAACGTAATAAGTAACTGCCGAATTAAAAGCGTTCGTCATACTAGGTATAATGTCTGATATCAATTAAAAAAGATAAAAGATATTTATTCAGTAAGTAGGCCGCACGGGCACTTTTACACGTCAAGAATCTACCAGCGCTTCCCAAGAGGATATACAGCAATAAATTTTAAATTAAATATTACACTTATAAAAATAACATGCGTAGTTCAGCAGGAAAACATGCCAAAAATCTTACGAGAGAGACAGAGGGAGAAAAGGAAAAAAAAACCTATTTATGTGTATAATATATACGACGGTGCAAGACGACCACATAAAAGTTTCGATTTGTTTTCCTACATCAACGGTGTCCCCTAGACAAGATAAAGCTTTTGCATTTGAATAAATTATAATTGACTAAGTTTCTTGTTTAGGCCATGCATTTTTGTCTGTTAGATAATCCTCGACCCTATAATATACGCTTTAGACATTAACGACTTTTTCAAGTTATTTTTAAGGGCTGGAAAGGGTAACTTTAAAACTATGTCAGGCAATTTATTATTGAAATGAATGCATTGACCAACAAATGATTTATATGTATATTCAGAAGATTGAGCTATGCTATTGCCTAACCGATTATTTTTTCCGTATGTGGCTCCTAAATTTCCAAACTAAATGAACCCCATTACTAAGTTCATGGCGCTGTGCACTAAGTATAATAATTATTTTTGTTGGTTGGTAATAACTAGATATTAAAGTTTTTTTTGTTATATTTAATAAACTGACCTTGAGTTAGTTGCCTGTCATAAACGACACGTTGGTCTAGTCAGGAGTGACCCTACGACGCTAGCGGTGCTGGGTTCAAATCCCGGTAAGGGCAGATATACCTATGCCTGATAAACGTGAATATTTGTTGCTGACATGAATCATGGATGGGTTATATCATTGTATAGTACAAGCCTAGACTGGGTCTAGGTCAATTGGTGTGATAGAGAGATTGTCTCCAGATATTTATTATTATTATTTATTTATTATAAAATACAGTTTTCTCCGTCTACTTGACGTGTCTTGAGACGACAATCTCGCTCCGGATCAGTTTGTTAACTTGAGATCTGACGCGATAACATCCGCAATCGTAATGATGAGAAAATTGGAGCAAAGGCCTTGAGCGCGTGCGCCGCGTCCTTGACCCGCCGCCGGCGCACGGCGCCCGGCGCGCGCGACCCACGGCGGCTCGAGCGCACAAACAGGTGCTCCGCATATCTCTTACATAATATTAGACGCACTTCCTTTCTTTTAGATATTTTTAACTATTAGGGCCGAGTTCACCAACAATTAAACGGACGGTTAAGTCTTAATCAGCTGTTAATCAATACATTTGACACCCGTTAAACCGCTAATCGTCCGTTTAATTGTTGGTGAACTCGGCCCTTAATGGAAGAGATCCATTGTGAGAAAGAAATCGGTCAAAATGTACGTCTATTTTATCTGTTGACGACGATCATATTAATTTTTTTTTGCATTCGCTAACGTTTGTTGAACGCCTATTAGGTATATCGTGGATTTGAAACTCATAATGCGTCTACATTTCAGGGAAAGATAGTGTTATCATGTCGCGAAAAACCAGTAAGTACTTTACTTAAGATAAAGCGAGCAAGATTGAACGAGTTGAAGCAGCGCATCGTTTCATAAGGAGGACATGACTTATTTACGTAGGTAATACGTAACTATACTTTTAGATTAGATAGCGTTTTTCGTTCAAGATATTATTTGGCAGGTACAGCTATGTCCTGTCCTGTATTGTCACGGTCGAAATGTAATCATCTAAATCTCTTTCAACTATGTTCCCAAGCAATAAACCAGTTCTTAAAATCGGTCTATGGTTCCTAATCTCATTAAGTCCGTTACTTCCAAGGGTACGTGACCGGCGTGGCCGCCGACATATCACTTAACGGAGCTGGGGCAGGAAGACTAAAGGGTGTTTACTTAACCGATAACGTTGCCTTTTGTTAACGACAATGTTACTTTTACTGTGTCATAAAGGTGTTTAAAATTGAGAAAGAACGGTACTGTCTTCCCACGGCCACTTTCCCCGTCAATAATCGGCCGGGCTACTATTGCTCTTATCGCAACCTACCGCTTTTGTTTCTTAAATACGTTTTAAGAAAGAACGTAGCCATTAAGTCTAATGATTGTTGGATTCATAGAATCCTTCGGAGTCTAGTTGTCTGGTCTGAGTTTGAAATATTCAGTCTGCGACGGCAACCATAAAGCTGAGCCTTACAATTAGGATACAGTATGCCGAAGTTACGCGGTTGGACTCCTTCGTTTTTCCCGCACGCAAGATGCACTGTGTTGTGCCGATATTTATAAACATATTTAAAAGATTCCGGCTATTTCTTTGCGTACGTCTTTAATATTCCCCTTATCCCCTAGGGGTTGTTATCACTAATAAAATTTCCTTGACTGATACAGCGTTGTTCAACTTGGAATCAATAAACGTGCTGCTAATCAAGTTGCTGGTTCCTATGAAATGTCTTAATTATTTACTAGAAATCCAAATTCAAAAACAAAGTTTTAATTTTAGGCTACGAGTGCTACGATTGTTGAGCGAGGTCCACATACTCGAACCTTATGAAAAATATAATAGAAATAGAAATAGTTTATTCATGACAAACATTAACATTAATGATGAATTTTGAATAAGATAATTTGCCACGAAATGGCCCCAACTCAGCGTGATGCTGGCAGAGCCAGCGCTGGTCTTCTGTGGTGACCATTTGGTGAAGACACGGCACAATGACGCCACGATCGCACACGCATCAATTTAAAGCACAAATTAACAAAAATACTGATAGGTAAAAATAAAATAAAAAAAACCGATAAAACATGCCACGCAACTACACTGTGATGACATAATGCCGTCGTGCAGTGCACTGACATATATGAGTATACTAACGTAAAAACAATTAATTAGTATTCGTATGAGTGACCACTGATCACAACACACCTACATGCCTCTGTTACATTTATAAACGGCCTGTAACGGTTAAGTCCCGTTACGTTACACAACCATTGCGCGCCTGACGCAAGCCCGGACTCCCCGGACATCCTTGAATGCAGCGGAACGCAATGCGTACGGACCGGCGGCGGACGTCACCAGAGTTCTACAGAATCCTTCACGGATTTTGCCGTTAAGGCTAAAGAGGAAAGTTCGAGTAAGTTTGACTATGAATCACCCAGTCATGTTTACACTTCGAACCAATAACCGACGCAAGAGCTGACGCATTGTGTTGCCGCCTGTATCAACAGCCATCGGGTAACGTTAGATAACTCGGGACACACGAGACTTTGTTTAGCGATCGGCGTTAGGAAACAATGAGTAGTTTCGAGAGTAAACTGTCACTCCAGCCTTGCTTGCGTTTTGCACGCGGGTGTTGTATAAACGATGCACCGATGCACCTACTTGCTCTGCATAAATATTTTTGTTGTTTGTTTTGATTAGAGCATACTGCACACAGCTCTACATAAGCAGCCTGTGGGCCGATTTCACTCAGAGGCAGTAGTTCTCTGCGAGTGCAATGTAATAATGCATTCAGGTTGCTGATGGGGCTGCCCCGATACTGCAGAGCCTCAGAGCTGTTCGCTGAAGCACGGGTGGACTGCTTCCACGCCACTATGCGCAAGCGCGGCACGTCCCTGGTGCGCAGGGTGCGGCGCAGCGCCAACAGCATCATGAGCAAGATAGCCGGTAGGATTGACTGTTTATATGTGAACTATTGTTCTATGGCTCACTTGAACAGAAAATGTGTGTATTTATTTTAAGCTTATTTATTGTGTTTGATTTAGTTTAATTTGAGTCTTTATTTAGTTCTGATTTTAATTTTGATTTTAATTGTAAATTAATTTAGTGTTTAATGTAATTGCCTACCTGACATTTATGTTATATTTTATGGACTTGAAGTGTCTGAAATAAAGATCTATTACCATTATTATTAATATTATTTTAGATATTTATTAAATTTTCTGTTAATTCGGTTTTTTATAACAAATATTCAAATATAAAAGTAAAATAACAATAATAATACAAAAAATAAACATTATAAAAACCTAACCTACCTAAACTACTGCAGAGAGAGGAACCTCCTCACAATGCGTGCCGTGTCGTGTTATTATTATTATTAGTAAGCATAATTTATTTTTCGCTGAGACTGTAAAAAAAATTATTTCTATATTTTTTATGCATACAATTTTGTGGTACGGAACCCTTTGTGTGGGAGTCCGACTCGCACTTGACCGGTTTTTATAACTACCGCGTGTCAAGTTTGTACCTATTTATTGTCGTGTAGCTTTACCACTACACCGTTTACCCTCTTATTTTTGACAGAAAGTGACAGCAAATACTTGATCTAAAATAGATTTGTTGTGTGTTTATGAAAAAGGGGGTAAGACTGCAACCCTCAACTAATTGTTCTATACTGCTCTCTAAAAAAGGGCACATGTCTCATATAACCGCGACTGTGCAAGTGATTTTATTTCGTAAGATAGGGGGTGAAATTTGCTGTGACTATCATATTGCACATGCGTCCTTTTTATTTAGAAGGGCAGCATAATCGCTACACTTGTTTATTTTTATGAGACAAACTAGCGACTTTACAGTAAACTCAATTTTTACATAACATTCCGATTAACATACGTTCAAGTTGCACAGCATCCGTGTGCAGGCAGCACGTTCGTTACGAAAACGGATAGCAGATAGTCGAGCCCCCGTCGGCGCACGCTCCATATTACCAAAAACCGTTATACAACTGAAAAGTTCCGTTCGATTCTAAATTCAAATGTCTAATGTGTGTTTGTTTCGATATGACATATTATGACATAGCGCGGTTGATATTTAGGGGTAACTTTTATTAAATACCTAGAGGACGCCCACGACTTGGTACGCGTAGAATTAGTTTTCCACTACTCCCTCTATTTCTTCCCGTTGCCTTTCCAGTAAGTCAGTTTAATCTTTTATATACATAGACTAGGTATTTAAAACTGTATCCTTACGTTACTATAAATCGTAATCTGGACGTCCAAATAAGAACTGAAATCCTAACAAAAACCAAAAAAAATGGTTTGATTTATTAAATATTAAAATAACTTGTGACATCTTCCATGAAATAGGTACAAGTACCTATAGGCAATTTTCCATCAATAATGCTTTCAATTTGGCTTATTCCACTTGTTTAACGACGCAATTACCATACCATTAATTTTGTTTTGCCTAAATTACACCTTAATTCAGAAACATTAAAAAGTTTTAGTAATATGTGTTTTAAAACTGTGTAGTAAAGATCTTCAACTCACCGGAAAGCCTAACATAAAAGCTCGTCCTAGAGTTGTGAATACATATTATGTACCTTTTATGCTTCTTTCTTAACGGGCTTTCTTAAGGGGCTACCATGGGCAGATGACCTTCGATCTGCAGCTCTAAACTTTCAGTTGTTGTTAAAACCTATTTGCATTAACACTGCTATTCTAAACTAGCTGCCGTCTCAATTTTTCCTTAACAAGTCACTGATATCGAGATTTATGCTATCAAAGTTTGACATTTTTACTCCAAAAAAGTAGTTTTTCGGCCTTTATTTCCATATTTTTCACTTTAGAAAAAACCCTTTGATGATTTATTAGACATATTAATTAAGAATATTTAGGTATAGTTTCCATATCAATTGACGCGAAGATGAAAAAGTTATATCCAATTTTGTGTTTTTATAGTCATGTATTTAAAAAAAAATAACAATGGATAATTTTGAAATTCTGTTCGACGGAATCAAAGATGAATATATGGATAGTTATAATATATTTTTTCATAAATTTACATTCCGTTTTGACTGAGTTATAAGAACTTAAACTTCATCAAAAACTTCTGTTATGGGCATGGTAGCCCCTTAATAAGCGCTTTCTTTACCCTGCATGGGGTTTCCCGCGCCGGCCCTTCGGCGTTGGGATTACCACGCATGCGCGTAGGCATAGTATAAGTATACTATACTATGCTTGTAATGTGGAGCTTTAGACGACGACCTTGTTGGCCCGGGCGAGAGCGTGGCGTGGCCCGGTACTCCCGGTAGTGAGCGCCGAGGAATGTGCATTCTTCGTCATTAAAACTTAAAAGTCTGCGTGTTTGGCTGCGTGCGCGCAATTCAGGGTTTTGTTGCACCATCGTGGAAATCTACTTGTTTTTTGCTTGACTTCTTGATTGCGGTCGTGTGATTCAATTGTTTCGTGATACTTATACCCGCCAAAACTGAATTTGGTACAAGCAAAATATACAAGGTAATCGAATGTACCTGAACAGTGAACACGCTCTCTTCTTCTTTAATAGCTCAGAGTTGAATTTATACATATATTTTTCAGCCCTTATAGAGTTTTGTCCTGATATGTTTGATGGTGCCTATGTCTAATGGTCGATTTTGTGCGACTAGCATCAATCAGTTTCCTTCGATATTCACCAGACCTCGGCTCAAATTTGTGGAAGGCCTACCAATACTTCGTTTTCCGATACGCGGTGGCCACTCTAGAACCTTACCGCCCCAACGGCCATCACTTCGACCATTATGGAGAAAGATCTTTAGAGAAGGCCTATTTCCAACAGTGGACTTTTTTCGAGTTTCTGGAGACAGGTGTAACAGTTGAAATATAATGCAATATTTTGGATCCGTACTTCGTGCCAGTTGCATATTTTTCCTTGTCCATTTGGTGTCTATAATTGTATCCGTATCTCGACATGGGTCTCAGTGACCCTTAATCTACCGGTTAGTTGTTCCGCCCAGATTGCTTCAGATAGAGCCCGCGGCGAGACCGGGGCGACCCGGAGCTCGTTGCGTAACTCGATGTACGCAAACCCAAACAAACGTGACCTGACGGTAACAGAGCAACGACGTAACACTTTATAACATTATGGAGGGGTAACGGACTTTAATTTGTTTATCCACCTCTGAAAAGGTAAAAATAATCGTGTGAATTCATTTCTTCCATAAGATGATGGTTATTTGGCGGCTTTTAATAAATATTATCAGCCAAGGCACATCGTCTCCACTTTACGAGTACTTGAAAACCTTGCTAAAGTAATCATCTCTCCGTATGTCATGTATGTGTATTTCGTATAAATAGTAGAGCTTTAGTTTTCTCGTAATGTTGTACCCAGTCGATAATATTTGGTTAGTTTGTGGTAATAGGAGAAGAGATAGAGAAACACGTATTCAAATTAAGAGGACTAAGTAAATTGTTGCACCTAGACCAATTCGGATTCGGGAAAAAAGGGTCTATAAATTTAATAAGGCGATAGATAACAATTCAAAATTCGTTAATTAAGTTATTTGTATTGGATGAACTAAATTTCTAGAAAAAAGTTATTAGGCTCATTTTTAAACTTAATTATGACCATAAGTATACTGACTTGATTAAGGTGAATATACTTTCACCAGATGGGCGGGACACTTGGCTAGGGTAAGGGATGGTAGGTGGTCGAGGGTGGTTAAAGAGTGGTGGCCGAGATTAAGTTATAGATCGGTGCTGGGCAGATCGTTGGGATGATGACATTTAGCAGACAGTTGTGAAAAGATGGATGGCGTTAGCACTACACCAGGCCTTTACCCTGCAGTGGATGGATGTGGGCTGATGATGATGATGGGGTGGGGACACATGAATTCGAGATTATTGGAACGGCATCTTGACTTATCCATAAGCATTAATTCGTTCATAAGTTTCGTCGACGGAGAAGCTTAACGCTGCAAGCTAGTCAAGCTACCAGCCCACCTGGCAACTTTAGCTTGTAGGATAGTACTTCGACGTCGAAAAATATGTAGTTTTAGAGAAAAACACCTCAGGTGTTTCAAAATGCTTGCAGATGCCCGCGAGCTGGGTCGTTGCGCGTGTGACGTCACGGAGGCGCGACTTGCGCGAACTCGCTGTATTTGTAACACTTATTGGTGTTGCCCAAATAGATGTGGGCGCCGCTGACGCGCGCGACATTTGGACGATAATTATTTAACTGCGGTCGGCTCGCTGACGCGCGCAGCTAAACTCAAGTTAAAGTAAAGACGTACCGAGAAACATGAGTCGGAGAAATAAATAGGATGTGGGTAGAAATACAAAAAAGATTATTCTCGTAAACACTGAAGGATCACTATAAGTAAAATAATTAATACTTACACAAAAAATACATAAACATCTTCGATCAGAAAAAGTCGCTGAATATTAAAGGTGTGCTCTATCGATCTGCTTCGTTTGTTTCACCCCTTACTATACATTCTTTCTAATTTCTTTATATTTTTTTCATATTCCGTGTATCAAAAAAATATAAAGAAATTATGTTATCAGATGTAGATCATCAATATAAAAAGACTGTAAACATAATCAACTAATTTAATTGTAGAACCAACGACTAAATGAAGTATTTTTCTCGTGCTGTCATTATGACCGAATTCCAGTGTGGCTCAACTATAACAAGCAGAGGCCCTACTTTGAAAATCGAAGTTCGAAGTTATGTTAGCTCCATCCTTTTCTCTCGATTTAGTCTCTCGTGACGAGTGACAGGGACTCGCCACCAGAAGTTTCGAATTTAGTGGTTGGAGGCACGATCGAGGTTACCATCCTGTTGGCCGTACCAACTTAGAAACTGGAAAAGTTCAGTCATACATTGCTTCTCACGAAGGAGTCGTTATAAAAACTGTGTTACTGGTCGGCGCCACGGCAAGCATGTGGCCTGCAGGGCGGCGCGCGCGCAGCTGACGTCAGCGGTTATCCCGCGTAGGCGCGGCGGCCTCGCAAATTCTTACCGATATTTACTCTTCGCCAAGATGGCCTAAAATAATTTGGATCGTGTCTGTCCCGTGAACTAAGTGTGTACTGTGAATTTAAGTCACGTGACATGATATGTGTGAGATTTTAAATAATGTTTAGTAGTTTGTACTTTAACCGCTATACATAAAAATATCTCTATTAACATCTTAATTTTCATAAATTAACTGCGAAAAAAAAACTGTATTTTTTACGGACACAAAAACCAATAAAGCAGATCGTACCGACGTCGCGGAGTATTGATTACGTTACTTTGTCAGTAATCCACCCGCACTCAATAATATATTATGCGTAAATTTCTGATCAAAATGTCTATAAGAATAAGCTATTCGAGTTAACTTAATAACTCTAAGCTGAAGAGACATAGGTAATATAAGCTACACAATTATTTCCTGTCAAAAAAAATAATCAAAAAAATCAAAATATTTATTCAGTAAATTGGCCACATACGGGCTCTTTTACACGTCGGTAATATACAGTGAATCTACTAGCGCTTCGGACAAGACCATCATTGCGGAGAAGAAGCGCCACAAGAAACTCCAGCAACTTCATATATCGCACATCATCGGAGTTGCACCATATGAGTAATTCAAGTGCAAGGCGTGCAAACACGCCGGCGCCGTGGGCTGCGCGTGCACACGCGGGCCGCAAACTGTCTCTTTCACCCGCCGCACAAGCCGGAGGGTGAGAGTGAAAGAACCGCGTGCGGATACACAGCATACACAACATTATCAATTACTTGCACAACGAATTAGCATGTAAGTATTAATTTCAATAACATGGAATTTTATGAAATAAGGGAGATGTATGCTGAAATACTTACTCCAAATTTAAACAGTTGTCATTTTGGGATTTGACAAATGTGACCACATTTCAACTTTGCTATTCACTATCTACTTATTATTTATTTTGTGACTATGATAATATTACAGATTAAATAATGGATACTACTCGTACGTGTAATATTATTTAAAAACACAGTAACAGTTTAGAGCAGTGCCTGCGGTTTAGGTATACGAAATCTTTTGACTTAAACAAATTTATAAAGCGACTTGATCTAACATCAGGAAAAATTCATTTGCCCAGGAAATATATTTTGACCTTGGTTGACCTATTAGCTTTTAATATAGAACCAAATACATACAGTAGTACCCAGCCCCAACAAGCCATTATTGGCAATAATGCCTTGCCTCATGATTTAAACTAAATTATAGGACAGCGGAAACACCTGTGACACTACGACTTTGCCATAGTCGTCTGTCCCTTTCACAAATATATAATTTTATTGAGATAGAGCATAAAGAAGTAGACTTTCAGTTATAGATAATGTAACGCCTCCATAATATCTAAGTTTTTAATTAGGTTTTGGATGAAGGAGTTTTTTTTCTTGGATAGCAAGCAAAACCTTTGCAATAGTTTGAGCGATGGTTTTTGACGGGGAGGGAAAAGAAAAGAGGATTGGAAAAAAAAAACAAGAAAAATGGGGGACAGAAAAACATGAAAAAGATTATTTAAAAGAATTAGTAAATAAAGTGTACACGAATCTATTTTCGCGCTACGAAATCGGATAATGTTAGCCAGTATGGCATGCGGTAGAGGCAGAAATTCAGGGAAGTATCCATCTGTATCAGTTTTGTAGAACCAGTATAAATTATTCTCGTGCGGATACCGCTAATCTGGTTTATGTTTTTAATCATTTATGCTCATCTTTTATCGTAAAGTACAGTACATCCTTTCAACTTCTGGAACTGTTCATCTTGCAATTAAGAAATTCATGTAATAAAGAAAATCAAACTGATATATTTATCTGGCGGAAAGTCCCATTGACATGAACGTTCTAGTGTTCAGGATCTCATACATCGATTGATGAATCGAAGTTCAGATGAAGATCAAGGTCTTGCTGAACGCTGTCCCTGAGAAACTGATATAAGAAAATAATCATTCAAGTCTACGGACAATACAGTAATTTAAACTTTCTACGGAAATACAAGAGAGGCGAAAGTAATGCCCAAAGCTTGAATTAATTGCTTGATGTAACTGTTTTCCAAGGATATACTACTTAAGCTATCTTTTCCATCTTTCATTCATTCATATATCAAGTCCTTCATAATATTTTTTCTTTGGCTATTTAAAGTATTGCCCTATCAGAGTGCTTGTCTTCTAAAATAAAAGTTAAGAAAAGAAACAAAATCACAAACTACGCACTCTATAGAGGGTTTCCTCTTGACCCCTAGCTTGACAGAGACTACTGATCGACAGACATACAATAAATAGGGAATTCCTTTAGTATCATCTTAGCATCTTAGATCGCGCTAGAGGGATACCCAGTCTGGTGACGAGTCTCATAGGTCTGGCGATAGCCAGGGGGCACTACCAGCTCCAGAGCGGGTGTGGGGCTCTACCGTTAGCGCAAACCTTACATGTTATCCAAACATGTACTCGTTTTTAGTTAATTTTCACTCCCATAATCTCATTCTACAATCAGCTTGATAGTTTCCTTTCCTCAGTGTTAATTAGATTTCCAAATTGTTTGAGTTATATTTTCCTTAGGTTGGTTCAGAAGATCCTAACATGTTTTTTCTAGCTTTTGTAGGATTGTTCTCAGTAGCCACTTCTCAAAAGTATTTGGGTTACATTTCGGGTTATGACGTAGGTTTCTAGTTCTTTTATCCCTAGACCGATCACTTGGCCATTACAATTCCGTATTTGCTACAAACTAGAACAATTCTAAAAGTTTTCTTAGGGAATAGCGCGGCAGAGTAGGGTATGACGTCGGTTTTTGGTGCTTAGGTTTAGTTAGGTAGCTTGGGAGGTTACAATTTGTCGCTGCGACCAGGATCGTACCGTGCCGCGCTGTAGTATGTTTTTGTTGCAATTGATCTGGTTTGTAAGTAAAGCGAGGGGTGTCTGAAGACACCAATTTGTTACCGTGAAAAAAGGAGAGAAGTGGATACTTTGTACATGGTAGGAAAATAGATTTAACAAAAGGTAGATAAAAGGTAAGAAAATAGACAAAAGGTATTTTTAAATTTCTTAGGAGTTCTTAAAAAAATACCTTTTGCAGTTTGTTGATCATCGAAAAATATTATTAGTCTTAAGGCAGTTACACACAGCGAGCAGTTAAATGCAGAGAAAACGCAAATCAATACTTATTACTGCAAACCTTTATTACATTATTTAAAATTTAGATGTAGCTAAGGGACTTATTCGGGCTGGGGGTCGCTATGATATAATTATAATATCAGTAGTTATAATTTGCTCCCAATCTGATGACTTTTTCAGTAGCTTTACATTACTTTGCTTTGATAGTAAAACTTAATTTGTTTGCATAAATTTAAATTGTTAATGTTTGCAAGCTTGCCTTGTTCATAAATACTTGTTTTTTTGTTCTAGCAGTAATCGGCGTTTATCGGCTTTGTGTGTGATAGCCTTAATGCGAAGTACCTTGTCACTTTAATTTCACTTAAGGATTAGTAAGAAATCTTTTTCTTAGCGTTAAAACGACACAGTACTAATTTATTAATTGTTATTCTAGCATTCTTCTGGTAAATTGTTAGTATAAACAGTGGACGTCAACATGCGGCCCGCGGACGTCTTACTTGCGGCCCGTGAATGTTTGTAAATAATTGTATACTTATAGGTATATTGGATTTCTAGGGTTAATATCACAAGTACGGTCTGTCTTTCGTTTATTTTGCCACCTTGTGGGGCTTGCCTGCCAAAAGCTTGCCGACCGCTGAGTTTAATCGTTTGTCGCGTTGAGTCGTTTAAACGTTATGTAATGAACATACCCTTTAATATTCGCAAGGAATTAATAACATGAATAAAACTAAAACTTTAAATTTAATTACACTTTATGTATTAAATTATTACAGGGAAAATGCTTTAGCTGAGTTTGAATGTTTCAGGTTCTCTTGATTGGTCAGGCTGTACTCGCTGCAGTCTCTTACTCTTCTGGGGTCTCAAAATGCTTCGGAGTCTGAGCACTGAGATCGAGATAGTTAGTTCATTGTAGGGCTGTAGTTCGGAGCTGCCGTGGGCTTATCATGATAGGCCGTTCGTATCGCGGTTTATTACGATTATTTGCATTCCAAGGTCCAGGAGAAGTCTATTAGTTGAACAGATCCAGATGATATCACAGCGTGTATCTTCGACGTTACGTGCAGCGATGGTTCCTTTATTTTAGCGCAGTACACTCTTATCAAACTTCTTTTCCATTTGCATTTGCTAATTGTGCGATGGACGATATTTATTTATATTTTCACTGTCGTATCTACATATAGAAATAAATAAAATAAACGGACATTTTGAAGTTTATGACAGGTAAGAGATGTAGTCACAGACTTTAGAGTAGTTTGCTTTTTCCTCTCCTTACCACAGAGTTGCAACAAGAAGGTTGTAGGTAGAACTTTGCAGTAAATTCGTTAGGTTGTAAATATTTTTGGTAGAGATAATTTTAAAAATACATTATAGTTTAATTAAAAAATAACTGAAATATTTATTTAAAATAATAAAATAGCAATTTTGAATTGTACATATTCTGTTGTATTTTCTAATATAGAATTGTACGAGCCACAGGAGTAACAGAGAAAGAGATCAGACTTCTCTCTTCTTGTTGTTCTTTGTTGATAAAATATTATTTCTATCTTTGTAGTATGTATTTATTTTATTTTGTTTTTGTAATGAGTAGATAGGTAGGTTCGTCACGCATTCCCTTTTAGCTTTTCCCAGAAAAAACAGGATGAAGGAGCTTTTTGTCCCTGGTATTAATGTTAGAGCAGCTTGGCGAGTCAACTGGAAGATTTTTGGGGTTGTCGGGCGTTGCAGTTGTGGAGCCAAACTCGACTGCTTCGTCATCGACAGCATTAACTATGCGATGGTGGAACGCACACGTAGATGCAGTCTGACGATTTTCTACTAAGCTGCGTTCGCTTCGAGGCTATCACTCCGCGTGCACTACGGTTCGGTTTTGATACGCGTGCCACGGTTTGTGATAGTCATGTGACAGTCAATGTCGAGTGTCCAAACGACTGTTAGAAAGATGTCATGTTCTGGAGATTTCGTGGTAATCTACCAGTAGCGATCATTGTTAGACTGAGTTATTAATGTTGTAGTCAGGAATAAAATTGCCTTATTGTTCTTATCCTTATCACCAAGCATCGATATCAACATTCAGATTTCGAGGCGGGGTACGGTTTACAGAAAAACAAATACAAGCAAATACATTTAGTATTTGGAACCTTTATTTTTATAGCTGTGTGGTTGCCGGCTTAGAATAGTACCACTCCATGCCTTCCCGTGGATGTCGTAAGAATCGACTAAGGGAATAAAGGCTTGTAGTACTGTTAGGCGATGGGCTTGCAACCTGTCACTAATACACTGGTAAATATCTTAGCCTGATTATGCAAAATGTGGTTACAGAATTATCAACAAGCTTTTAGAGTTGTTGGCGATTCTGTAGCTCTGCCTACCCCAAACTGGGAATAAAGGCGTGAGTTTATGTATGTGTATGTATTTTTATAAACGGAAAGAAACGCTAAACATGTATTAAAGGTTTTGAATTAATTACTTAGATTTATTCCATGGGTTTTGCTGTCAACCTTTGACTTCTGTTATAATATATACATTTTCAATGCCTAAAAGACCTTTCCCACTGACTAATATTTATTGGATGTGACAATTAAGTTGACATTTGTTACCTATTTGGCAAATGTAATTTTTCGAATGGAAAATGAGTATTAAGGTTCTTTGTCATTATTTAGGATATAAACCTTTTTAAGTATAAGTACTGCATATATATGGGTTCAGTTAGCTGCAGCATAATTACATTTTAAAAAAACTCAGAGAGTAAACGTAGGTAATTATTCATTAAATAATCGAATGTATTACTTTTTTTGCTATCATTCCGGGGTGCCGTGAAGGTTGAGTGTTGATACCGAAGTTTAGTTATTAGAGGCGTAGCATTTGGTCGTTTGGTTTCGCACATCACACATCACACATCACATTTCGAATTTCATAGATGCCGTAACTGTTTGGATAGAGTAGAGTTAGTATGCGGTTTGATTTCATGTTTATCATCATAATTCTCGTAGTAGTCGTAGTAAGGAATGTAGTTAATAGAATGTAGTTAATAGAAAGAATGTAGTTAAATAGAAACATTTTATTAATATTCCTTATTTAAGTACTACCTAGTTAGAATCTGAAACAGGAATACCGAACATTTAATTTTTGGAGTTGGAAGCGCCAAACAAACAGATACTTATACACAGAGGCGCCACGCGACGGACTCGTGGACGCGGTGGTACTTATTAAGCTCTCCGGTATGTGATTCATTGTTTATTTTAGGGTCTGGGTTCGAAACCAGTAAACGTTAGTTATATTTTATTTTCAAAATTTAAAAGTCTTTCACTTGGGGGGTTGTTAAACTATATTTGTTTAAATAGTTAATCTTCGAATTTAAGAGTTATTTCAACATTAGTGACCCGCCCTTGCTTCGCTTTGGTTTGTGCCGGTTTTCCGTGGTACCCGTGCGTGGTCCAAAACTTATTGTATGTGGGGCCTTTCTCTTGAATCACTCTATCTATTGAAGGAACCGCATCGGTATCTGTTGCGTGGTTTTGGGGATCTGAGTGTACATGGGGACGGACGGACGGCGGGAGGCGACTGTTTTGAACTATGTAGTAAAGATAATATTAGTGATATTTGGAAACTTTGCTTCAAAGATGAATTATTTACAGATAGTACTTTCGAATGGAATTCTTTATATATCAAATCGTTTGATCTCAACTGAGTCTACTTGATTGATTTCTGATTAATATGAGTAGGAATATGTATTAATTACAGTTATAAAGTTTACGGATTTCATTTTACAGAAATATTACTACCTTAAATTATTTTAGGGTGTTTCCAATATTAAATGGGAGTTTCTAAATTTAAAATAAAAGCCTGAAATTTTAAATAGGTATTTACTTATGTTAAAATTAAATCCACTTTATTATAATTTAAAATATTATGTTTTAAGGAAGTATCTAATATTTGTTCGTTTAAGTCTGAAGGTTTGATTACCGATCTTTTATTTCGACTATTTTTAAGAGACGAATTAAGACTATTAAGTAATTAAATCTTGATCTTCTTCATAGTATTAAAACATTAAACATTTACTTTTTTGCGAGTGTCGTTTCTAGTTACTGAAACTGTTTTTATTATGCAGAAAATAGTGGATATAGTTCAATGAGTGGAAAGGGACTCAACGGACTCAACCTAAACTTTTTATTCCAAGTTCAGTAATATTTGATGTTTTTCGTAAAGGAAGATTTTGAATCTTATAGCTACGTATGCGCAAAGTTATTTAGGGGTATTAAATGTTTCAAAATCTGATCTAAGGGGGGGTTGGTCAGGAATCAGGATTGCTGTTTAATGTATGTTTGTTATCTAGCAAACTAAATACTTAACTAATGAGGTTAAAAAAATATTCCTTTTTCGAATTTATTCATATTCATATTTATTCAATGTTTTTGTAAAAAATTGGTGGCATATAATCCATTTCTTTAAAATATTTTAATCCATTTAGTCATTGAAGGGGACATACGACTTTTCCTACTGTAAGAATTAAAAAAAATATATATATGAAAATTTGAAGGTTTGAGGGGTGCAATAGTTGGAGCATGCCAATGGACATTTTGCTAGTCATTTATAACATAGCGTAATAAAAAATAATTTAAATATATAATAATATTAGTTCTATTAAAGTTAAGTCTATGAGTATATGCTCAAAGAAGTTCCATTTTGTTTGGACTAGTGTATTGTTTGGGGGAATGTTTGATGATTCTGCATTTAGAGGGCCCTAATGAGATTGGAGGAGTGTCATTTTCTTTAGAGTTTGAGAGCAGATTTTGTAAGTGAGCGCTTGGTTTAGTTTTCGCTATAGGTTGGGGATGAACTCAAACAATGCAGTAGTTTCAATAAAAATGGAAACGTTTTATTGATATTTGATCCCAAGGCATTACACGGTACAAAAGGGCTTCTGTAGTGTTTGGAGTTAGGATAGGTCAGCTGACAATCTTTGCAGAGTTTAAACTGCCTTACAGAAGTGCCATACTATACAAGAAGCTAAGGCTATGATGAATATTCTTCGGCGACTCTACATGCTCCAAGAGAGTTTTATTTCTCTTCGTTTGTTGGTCTTAATTTGAATAGTTTAGTTACTGCCCACTTGACGTCCTTATCTATTAAAGTTAATCCGTTTTGCGAAGGGACCTGAAGACCTTCCGGACCTGGCGGAGGAACCCGTACAGACAACCGGCGGGCTATCAGGTTACGACTAGCGTTGACAGGCCTCACAACCCTGTTCCCTTTGTGAAATTGGTTATCCTTGATGGGATATAACTTGTTCACTACTAAATTATTTTACAAGTTGGGAGTTTTCACTCTAAGTTTAATCAAAACTCTTTTGGTTGAAAGACACACTACATTTAAAAAAAAAACATTTGGGTTAAAATATGAATAAAATGCTAGTTATTTTCTTGTGCTTAAAGGTTTATTTTGGCTCTCCGATTATGCATGTTCTTAAATCTTTCGATCAAATGGTTCAATCGATTTGTTAATACTACATCTCAAGACACAACACTTAACAATGTGTTATCTGTGAATAAGTGTTAGTTTAGATCGGAACGTTGAAATTTGAAGTAAATTTGATTTCACAGAAAACGCATACTCAACCGGCCGACTGCAATGGTTAGTGTCAATTTCGTCAACTGCTCATGCTCCAAAGGATGGATGTTGATAATGGGGACTGACTTTTAGCTTGGGTATGCCGATTATTGGGCTGTTAGCATTTTAGCTATCAAAGGCACCCGGTTTTTAGAGGGGGGATTTACCAGTTCACTTATGGCCTGGGCAATGTAGGTCAAATTCACAGACCGGGCAATGTGGTCGCCGAATTGTTGTGAAGGGGTAAGATTCTACTACTAGAGTTGATTTGGATTGACAATCCAAGTTCCCCTTGGGGAGACCAGGTGTTCCTTGCGAAGAGTTATGATAGTTCATGGTCGGATATCGACAGGTTGAGAGTTAAACCTTAAGATCAACTTCTATTCTATTGGTATCAATACACACCACACCATTATTGTAATGGATTTTACAATTGAGAGATAGTGTTGACACATTGGTAGTTCATAATATTTGTGAATTAAATTAGTTTGAAAATTTACTCCGGTGAAACTGTCCTCTCACCTGTGCAAATTTTGGGGGTTGGCTGTGACACTACGACTTTGCCATAGTCGTCTGTCCCTTTCACAAATATATAATTTTATTGAGATAGAGCATAAAGAAGTAGACTTTCAGTTATAGATAATGTAACGCCTCCATAATATCTAAGTTTTTAATTAGGTTTTGGATGAAGGAGTTTTTTTTCTTGGATAGCAAGCAAAACCTTTGCAATAGTTTGAGCGATGGTTTTTGACGGGGAGGGAAAAGAAAAGAGGATTGGAAAAAAAAAACAAGAAAAATGGGGGACAGAAAAACATGAAAAAGATTATTTAAAAGAATTAGTAAATAAAGTGTACACGAATCTATTTTCGCGCTACGAAATCGGATAATGTTAGCCAGTATGGCATGCGGTAGAGGCAGAAATTCAGGGAAGTATCCATCTGTATCAGTTTTGTAGAACCAGTATAAATTATTCTCGTGCGGATACCGCTAATCTGGTTTATGTTTTTAATCATTTATGCTCATCTTTTATCGTAAAGTACAGTACATCCTTTCAACTTCTGGAACTGTTCATCTTGCAATTAAGAAATTCATGTAATAAAGAAAATCAAACTGATATATTTATCTGGCGGAAAGTCCCATTGACATGAACGTTCTAGTGTTCAGGATCTCATACATCGATTGATGAATCGAAGTTCAGATGAAGATCAAGGTCTTGCTGAACGCTGTCCCTGAGAAACTGATATAAGAAAATAATCATTCAAGTCTACGGACAATACAGTAATTTAAACTTTCTACGGAAATACAAGAGAGGCGAAAGTAATGCCCAAAGCTTGAATTAATTGCTTGATGTAACTGTTTTCCAAGGATATACTACTTAAGCTATCTTTTCCATCTTTCATTCATTCATATATCAAGTCCTTCATAATATTTTTTCTTTGGCTATTTAAAGTATTGCCCTATCAGAGTGCTTGTCTTCTAAAATAAAAGTTAAGAAAAGAAACAAAATCACAAACTACGCACTCTATAGAGGGTTTCCTCTTGACCCCTAGCTTGACAGAGACTACTGATCGACAGACATACAATAAATAGGGAATTCCTTTAGTATCATCTTAGCATCTTAGATCGCGCTAGAGGGATACCCAGTCTGGTGACGAGTCTCATAGGTCTGGCGATAGCCAGGGGGCACTACCAGCTCCAGAGCGGGTGTGGGGCTCTACCGTTAGCGCAAACCTTACATGTTATCCAAACATGTACTCGTTTTTAGTTAATTTTCACTCCCATAATCTCATTCTACAATCAGCTTGATAGTTTCCTTTCCTCAGTGTTAATTAGATTTCCAAATTGTTTGAGTTATATTTTCCTTAGGTTGGTTCAGAAGATCCTAACATGTTTTTTCTAGCTTTTGTAGGATTGTTCTCAGTAGCCACTTCTCAAAAGTATTTGGGTTACATTTCGGGTTATGACGTAGGTTTCTAGTTCTTTTATCCCTAGACCGATCACTTGGCCATTACAATTCCGTATTTGCTACAAACTAGAACAATTCTAAAAGTTTTCTTAGGGAATAGCGCGGCAGAGTAGGGTATGACGTCGGTTTTTGGTGCTTAGGTTTAGTTAGGTAGCTTGGGAGGTTACACACCCTTGAATATAAATTTAATTCACCAAAATATTCAAGGTTTTTCCAGCAAAGAACTAGAAATAGGGTTGTTCTTAGATAATGAAAATGTACAAATTATGTGCATTACTGAACATTGGCTTAGACAAGAGCAATTAATTTTTGATTTTTTAAATTTTAAATTAGTTAGTTATTTTGCCAGAAAAAGTGCCATTCATGGTGGCTCTTTTATAATTGTAAAAAGTACTCTTAAATCAAAAGAAAGAAAGGATATTGTAAAGCTATCGATAGAAAGGATTGTAGAAATTTCTTGCGCAGAACTAGAAAGTTATATAATAATATGTGTTTACACACCACCGTTGGCTGATTTTTGCACTTTTGAATCTACTATGGAACATGTGTTAAAATTAGCATGTAATACTCAGAAGCATGTTATAGTTTGTGGAGATTTTAATATTAACTTACTCGAAACGTCAAATAATACCACTAGGTTACTTAGTTTATTTAAATCTTTTAATTTAGGTAATCTGTTCTTAGAACCCACACGGATAGGTACAATTTTTTAATATTTCTATAATAAATTACCTGACGAAGTTTTAAAGTTACCCTTTCCAGCACTTAAAAGTTACTTGAAAAGGTCGTTAATGTCTAAAGCGTATTATAGGATCGAGGACTATCTAACAGACAAAAATGCATGGCCTAAATCCGAAACTTAGTCAATAATAATTTATTCAAATGCAAAATCTTTATCTTGTCTAGGGGACACCGTTGATGTAGGAAAACATATCGAAACTTTTATGTGGTCGTCTCGCACCATCTTATACACATAAGTATGTGTTTTTTTTTTCTCTATCTCTCCCGTAAGATTCTTAATTGGCATGTTTTCCTGCTGAACTACGCATGTTATTTGATACTATATTTAATTTAATATTTATAGCTTTATATAATGCTAGACTAAGTAGTACCATTGTAATAAGAAATATGTTTAAAAAATTACTGACTGCTGAGTTTCTTGCGGCGTTTCTTCTCGGCAGTGGTCTTCTCTTGGGAAGCGCTGGTAGATTCTTGACGTGTAAAAGTGCCCGTGCGGCCTACTTACTGAATTAATTTCTTTTATCTTTTTTTTTATCTTTTTTTAAATATAATTTACCATTTCCTAAAATTATATTTACTTACTTATTTTTAGGATACTAAAAGCGCTGTATGCTAGTGTTACAATTGTGATGGCGACTACAATACGAATAAAAAAGTACATTCGACCAAAAAATAGGTAGAGCCGCATTTTAGGCGTTAAAAGTTGCTTTGAAATTCTGCCTGGGGTTCAACTCTACACAATAACACCTAATTAATTTTGAATTGTTACCGTATTGTCTACGTTATGGTAGGTCTAATTTACTTTACAGTAATAGAGGCTGAGTTAAAAACAACGATGAGAACATGTAAATCAATTAGGTTTTCCCGCGTAGAATAGCGCTTCTGCTATGAGGAAATCGAGTGAGCTTCAACTGATTTAAATAAAAGGTGTTATATTTACAATATTCTATTTGTCATCAAACTTTCAAGAATTAAACACAATGTTATCTCATTATCCTCGCGCACGCGGCTCAAAACAAAAACACTCGCGCCGCCGCCGGCCCGTTGAAGTCGAATGAACGCGAGCCGCGCACCTGAGGCTCAACTCAAAAGGAAACAATCACCAATTAACTATTAAAGTATATGAAACTTACTTACAACAAGACAGGGTTGGATTTGCTTGAGACGGAATTTACAATGTGTCTTTTTGGCTCTGAGCGGCGGAATAGAGAACTTGTCTCAATGAAGTGACTCATTCTTAATGAACGTAAAGCTAGCTTACGCCGCCGCTGAAAGCTCATTGACAGCTACAATAAATTTTAAAGTGTTTGGGGTGTATTTTAGTCGGAAGTGACGTTATTTGCCAAACAATGCGGTTGCTGGAAGGGCGAGGCGCCGGCGCCTGAGCTTTGTGCGCTCGCGCCGGTCTACTCTGCGTCCGTCAAACGTTGACTTACTGAGAAATGCATTCCAATCGGCGTTTAACAAAAAGGTCTACCGCAGTTTCGAAGTAATGCTCCCGGAACCAATTCAAGGTTAATATACGATTTTGATTACGATATTGACAATACAATTCCGTTTTAACGCTTCTTACAATAAGGTTTGCTTTGCCTGGAGCCCAACTTAAGCAGAAACTACTAACTAGTGCAACGGTTAGAATGTTCTCTTTACAGCAGCTTAGCGGGCGCCACCATCAAGGTGGTAAAAGCGTTTTCTTTTACAATTCGTTTCGTGGAATATTGCGGTAATGAGTTGCTGGAAGCCGACCCTTGTCTGCGGACAAAAGGACTTTAAAACATTTGACAACACATTAGCGTCCTTTGATCCTGCGCCTGCGCCGGAGATAGAACGCCGCGGTGGGTATATTATACTCGTAGTTAGCGCGGCCTCGTTCATTGAGGAATTCGGTTGGGTACGTATTGCAATGTCTAAAATTAAAAAGCCTAATGTATCATAATCCCTAAAAGTTCATAATACCTAAAAGTTGTTTTTTCTGAAACCATAAACTTTTCAGGAATTTTGAAAACGGAATTGTGTACAACTCATTAGGTTAGGTTAGGTTTGTTTTCTAACAATCCTGAAAAGTTTACGGTTTCAGAAAAAACAACTTTTAGGTATTATGAACTTTTAGGTATTATGATACATTATGCTTTTTAAATTTAAGCGTTCTGATACGTACCCGTTTTGATTAGAGAAAGATGATTATTAATTAAACTGTGTATAAGTTAGTATTTTTTGTGCAAACCGTAACGATTTCATTCCATGTAAACCTGACGTGGGTCTAACTCATCTTGCTCTAGACCTTATAACCTTGATAATATATAACTATACAGTTTTGAATAAAGTGCAATAGAATCCCATAAAAGCTAGCATACCTAAGGGAACCCCAGACTACCATTTTGCCTGCAGTTCCAAATAAGTCTGTCAGGCCGTCTTAAAGTCCAAATTCTGTAAAAAATCAATGTGATGAATTACGAAATCAAGTGCGTGTGTAAGAGTTATTCCTAATCAATCAGCTATCGTGTAACACATTGTCATCGTGCGTGACTTGCCCAAATATTTCAGACGGTTAATATCACGCCTCTGATGCAAGGCATTTTTGACCGACGCGCAGGCTTCGCGGCGGGGGCGGCCGGGGCGGCGGGGGCGGCGGGGGCGGCGGGGGTGGCGGGTTTTCCGCTCTTGTGTCAAATGAGTTTATTTACAAATTCCTTGAATAAGATGAGTCTCGAGAGGCCTAACGGTCCAAATAACTGTATACATATGTACCTAAGTACGTTAATCTTTAATTTTCAGGGTTACAATTTAAATGACGACACGTTAGCTTAGGTCGTTCCAATCCCGGTGAGGCCAGACATTTGGTTGATGAGCGCAAGTATTTGCTCCTAAGTCTTGGATGTTTTCTATGTAGTTATTTATATACGTAAGTATATCGTTGTCTAGTACGCATAGTAAAAGCCTCAATTAGTTTGGGAGTCAATCCGAACATTTAAATTTAAATCACGAATTGGGATACACCTACAAATTAACCCTAGTTTTTTGGAAGATATGTCATACTAGGTTGACTAACGGGAAAGCTCGATAAATACGAACGTATACGACATGAAATGAAATGAAATGAAATGAATGTTTATTTGCTAGAATGCGATACATAGGTGTCAGATTATTAGGTAGAACAGGCATTCAGTCGATAAAACGACATGCAAATTTAGGTTAGGTACATAAAGTCAACTTAAAATCAACTTAAAAGATAAGACAAAAAAATATTTGTATGATTATCCGCTACATCTGGCCTAGCAATGCTACTACCAATGTCTTGTTCTATTTATTATAGCCATAAGAATTGTGACGACTACGCCAAACCTGTTTCGCTGGCCCGGTTTTTTTTCTCTAAGCACTAAGCATATTCGCACCGCACTCCAATAGGTCAATGTTACGCAAAAACATACGCACTGGCTTTTTGACTGGATAGTGAAAGTTAACTGGCTGGCAAACCCCAGGGTTAGTCTCGATGGCGTGTGCGCATGAACTCAGTAAAAACCGAGTAAAGTGGACCGATTTTCAACTTTATTAGCAAATTGAGCTTTACGAATATACTTAAGTATTATATTATAGGTACCGTGACGTCAACGGGTGGACGTGTAAAAACTTCAAATTCTTATTAGTATGACAGGAAAAGACGTCATAATAGTCTAATAAGTAGCATACTGAGTAGGGTGTTTGGTCATCAGATACGTCATTGCATGTGTGTTGCTTTGGTGGTATAACGACCTGATGCAGGGTCCGTCCGGGTTTCTACTACCATCTTACCCTTCAACCTGCCGCCCCACAGCAGTGTTCACATTGTTGTGTTCCGGTGCGGGGGTAAGGCACCGGTAAAATGACTAGCAGTACTTAGAGTTGGCAATGCATTTTGCATTCTAGAGATTGTCAGCACAAGATTACAGTCTGGAGATTGATGGGCCTAGTCTACTTACCACCAGGTCTCCTCTGTGCTCATTTACCTTCTCCACGCCATATAAAAAACTTTATTATCCACTATGGGCGCCAAATTAAATTCTATTGCAGATACATAATATTTTAGGTAGGTATAATGATCTTGTAAAATACACCTTGTTACTCGATTCAATCCCCATAGTAAAAAATAAAGTACAGTCATCCAATGAAAATGTTGAGCACGTTTACACTCCTGTCATTTCAGATGTCTCCGGCTAAATAGTGCTGGTCACCCACCGTTCAGTTTAGAGTTTGTTATGACAAAGTACTAAAGTGATAACCGTTTTTATTGAGGGACTACATGGGCATCTCTGACTCGACGCCTTTTATCTCTTAAATTACACCATTGTTATTTTCGTATTCAATACCTCATCTATCTGAATGCTAATAGCGGTATCGGCTTATTTAACACTTCCAGAAAGCTTTTTTGCCGCTCTTGTTTAAGTTTCATCACCATTAGTAATCCGGCCATAACGGAATTCTTTTACCAAAAAAGTGTTCCGAGTAAAGATTACACAATATTTCGTAAGACACCCCCCACCGGCGCGAGCGCATACAGGGCGGATGCATTTAGGGTCCGTTGGGAGCGTGCGGGGTGTTTGCGGCGCATTCCGCGCAGGTCACTCAAGGAGGCGGGCCCCCCGCGGTGCGCAGGTCGCAGGGACGCGCATGCGGTATGCACATCCGAATAACTGTTAGTGAATCATCCGTCACATCTCTCACGCGTGTAGAAATGGCGTAAGTTGTTACGTCATATTTTTGCATTATATAGTCAAACAAAATGATTAAATGTTTTACTTTTTGTTTAAACTGTATCTGTACTTTAATGTAAATTGGGACCGCTGGCAGACGAAGTCGCGCACGGTAAGCTAGTATGACAAGTTGAATAAGTCATTCGATCCTCTTTCTCATTTATTTAACCTGTAAGTTTTTCGTACAAAATATAACAACACATACGCACTCAATCCGAATTTATTTTCTTAAAATGGTACAATTACCTATCCAATAAGAATAGGCACTAATATATTAAGAACTAGCTTCTGCCCGCGACTTTGTCCACGTAGAATTTGTTATCCAATGTTGCGGGGGATTTCAATTATTGTTATTCGATCGGGAAATTTAAAATTTTCCGTGATGAAAAGTAGCCTTTATGTTAATCCAGGGTACCTATAAGCTATCTCCATTGCACATTTCAACCAAACCCGTCCAACGTTGCAGCGTGAAGGAGTAACAAATTAACATATGGTATCATTGTAGTATGAAATATGGTTAAACAATGACTGACTGCTGAGTTTCTTGCGGCGTTTCTTCTAAGCAGTGGTCTTCTCATGGGAAGCGCTGGTACATTTACACTGCACTTTTACACGCAGCCCGTGCCCATGCGGCCTAATTACTGAATATCTTTTACCTTTTTTATCTTTTATCATACACAAACTTTCACATATAATTATAAGGTCTGTTCATTCTTACTTGTCTTATATAGTAAACAACTTTCTAACCTCAAAATGAACCTTTTTAGGCTAAAACCGCTATTTTAAACAAAATAAAGCAATCACAGACAATACATTGGCCAAGTGATGTCCAAAATTTTAATTCAGTTTACTTTATTTACGACACAGGAAGGTTAGCCAAAAAAGGTTCATTTTGAGGTTAGAAAGTTGTTTACTATATAAGACAAGTGAGGACGAACAGACCTTGATGTCAAGTATTATGCACATGTTACTACTACGTGTGTCATCATTTTAGGAAACTGACAACCAGCTTACCACAACCGTTACACAGCTCGGTCGGACTAATGACTAATGAATAGGGTAATCCTATTCTGCCCTGATAAGACAAGTTGCGGTAACTCGGACAAAACTCCTCTAGTAAATAAACTTTATTACAAACGGAAGAGGTTGGAATCTGCTTTGGCTATTGAACTTGAGACACGCCTCTTGGCTTATGAGGGCAGTATTGATGTCGGAAGTATAATGCCGAGTCATTTGTCTCTACTCGTCGAAACCGCAGGAACGTTACGGGAACTTATCGTGTGGTCCTTGTATCTTAATCAGGTATTCAATCCTCAACAAGAGCTAGAAATGAGAAGCCGATTCTCATGTCGAACGAGATGACATCGCGCTGAAGCAACGTTATCCAAAATTACTTTGACAGAATTAATTATTTAAAATGTTCAGAATTAGCACTCGTTGTGTTCTTTTGGAAGGTTCTATTCGATGGGTAAATTTGACCCGTGCTTCAAGACGCGTTTGAAATGAATCACTGATCTGACATTTACTTCAAAGAAGGTATCAAGAATGGGCTTTTCCCTCAAGGTGGGTATGAACCCAGAAGCAACTGAAAAGTTCATTTCTGCGTGAATTGAAAACAGACTATTATTGCAGACAAAAATGAGTGTTTCTGTTAATTGAAGTTTTTAATACTTTTCATCATTCATTTCAAATTATTAAACACCTTTTTATTAAGTTTTATGTTGTTATGTATGTTGTAATAAGGTATTTGTGAATATGAACCTTGTTGCTTGAAATAAAAAAATACTTTTCTTATTTAAAAATCAATGTTAACCTGTGTCGACGAATTTTTTGGGACTTGTGTTATTAATCACACTGCTCTTTCTGTACGTCGACGTTTATTCTTAACATAAATATCTCAATCGCGAAATATTTCACAAAACTCAAGAATGGGGACCAGCGGTCAGTAGGTTCTTGTGGCGCTTTATAATGAAGCTGAACTTTACATGTTTGTGGTCAATAGAGATTGGGATCAGGTGAGTAGTGTCACGTGTAATACTATTGCAGCGGGTTTTTTTCAACGCTATTTAAAGTTGTAACATACTTACATAATCTCGGGGTAGGGTATGCAACTATATATGCACTACGAAACCACTCTGAAACAAGTCGGTCAAGCACCCTGTAATAAAAAATGTGTAATAAAAAGTACTATAATGAAGGCTTTCGGTTGATGTCATTGTGATAATGATTGTGTGCCTAGTAAAAAGTTTTTGGATTTGGAAATGGTCGAGCAAAGGCTGGCCGTTCTGAAGCTTGTTTTTTTATAGAAGATACGGAGGCAAATGTGCATATGGGTTACCTGATGGGAAGTAATCACCACCGCCCAAGACATCAGCAACTCAACAAGAGTTGTCGGTGCGTTGCCGGCCAATTAGGGAAATGTACCTAAGCTCTTTTCTTTTGTTAATGTTGCTTTTTAACTTTTATACTCTTACTCACTTGATAAATAAAAATATGTTTATAGATGACTAGACGTTCAGTATTCAATTAGCACCCATGACGTCTTTGAGTTTTCTTTACCGATGCTTGTTTTGTAAACGCGTCGGTAAGTATCATCTATTCCTAATTCGGAACGCTATTTATAGAGTCATGGTGTAAAGCCCGAAGTGCGAGCCTGTTCGGTCGTTATAGCTGATAGCCCTGGTAAAGCGCGGCCTTGTCGGCGTCATGACGCGCGGCAAGCCCCCGCGCACGCGACGCTCAGACGTTGCGTCAGTAACGTCAGCTAGGGCCGCCGGTCACTCCGTACAGTATTATGTTGATGATTATTGATGTTATGTAAATCGTGGGATAGTGTTGGAGATCGCAGCCTGCCGTTTGGCAAAAATATGTTTGCCAAATGTATCGTTTCCCAACTTTTTAATTTGCCAATCCAATTTTGGCAAACAATTTTCGCCGAAACAAACGTTGGACATATCGTTTGTGTCACTTTTCAGAATATTATATTTCAGAGAGTTTATTAGACAAAACATAGCCGAGTAGAAACCTTTGGGCTACAATATCATTTAAGTAGTTAGACATTATTGGATATAACATAACTCCTGCGGGTCGAACAGGTTTCCATGGCCTCGTAGAGATATTGGGAATAATGGCTCAGCTGGTTTTTAGGGTTCCGTAGCGCATAAGATATTCGTATTAACCAATGTTTTTGTCATGCATATGCGTACATGTTAAGAAAGGGTGATTTTTTTATATTTCCCTTATCGTTCGATGACTCTCTAAAAAAATAATGACGTATGTACCTAATTATATTTTTTTATATTTAGGGGACCGTTTAGGGTGAACTCTAAAAATGCGGTGAATGTAAAAACTAGTCTACTCACCGAACAATAGTTATTTGTTATACAAGGGGGGAAAGTTGTATTTTACCTGCGAGTATTCATTTGAAATACGAGCGAAGCGAGTGGATCAAAAATAGAATCCTGAGCGTAGCGAGTGTTTCAACACACGAGACGTAAAATAACTTTTCACCCGTGTATAACACAAAACTTTTCACCTCACTACAGCGAGGAAAATAAGCTCAATTCCGCATTTTGCACGGTTTCCCGTAATTCCACGGGTGTAAATACGTCATTCGTCACTCGAATCACTCATTTTTAATAACAAAACAAACTAGAAAAACATGCGAATATGAACTGACGCAAAGATGAAGAAAAACTGCTTTACTACCTCTATGCGTTGACGGCTTAATAAAAAAGTTTTGACTTAAGTTTTTTTTAATTATTTCGGATGCGTTTTGTTCGCACATCGACTTACTTGGACTGTCAGAACATTTTATCCGTTTTTACAACAAGAATGAAGGTTAATGTTGAATGCTGATATTTATGAATTAAAATAAAGTTGTAAGACTGTATTTAGTATTTTTTACTCGATGCAATTCATTAATGGTGATGTTAAAAATTCAGCGGTTTTAACGTTTTACGTTTCGTTAGCTGTCAAATATTACTAAAGCTGCCTTCAAATGTCAAAACTCTTTCTTCACATGTGGATTTAAATAAAAAGGAAATATTGGAAGTATGTCTACTTGAACTTTTTAATAAATATGTTGATATTGATATTATTTGTTTATCAGAAACATTTATTAAATCAGGACATGAAAAAAATATCTCCATTAAAGATTATGAGCTGGCTTCATACTTCTCACGACAGTCTCAAAAGCGTGGAGGGGTCGCAATTCTTTGTAAAAAACATATTGAGTATAAGCAGTTATCGTTTCTTGGAAATATAGCGACTGAACAAAATTTTGAATGTTGTGGTATCGAAATACCTGAATAAAAAACGATAATAATATGCCTTTACAGAGTACCTAAACCCAATACAACCTTTATATTCTTAAAAAACTTAGAAAATATTCTGCATAAACTACATAAGCGAAAATCCTTCAAAATAATTCTAACAGGTGACTTCAATATAAATACAATGGAAGATTCGAAGGATAGTCGAGAATTAAAAAGAATTTTGCAAAATTACAACTACCGCTTCCATATAGATACGATTAACCTCATGTATCGATCACATCATTAGTAGCGAACCAAATGGGGTCGCTACTGTTCATGATGTTGGCCTCTCCGATCACACTGGGCAAATACTAGTATTCTATACTGAACATAAAAAGCCCTCAGTTGAAAACTGGTACATCACGAAGAGGGACCTCAGTCATGACAATTGGTCAAATTCTGTGAATGTTTAAAAAGTCTTACCTGGTGTAATGTTCTTAGCCAACCTTCACTAAATAGCGCTTTTGAGGAATTTTACGATAATTTTGTACTGTTTTTTAATTTATGTTTTCCAAAGAATAGGATCAAAATATCGAATAGAATAAAGAAAACTATATGGATAACCAAAGGAATAAAAAAATCATGTACAACTAAAAGAAAGCTACGATTTAATTTTTATACAACTAAATATGCAGAGGCAAAAATAAAATACTATAACTACTCAAACATTCTTAAACTATGTATACAAAATTCTCAAAAAAAAGAAAATAGCGTCTATCTTAACACATCTAAAAACAAATGCAAAGCTTCGTGGAAACTTATTCAAAATAAGGTATATAAAAATTCAAAACCACCTAAGTTGCAAAAAATAAGAAAAGGGGATGAAATAATTACCAACCCAAAAGAAGTCGCTACTATTTTTAATGAATTCTTTATTAATTTAACTAAAAATAATTACAATCACAAGGAACACCCATTACCTTATATAAATACTACAAGTTCAACAATGTTTTTATAACCGAGTGACAAATCCGAAATTATTAAAATCATAAAATCGTTAAAAAATACCGCTGCCGTGGGATATGATGAAATACCAACTTCGATCATAAAGTTATGTGCCCCTTTAATCGCGTGTGTGATCAGTTTCTTGGTAAATTTATCATTCACACAAGGTATTTTTCCAGACAAGTTAAAAATTTCTGTGATAAAGCCATTGCATAAAAAAGGAAATAAGGAGGAATTAAACACTTACCGTCCAATCACCATGGTCCCTGTTTTGTCAAAAATCTTCGAGAAAGCGATGCACAATAGGATCACATCTTTTTGTAATAAGCATAATATAATAAAAAATGAGCAAAACGGATTTCAGAAAGGTAAATCTACCTCATTAGCCGCTTTTACGTTGGTCAGTAGTATAGTTGAACATGTTGATAATAAAAATCCTGTCTCAGCCATATTTTTCGACATGAGTACAGCTTTTGATTTTATATCACATGAACGTCTTTTGCTTAAATGCGAAATGTATGGCTTAAGAGGCGTTACTCTGGATTGGTTGAGAAGCTACTTAAACAACAGAACTCAGTGTGTGGAAGTAGACAACATTGACGATAAATTTCTATCGGGCTATAATAGGTCTAACTACGCACTTGCTGTGGGGTAACTCTTATGATATGACATTGAAAGATTATTCATTAGTCAAAAAAATGCATAAGGGCTATATGTAACAAGCCACCGCTTACATCATGCAAGCAATTATTTGACGAATTGAAGGTACTTACTCTTCCATCACTATATATATTTGAAATGTGCAAATTTGTGAAATCAAATTTCAATTTATTTACTCAGCTTAATATGTTTGTAAATTCAACACAAGGTATCCTCAAAAACTAGTATTACAGCAGAAAACTGTGTCAAAATTACGCCAAAGAAATTGTTGTTTATAATGGCTTTAAAGATTTTCAATAATATTCCTGAACAAATTAAAATATATTGCCCTATAATAGATTTGTGAGTGCGCTATGTAAATGGTTGCTGGAAAAGAGATTTTATTGTATTAAAGAATTCTTATCCTTAAAACATATTAATAAAAATTAATATGCATTATTATTACTGATTGGAGTGTCAAAGCATAGAATCTAGAATTATATTAATGATTTTTAAGATTATTAGTAGAAGTAACGTTTAAGTTTTTTTTTCTTATATACTTATACATATTTGCATGCTGGTGTCGCCAGCGAGAGCGCTGTACTTTCCTATGTCAAAACAACCCTTGTAACCGCTTCTCAAGTGAATAAATTTGATTTGATTTGATTTTTGATTTGATTTGATAAAAAGCGATTTTCTCAATAGATATCAAACAAACAAAAAGGGCTTTCCGAGCTAGTGAGATGAAAAGATCTTTTACTTTATACTTTAATTTCGGGGAAACGTCTTAAATGGACTTAATTGTTGACTAAAATGTTTTTACTTATTGAAAATGATCTAAAGCCAATGTGCAAAAGGAATTGAGGATTCTCGAGATACGAGTAGACCGGTAGTTAAATTATGTTTTTAGTATTTAACATAACAGCAATGGAACCCTATTCTGAGCATGGCCCGACATGCTCTTGACCGGTTTGTTGTTTGGTTTCATGATTGGTAGCTCCACTTTTTGTGCGCACGCGAGTGTATGCTAGTAAATCTCGAGATCTGTTTACACGTCTTGTTGAGCTCCACATTTAATGATTAGCTGCTGGTTACAAATCGTCTGGGGATACCCACAAAGTGACTAATAAGATACCTTTCATAATATTATAGTCATCACCATTACATAAAAGTGTCGGTAGCCTAGGGGCTTAGGAGGTCGACTCGTGATCGTAAAGGTACCGAGTTCGAACCTCTGCGGTCATCTGTACCAATGTAGTTGCCAATTATATTTTCTACCTTAAGTTTAGTACATTACTCGATGCTCAGGTGAAGGAAAATCCGTGGTGAAACCTGCACATTCGAACAGCTGAGTTTTTAAGAATTGCAGAAAAGATCCTAACTAAAGGGGTCGAAGTGTATACATAAAATAAGATAAAGTCATCACCAATCTAAAGAATTACTCTCACTCTTTGTAAATATAAGCAGAATGAATAGCCACAACTTGTCATAAAATGGATTATATAATAATTTTGAACCGATACGAATCTAGTTAGGAAAATGGAATGTTATATAAAAGTTAAACCCTACTTGCGACTGAAGCATGACGCACCCAATTTTGTTCGCGTATGACCCATACGTTGTTTGCAAGTCATACGACACTCCATTTATTAAAATTGGTCCAATAGTTCTGGAGCCAGATTGGAACATCAAATTTTGATGATTATATCTTACTCAGATTGATTGTTTAACTCATAAACTATGCATAATTTAATTTCTTTACGTAGGTTAGGTTAAGTTTGAACTATGAGCTTATTTCATATCAAATTCAATTTTCAATTCAAAAACTACAGCCAGAATCATGAAAATAAGGATTTGTACGTATTTGGCATTATGATTCTTTTAAATTATGAAGTGTGCCCCTTCGCACAGTCTAGCAAAAAGTGAAAAAAAAAACAGTGCAGGCGCATTGTTGGCATGCCTTGTAGGTCCCCGGCGAGGCGGTGCGGCCACGTCAACAGGAACAAAAAGATTAATTTTGGGCGGGTCAATGCGCGCCGCGCGGCACGTAGGCCCGCCGACATGCGCGGGAGCATACTCGCGGAGGATAAAAGACGTTAGTGCACGCGGCGCTGCTATTCAAAGAAAACTGGGTAATATTTCATGCCTTTAAGCGGGTTTTCTCTCTCTCTGTAAAACTACTTGGAACTACAGAGAAAAATGCCCATAATCCATCGACAAAGAGCTTTTAAGTTTAATTAATGATGAAAACTACTTACTTCGATAGTTGGAAATGGATCTGTCTTCGAGGATATGGATTGTGAAAGTAGTTCACGGTTTAAAATAAAATTGTAGATGTAGATTAGATAAGTAATTTCAAATCGACCGACATGACTAATGTATTTTAGAACAAGCCCCATTATTGTTGCGACTTACGTTTATTCCCAAAGAACGAGCTGATGAGCTAGGACACACCAGGCGTTTTATGAGCCAAGAGGTTTTATTAGAGCTAAGCGCACTTTATTTTTATTTTATTTTTTATAATAGTGGGAGGCAGACGAGCTGGCGGCTCACCTGATGGTAAGTGATCACTGTCGCCCATGGACACCTGAAACACCCAGGGGGTTAAAGGTGCGCTGCCGGCCTTTTTTGCCTCGGGCAGAAGAAATGAAGAGCGAATTAAGCCCTCCCCAGAATACGTAGGGCAGTCTGAGCGAAAGTGCTCAGGGAGGGATTCTCCAGTACGAATCGTACTGAGGGCTCAGACAAGATTCACTACGCTAACTAACGTTTCTATTCGATTCGTTTTTAAACCAATCGCGTCACTGGTAGACCACGTGACTTTTCGTATCACGTCATCTTCCAGTGAATAGAAACGTTAGTTAGCGTAGTGCATCTTGTCTGCGCTCTCTGGTACCCTCGTGGGGTAGTCTCTCTTATAATGCCGCTGCCATATTTGGAGAAGGGGGGGGGGATGGGCCACCGGCGCTCCCACTTACCGAGCGAAGCATAGCAGCAGGATGCCACTACTCAAACGTCGATTTACAGATTTTGGCGTCTGTCGCGGGTTTTGAGATACATGAGCCGCCATTAGCGTGTACATTTAGGTCGCGTTTTTGAGTGGAGTAACCCAGCGCAACCGATATACTTGTACGCTCTTCAAATGCGGTATTAAGCGCGCCGTGTGTACCTACGTTAGCACTTAGCAACGCGTTGAACGCATAGCCCAACGCCAAATATGTACTAGCTCTATCAGAAATATATCGTGTAACCTTGGTGATTTCAAGGCAAGAGTGAATAGGTTTTTTTATGGGTAAGCATGTACCACCCTCGACCTCGTCGCCACTTAATTAACATCAGGTGAGACTGAAGTCAAACGCAAACCCATGTATGCAACAAATAAATGCAACTTATTTATGGTTTTTACTAGAAAAACGTAAAACAGCAATACAGCATTTCAAATACGATGGTCGACATACTTCGCCTTTACACGGACGCGTGCTGCATAATATTAGCATATAATGAACGCTCTATACTTTTCTGTGAAATCTGTGAAACATCTGCCTGGGAAAATACTTGTTCCTGTGCGTCACTCGTTACAAAAACTGATGTGCCGTGTCCGTGCAGCGAGCAATTTGGCTATGACAGCGCTTCCGGCCTTGACCCGCGGCGGGAGGTAGGTACGAGTATGTTGCGCACTACCTACTTCTTAAACTGATGAATCACCTAATAAAGATGTACGAAATCCCCAAATATCTAAGTGTAGTGTTTAAAATTATTTACTAATGTTTAAATTGGCTTGCACCCGAAATGTCAATAATAGACAATTCATATCAAACGTAAATTGATCTCGATTAGTGATGGGGGCGTGCATGGATCTTCGCGTTGATAATTGAAATTTAGTTTAAGGGACTCTCCCAAAAGCTGAGCTGACGTATTTTTTAATTTTATTTATTACCTATTGAACTAAAGCTCTCTAATTAAGCCGATACATATGGTGTATTTATGAGTGTAATACAATGTATGCATGAGCGAGCTTACTTTGGGTGCAATGTCATACCATCAATAGCCTTGCCTTAGGATACCGCAGTGCTCAGCCAGTGTGCTCCTCGATTTCTCTCCCTAAGCCGCTAGACCAGCTACCGGCTAATGATAATGTTGGCAATTGTACAATTGCCAACATTATCATTATATCAGCAGAAGGAGGTATACTGCTAGACGGACAAAACCTTCCAATTTTCATTAATCAATCGAAATCAAATGTCCGACCGTTTTTCTTGCGGCGATTCTTTAGAGCAATCGTTTCTCTTGGGAAGCGCTGGTAGATTTTGACGTGTAAGTGTAAAAGTACCCGTGTGGCCCAATTATTGAATAAACATCTTTCTTTATCTGTAAAAGAGGCAGGGAGTGACCCATGGATCGCCAACATTATCAGGTCAAATGCAGAACGCGCGCACCATCACCAAATCACCGGTCCACCTTTTGGGTACCCTGATGTCCTTTGGTACGCGTCCACCATTCCCGAGTTATTGGCCACGTTGGGCATCTTGTCCATGTCTAAAAAAATGCGACCTTGTCATCGCAACGTTAGTCTAACAATTTTCAAGACTAGGCTGGTTACCCGTACTTTGATCCCATTGCAGATTGCATCATTCCTTATTCGATCTTGCGGTAACTACAAACTACTTGTATAGAGCAATCTATGCTCTAATATACATATACAGAACATCCAAGACTTAAGAACAAATAAAATTGAAATTCAAAAAATATTTACCACATTATAATCGCGGTCATCTCACAAATATTTGCCATTACCCGGATTTGAAGCCGTGACCGCAAGCTTCTTAGTAGGCACTACCAATTAAATCGCGTGATATTAGCAAGTATACTTTATACATATACCTATATGGTCAAAACATTAATGCCAGGTAGGTTAAAAAATGCGTTTGAGTCGTCTATTAATAATAAAGCACGTGGATGAAGTGACTTTATTCTTTTTAGTAGCACGTTTACATTAAATAAAAAATAATAAATATCAGGGGACAATGTCACACCAATTAACCTAGTCCCAAACTAAGCTCTAGACTTGTCCTATGGGTACTAGACAAGGTTATAGATACTTTTATAGTGAAATATAAACTTAAATACATATAAATCATCCATGACTCAGGAACAAATATTCGCGCTCATCACACAAATATCTGCCCTTACAGGGATTTGAACCCAGGACCGCTACCTTCATAGACAGGGTCACTACCAACTAGACCAACGCGTCGTCAAACACACTAGACGCGTCAGATCGCGCTCGTGCGGTATATGGATTTTGTTACCACACTAAAATAATATCGTCCACATAGAACTCTGTTTTCGGCATTATTGCTGCGCAGGCGACTTAGTGCAGTTGTAGTCGGGTCTTGAGGAGTTTTCGTGAATCACTCCGTGACTTCCCCCCCTTGATTGGTGATTCGCTAATGTAAACGCAAATTGACGCAAATGTTTGACTGCGTTTTTCCCAACTCTCCTCATGACTCCTGATTTGATTTGTTAAATGCGCTCACGTCGGGGGTCCAAGATGCTGACGTATTTGTTGATAAGTGGTCATTGTTACTTATTAATATTGTTAGGTTCTTATGTGTTGTAAGTATATAAGTAGTGTTTTATGGTTTAAATTTTTAATTAGCATATAGGTGATTTGGTGTGCACTGTAAACCTGGTGTTGTGTAATAAATAAATAAATAAATTAATAAATGACTCATTTTTAATGTCTCTTCCAGGCGGTTACCTATCTGAAACACTAAAAAACGTTTGCCAACTGTTTCATTTGCCATAATTTTCATTTTTCTCTGAAACCGTTTAACTTTCCTGAATTGTTATAAAATAAACCTAACCTAACATACAGGTTCTGTAAGTATATCTCATTAAACATTTTGAAAAGTTATTGGGTTCAGAATAAAATGAAAATTATGGCAAATGAAATAGCTGGCAAACGTTTTTAGTGTTTGCGATAGGATACCCTTCTAGGCAGCTAGCTGGCTGAGAAACTAACCTGAACTTGACAAAACGATTGATGTTTAGGGTTCTGCATCCAAAGGGTATCAATGGGACCCTATTACCTACTAAGCCTTTGTTGTCTGTCCGCACGTCCCTCCATCCATCCGTTCGTCTCTCTGACAGTTGAAATTGTAGACGTTAAAACGTTAGGCGTTTTTTACTAGATCTAAATAGTATGCGGTGGTACGGAACCGGACTCGCTTTTGGCTGGTTATTATATGACATTTTTAATTTTTGCTGATCTTGATACGAAAAAGTAATAATGTATTGTGGAAATAGTTGATCTTTGCCATATCTTAGCACAATATGTGGCTTTCCATCACAAAAGGGTCCTTATGGCAGTTTCTAGTTACGGAGATATTGACGATGTTGTAAAAATCATTAAAAATATATATTTTTTGTTTTATACGAAATAGTAAAATAAAGGGATAGACGTCTATTCGTAGCTTGGTTTCACTCGTGTATGTTAAATATTTCTAAAGTAAAATTGGGTACAAAGTTTAGTAGAAAAGGGTCCTTATGGCAGAGCACATTCAAGAATGATATATCTGGTGATAAATTTACTTGCAATGTTTGCTTAAGTTATATTGGTCCACTTACAAAACGTGCCTAATAACAAAAAATACCCAACTTAGGTAAGTACTGTCAAATATCTTACGAGCTATAAAATATGACAAATGAATAGGTAGGTCTGATAGATTAACTACAAAACGTAAAAAACCTACATGTAGCTACAGGAACCAAATATGAAATGGTGTTTATTTTTGCAAAAAAAGGAAATCAGAACAAACTAAATAATCAACAAAAATGTTTTTTGAGACAGGTACTCTTTATAAAACAAGATTTTAAGTACCTAAACTTGTAAAAACATTTTTTCGTGGGTATTCTGTTTTAATATAAGATTAAAAATAGATAATGTTACTATCGTGATATTACTATACTACTGTAATTATCAGCAATTATCTGTAATTCCCTAATGTATGGGCGTGAATTTGTGATTTTAATGTAACTCAAATCGTTTGTAACTATAGAAATAAGACTTATAGAGTAACAATGATACTTGCGTAGATTGATCGAATATAATTTAGATCTCACTACACAAAAATTGTTAATGTTACAGAGCAAGATGAAAAAAATAAAAGATATCATATTTAATTTAAAAAAAAGGATTTTGTTAACTATGTTATTTTATTTCTATCCTAAGACGTAAATTCAAATATCCCCAACTATACACTATGGTACGAATTACAACATATTAAAGAACATTCCGAAAATCTTATTTTTCTTAATTTCGTTCTTATTAGCAAGTTGCTCTAATCAAAGGCTGATTTTTCAAAGTCTAGAAGTCACATTAAAAAAACCATAACTGAATATCAAAGAAAAACACATTGAGATACATAATCAATCATCATCTATGTAACTTCCAATGGGAACATACTTAATATGAGTTTCAAACTTCTTTTAACGATTTCTCAAAAGTGCAATTTCGGCTCGTTTAAGTATGATAAATAAAATTTAAAAAAGTTTGGGACTTAGGGTCGTGACTCTTTCTTTATTAGATAGCCTATTTAACGCAGATTTAGGATCAATGCTTAACTCAATATGTATCATAAGGACCCTTTAGCCATGGAACGCCACATATATTTAGTATTATGTCGTCGTATTAAATGTAACGTTAAACTTACATTTGTCGCACGTATTATACGCTTAAGTAAACCGGGTAAATCTCGTCAGACAATATTGTAATTGGCGAGCTATAAATATTTAAACACGTCTTTACTACGTGCTGAATAATTAATAAAACCCTTTGAATTACCCTACAACGTGGTATTATGCCGGTGTTTTATAATAGTCATAACAAACGACGGCTATTTTTGCAAAAAGTCTTAATCAATTTCTCTTTAAAATTGAATTTGGACTCTATACGACAGATAACAACGCTTAAGTTGGTCTTATCGTTCGAATGTATATAGTACGTTTTCATAATGAGTAACTTTAAATAGTACCATGTTAATCATAATGAGCAATACATCCAAGATTAAACTTTAATCTGTTGTAAATAAGGCATATAGACAAGCCCGAGGTCAGAGGCAAGTGTGGGAACTGGAGGTAATATCGGCGCGTGCGGGGACTCACCGCAGCTAAGATCACATTATACATTGTATACAGGTAAATCGCTTCGTCCTTGCGCTTGCGCACGTACGCGTGAGCGTGAACAAGTTTGTATACGACGAACGGCAACCTCACAAGGATCGCGACGCTTGAGCTTCAAATCTATTCCGAATCATTGCTGTGTTGATTTTACAACTTCATTCAAAGACCGCATGCTCCGAGTGATCTACTGCCGTGCTACTGCGCGGCTAAACGTGACATTTACAACTTGGCGCGTGGCAACAGCGCGCGCGCAGATTAGCATCAATAGTGAATGTAAACCAGTTTGCTTTATTATTTTAATTGAGCTCTGCAATTTGTCCTAATGATCTCTATTATCTAAAGCCAGTGCTACATCGCTGTCCACAATCATGCAATATAGTTGCAGTTCTTAATTGTCTGTATTTCCGAACCAATACGGCTTGGGGGCCTTCGTCAGGGTTGTGTTCTGGCACCTACTCTCTTTGGAATACTTTTCTCTGTGCTCTTAAAAGTGGCTTTCGGCGATGAACAGCAGGGCATTCACCTACACACGCGATCGGACGGTAGGTTGTACAACATGTCCTTGCTCAAGCCTAAGCGCCGCAAGGCAGGGCTTGTTTGTGGACAGCGTTCTCTTTGCCGATGACGCCGCTTTTGTTGCACACGATCAGATTCAGCTCCAAAGCTTAATGGACAAATTTGCTAGAGCATGTGGCCTATTGTCGATGTCTATCATGCCAAGAAGACCGTAATCTTAGCGCAAGCATGTTCGATGCTCCAGTGATCATGCTTAACAGCGTACCCCTGGAGGCGGTCAGCAAGTTTTGCTACTTGGGTTCGCACGTGTCGAGCAATCTCTTGCTAGCGGCTTCTACGTTCGGGAGGCTTCGTGCAAGGGCTTGGGACAACAAACATCTCACGCTAAAACCGAAGATGCTTGTTTACCAAGCATGTGTTTTGAGCACACTCTTGTACGGGGCGGAATCCTGGACGACGTATGCAAAACAGGAACGGCGACTCAACGCATTCCATATGCGATGTCTTCGAGGCATACTAGGCATCAGCTAGAGGGATCGCGTGACAAACGAGGCTCTTCTAGGAGCAGTTCAACTCTACAGCATTACGGCCACGCTCAAGCAGACGCGGCTGCGGTGGTTAGGGCACGTGCACCGCATGGAACAGACTCGACTCGTCGTTGCCCAGAAGAATTTTACTAGGAGAGGTCGCAGACGCAAAGAGGTCCGTTAGCCGGCCCATTTTGCGCTTCAAAGATCGTGATTAGCGTGATATGGTAACTTTCGACATCCCTAGCAGCCAATGGGAAGAGCTGGCCGAAGATCGTAGTAGGTGGCGTTGCCTTGTTCAAGAAGGTCAAACAAGACACGACTTCACCTGGTTAGGTCTCCTTAAAGAAAAACGGGGGCCTTCAAAAAACGAGCCTACTCTTTTCTCAAAGGTCAGCAGCGCACTTGCGATTCTTCTGGTGTTGCGGGTGTTTATGGGTCGCGATAAACACTTACTCACCATGATTTGCGGTTACTCGTTGGATGGTCTACCTTCTTTTTCACATAGAATTTTTTTTCTGTCTTCGCCTCTTCAATCGTGAAGGTCAGCCGTTAGCTTAATGCAATTCCCTTAAATATCCTAACATACTGCTCGTGCACAATGTCAGCAACCATAATTGTTGAGGTACTATAGAACCCTGTCATACTGATAGCGTCAAGTCACCAGAAATAAATTACGTTAAAATGAATCATTGGTTTCCTGCGTCAGGGTTCTAAGTGGATAAACAATTAAATCCGTAAAGGTATGTTGTGGCTGTTGCTGGATCTTTCTGCATGTTGGCCTTTGGAATGTTCCGAAAATCTCGCTTCTTATCCATAGATTTATTCACGGAACGGCAAGCCCTAGTTTCACCGCCAGGCAGTCGTGCTTTGTACTCGTAGACCCGCAGTTGAAATCGCTGCCTAGCTAACTAAGATCGCCAATAGGGCCCGTATTCCAGTTTTTAACTCTTCGTGGCTCATATCCACTTGAAGTAAATGTCTACAAATCATGATATAGCAAGATGGGCCCAAACCAAACATTATTAACCCCCCCCCCCCCACCCTCCCCGTCATCGCAGAGTAGCAATCGACACGTCATCTGTCATGTGAGGCGACCGACCTCGCATGACTTCTTTTTGTCCACTTACAATTGCGAGCATTACTTTCTGACTCATAGCGTTAAAGTGGCGCTAGGTATTGAATCTACCGATCGTCGAAGAGATGCTAAGAGACTAAGGTACCAAAGATAAATGATTTGAAAGCGAACCTGACATTTAACAACGCTTTTATGCATTGATTTAAACTATCACGATTTATACACAATTTTAGGAGTTCATCGCTTAAAGCTGTAGTGTTCTAAATAACATATTTAGCCGTTATACTGTTTACAGGGTGACTGGTAACTAGACCTATTCCTTGAAAGGGGTTATACTAGAGCTAATTTAAAATTACTTTTGTCCCAGTTAACTGAGGATCTAATGTCGCTGGTTTCCGAGTTATTTCACTTTTAAGATTGGTATTTCTAAAAATTTCCGTCATTTGATCTAAAACTGTAGATTGTAAAAAAAAAATGTCACTCTGGGAACTAAAACTGCATTTTTCTAAAAAAAACACTTCGCGAAAATTCCAAAAACCTCAGTAATAAAAGGTTCTTAAATCATGTCAGTATTTTTTTAGAACATTTTCGTTTCTGTCGAAGAGTATTACTCCAAAAAAATGTATCACACTTGGCATACAAATCACGGAAATAACTTCTTTAAGTCATAAGCTTTCCAAAAAGGTGCAAATGTTGTCCTCTTTTCTAAAGATTTTAAAAATTAGGCTGATTTAACGACCAGAAGGCGCGATGTGAATTTAATTGGGGTAGACCAAAAAAAATTTCTCCCGGTTTTTAAATTCTAATTCGAAAGAATAGGTAGAAGACCATAATCATTAATTTTATTTATTCAATAGTTTCGTTTTAATCTTTATTTATTTAGCAGACATTTCGATGACACAACAATTAAATGATAATGTACAACAAGTGCCGCTGCTGAAGTTGCTGCAAGGCTCAAGCACTCTAAATAGTAAATAGCAATCTTAAAAATAATAATAAACGTAATAATAATTTAATTAATGCAACTTAACTCATGTAATTTTAATACAATGGAACAAAAATATTTACGACTAGATTAAAAAAAAAAAAAAAAAAAAAATTAATGTGTTACGATACTTGTAAATAGTTTGTTATAGCATGACATTGTAAATCTAATCATAAATACCTATACATATAAGTCCTCCTCTCTCGTTGCTGTGCCCGACAGGGTTCATAATGCACATAAAATAACTGTATTCCAACCTGTACACATTATGAATTGCAATAAAGTATTGAGTATTGAGTATTGAGTATAGTCAGAGCTCAAGGGTGTATGAGTTTATTCTGGTAGCGGTAGAGATTAGTGTTCCTTGGTGCGTAGAGGCAGGGGATCGGGCCACCTCGACTTCGTCAACAGTGTACAGTCAACAGCATAAATAAGTGATCATTTATGTACCTTGTCGCTTTCAATCATTTCACAATTTTGAATGACATTTCAAACACGATGTTAAAGTGACAAGGTACATAAATGATCACTTATTTATGCTGTTGACTGTACCCAGTTAACTGAAACCAAATATTGGCAAATAAGCTGTAGTATAACCCCTTTCAAAGAATAGGTCGAGTTACCCTGTAGGTATGTGGTGGTATTTGATGAGGTGTTTTAGGCAATAAAATCTATGACTGATTTCCTGCTAAGACAAACGCAGCTAACGGCATCCTCTTCGAAGAATCTGTAGTAGGTTTTTGCAAACTCTCAAATTTGTTTCAGACGCCACCTATTGGAATTTGTCGGCTAAGTTGAGCACAGCACTCCGGTGATGCTAAAATATTTAAGGTTTCAATGTTTTTACTTAACTATCATGTCCAGTGTTTTTTAAAAGGAGGGTACGTTTTTAGGACACTCCGTATATGACTTTTATAATTCTGCCTAATAAACATTCATCGAAAAATAAACAAACCAACACAACACTCACAACATTTGATGTAGTTGCTGGGCGCCGTTGTAACGCTGCCCTTACACCGCGACATTACGAGGCAGGGCGATTAAAGAATGCCTGCAAAACCGGTACTCCTCCGAGTTGTCGGAATGACTCTGTTGTTTACCAACCTTTGGCCTGATCATGCGCCTGCGCGGGGGGTGACCCTGCTGAGCCCGTCCTTCGAATCAGGAGATCTACTGTAAAGTCGTAATTTATCTGGAACTGTGAGCTAACGCGCCTTCGAGATTGCGGCACTGCTTGGCTGTGGTTTGTCAAATATTTCGTTACATTTCTTTTGGTATGAGAAATGTGAGGTACAGTGCAATATCTATTAAAATGACCTTTGGGTTGGGAAACTCTTATTTCCTGTTAAGGTCAATCGGCTTTTTATAACTTCATTTACGCAAATGCCGTATTTCGTCTAAAGTTCCTTGTTCTATAGTCTGATATTATTTTTAAGAATCATGCTCAAGCACTACGCGTGAAAGTGTTGTTTTATGTATATTCCAGTGAAGAGTCGCGTTTTCGGCAGTTGGTACTTTTTGCACTTTTTGTAATGATCATCACCATCATCAGCCGCAAGACGTCCACCGCTGGACGAAGGCCTTCCCCAACCAAATAAATTTAAGTTTAAGAAAGAGCTCAAAAAATATTTACTACAGACACTTGAATGACAACTGCTTTCATACGCAATTGTCACTCAGGTGTGTATCATATTTATATTATAACCATTTGTACCTATAGTCGCTTACCTTATTTATTACTTACTTAGCTAAATAGAGACTCCTGCCTGCAGACAAACTGTGAAAACAGTTTTGCGGGAATAGTGTTATATATTTACTTTTGTACCGTGCCTAATAATATAATAATAAATAAATAAATAAATAAAGGTTTTCCACAACCATCGATAATATTAAAGTCAAAAACTAAGAGCCAGCTGGTGACTAGTACAAGTATGACGCACCCTTATATAATTTTAATATAACCTACAACACACGTTCTTGATGAATCATATGACGCCTCATTAATTAAAATCGGTCCAATAGTTCAGAAGTTAGAGAGCATTTTGGATCACTATTCAATATATATACGCACACAAATACATACTTACATATATATATATATATACACAGTTATACACATGACCCTTTTTTGGCTTCGCACAGTCGAGTAAAAAGGACGAGGAAGAGACAAAAGTGGCGTTTACGTACATCGACTTTATTATTAGCCATCGGAGACAATCGGAGCACTTTATCACTGTCAAACATGAGTTCAGCTCCGGTAGTTTATAAGCTGGCCATAGAAAAAAGCTTGCAATTTCTAGAACAATGACACTCCTTCTATTCAGGATGCCATATGACGTCACCGGAGGTTTTATTTAGAAGCAGCTCATAAAGCCCTTTCATTAGACATCCCACACGATTATTTAAAAAAAGTCATATAAAAAAGTGATGACCTGATTACGCCCACCGATGAACAGCTTTGAAACAATACTCTCTCTGCTCTGAAAACAATAAATAAAAAGGGTGCGGCACCCTGGTAAGAGGGGTTTAATTGCTCAGTAAATTTAAACGGGTATGGGAGCGTTTAAACTTAATATTTGGGATGTTTAAAGTTTTATTTAAAAAAATATATTGATGTGATTTTACTCATTGGGTAACGTACTTTCGATATCAGTTCAGAGTTTTCTGATATCTATCTTCTATATACACTGGCCCGATAAGTATCACACTTTCAATACTAGCTAGTATTAAAAGTGTGATACTTAGTTTCGCGGGCCAGTGTATATAAAAGGCAAACCTGACTCACTGACTTATATATCAACGCACAGCCGAAACTACTGTATCTAGAAACTTAACATTTGGTACAAGGGTTCCTTTCATGATTTAAGTGAATTTTTGAAAATTCATCCCCTAAGGGGTTAAAATAGGGAGAGTAGCGGGAACCTAAACCGTCCTCTAGTTTGTTATATTTACGGATTAATCGCCTGGCTACACTTAACAATTACACCCTGTATAGCTGAAAATAAGGTTGGAATCTCTGAATTCTGTATCGATTTCCCGAAACCATTAATTCGCCACCCACCCAGTGGGACGCATCATTCTGCTGATGTTATTTAGTACCAGCGTCACCGAGCCGCGGGCTTCCCGACAGCAACTCAACGATATCTCATTGTATGTACGCGTATAGCGTATACCTATCATTTCTGCATCTTAATAAGATGACTGGCCCGAATAAAAACCGATGCAGCGTCACCCTGCCTTGATGCAGAGTGTAAGGTCACTAGTGATCAATGATTGAATAAAAATCATATGACGATGAAAACGATTAGAACATGATAATAACGACACGACAAGTAAAATTTCATAATCTATTTAATGATTGGAACTCTTTGAGAAAGCCTATTTCTTGGGTTATTACCGTAAGTAAGCCTTTATTTCACGTCGGAGTAACGAATGTAACGATGTCTTACCAAAGCTTGTTTTGATAAATTAATTTAAAATCGATATAATTCTCCTAAAACCCGAATCATTCAGCACAATCTGTAATGACGATTTGTCTAAGCCTCCGTTTCTAAAGTAATAACTAACACCGTATTGAAGTTCAACGTTCAGTGCAACGTCGTCTGGATTCCAACGTAACAGAGCTCGTTTTCCAACGGTACTGGCGGCCGGGAGGCGCCGGCGCCGCGATGTCTGCGCGGCCAGCGCACGCGCCGCTGGTATTGCGCGCAATAAACACCACTGTTACGTTTCTTATTATGATAAAGAGCTTGTAAAATGCGTTACGAGAATTGTAGTATGAAAATTGATATTAGTTTTTCAGTATTTATTTCAAAGAAAACAAAAAACTAGTTAATTATACTTCATAACTGAACGATGATTTTAAAACTCCTTTAAATTTAAGAAAAATAGAAGTTTAAAATACTGGCAAGTGGCAGCGTTTCTTCCTTCAATAGCAATTGTACATTGGTATAATAGGCATTGTACGTCTACCAATGTACAATTGGAGAAGGTTAATGCTCTAATGAAGGTCGTGGGGATCCTAGATGAGACGTAGATATTATTAGTAATTTAACTCCAGCAAGCCTTTCGTGTAACACACTCGCAATCACAATCGTTTAAATTTTGAAAATCGAAGGCTTGTCTGCATACAAAATGAAACGAATTGTTTTGTTTTGAAGCCGATCGCGATTGCGAGTGAGTTACGCGAAAGGCCTGCCGGTCAAAGGGAGGTCATAATGTAACCCCTTAACCGTAATACATACATACATACATTAAATCACACCTGTTTCCCAGAGGGGTAGGCAGATACCACTTCTTTCCACCTGCTACGATCCTGATAAATCTCTTTCGCTTCTTCCACGTTCATGCATCGAGTCATGCACGCACGTCGGTTTCGGGTACTTAAGAGTCGGCCCTTTTCCTTAACCATAATTAAGTCTCACAAACTAAGCTCTAAGTTTTTACTATGCGTACTAGACAACGATATTAAGGGCCTGTTTCACATTCGACAAGCAAAATCTGCCATTTAAAGTTGGCTCTCTCCTTGTCTATTTTCAAGTACAAGAAAGAGAAAGGCCTTTACTTGTTGTGAAACAGGTGGTTATACTTATAGTATAGAGAAATAAATACTTAAATACTCGCACTCATCTCGCAAATGTTTGCCCATACCAAAGCGGGCAAAGGAGCAAGCGGCAAGGGTCGCATGATGTTCACCGGTTCATGACAATATTGTATGTTAATCGAACGGTAACTACAGAAGTAGGAATCCATTGTTTACGTTACGTCCTTGGCATCGTGCCAGGACGCAGTTACAGTTATGGGTCATACACACTCGCAAAAACAAAAGTTGTCTCTCCTGTGGTCAATAGTTAAGGGCTTGTGTGCATATAAGTTATGTTTTTATTTGCTAGGACTAAAGTAGACCAGACGCCGTTTATGGGGATGCGGGTTCAGCCAGCAAATTAGGCCTTAAAAACGTTAACTTCGGGTATGTCCACAGGAGAGACGGTAACCTAAATCTGTGTATGACCCTTATATTGTTAGTTTACAAAACACCAATGCACAGTTTATCGCACTCATGGTCACATAACATCTCAAGAAAGCCGAACTAAATATGTGGTAAATCAATGACTAAATTATTTAGTAAATTTACGGTAGATAGTCAGTTTAGATCAGTAGATATATGAATTTCTCATCACTGAGTTGGCCTAACCAACGAATTCAAGCGAATGTAATGATTCAAATCGTCGATGACCCAGTGATCCTGGGTCATTTGGATATCCTCTCCACGTGAAAGGACGTCGTCTCTTTGGGTTGTACAATGCATGCTATATTATGGGGTATATATGTATAGCGTTGACTATAAAGGTGTGCTGTCACCTATGGAAAGTATTAACTAGAGATTGCCGAAATGTTGCACATTATAGCCGCAATAGGATCTCGCTGGTGCGGCGGCGGTTACCGCACAGTGTTAGCGCACATATGCGCACGCGCCGCTCCAGTTTCACCGCGCCGCGCATCCTGCAGCGCATCCGTTACCGCCGCGTGCACGTCACGGCTCGCAGCTCGCGGCTCGGCGCGAGAAATCCGATTAAGAATTCGTTAATTAGTGGGAATTAATAAGTGAACATAAATCTTACACAACGCTGAATTTACGTCAATGGTTAAAATAGATCAAGCCGTAGTTTACGGTTGTTTAGCCATGCAAGGATGGATAAAGTCGAAGTAGCTTTCGTGTCGTTTTCAAAGTGTGAATCTATCATTCAGTCAATCGCTATCACGTAATGCAACTTAAATTGGTCAACGGAAAAAAACCTATAAATTTTGATACCCTTGAGAGTGTACGTTTTTTGCGGCTGAAACGGCCGCAACTTTTTTGTTAACTTAGAAGTTTGATTTTTTCACAGCTTTAAGGGACTGTAGACTTGAGTATATGGTTCTCGAAATAAAGGGTCTTGAGACACAGATGGGCGGACGGACGGACGGACGGACGGATGTTCGAACAACAAAGTGATCCTACAAGGGTTCCGTTTTTTCCTTTCGAGGGACGGAACCCTAAAAACGATATAAGAGGTGCTCAACCTTAAAAATCTCTTTTGCGAAAATCAGTATCAAACAAATGAGTGAAGAGTATCCAATTTTCTTTTGGTAAACCTCGCAGTAAGGAACGAGCCAAGTTGGTGTAAGAGACTTTTTAATTAAACACGCAACTCACGATTCATTGCCTTCTTTAACGGACCATTAACTCGGCCCTACTTAATTAAATATGGGTGTTGTAAGACTCGCAGGAGCGGGTGAGGTGGCGCGAGTGGCGCGAGGTGGCGCGACGCCGGCGCCGACCACCGGTTCCACTGCGCAGGCGCAATGCCACCTATTACCACTTGCGTTCCATTGGGAACCTTAACTCTATTGCATTGCGGGTTAAAAATCCATGTAATTTTCATGTTACTTTAATACGTTTAAGCATTGGGCGTTATAAATATGTAAACAAACAAGATCCTTCTTAGGCCGTTGGGTTAAACGTGGTGAAGCTGTTAACCCTAAAAGTACAAGAGAAAGGAAAAAGTTCTGAGAAAAATGATTGATGACGACAGTCGACGAGGAACTCGTTTAGCCCAGTTGGCGGTGACCCTGCCTACACGTGTGTAATTTTAATTTTAATAGAAACGTATGTTTAGTAATAGTCAATTTGAAATTTTATTAATTTATCTTATTACATACATACATACACTCACGCCTTCATTCCCAGAGTGGGGTAGGCAGGGCTACAGAATTACCAACAACTCTAAATGTAATCTTATTATTGAAAAATATTTAAGAATAGGGAATAAAAATGAATTGCATCCAATATGCGTTTATGGAAATTTATGCAATAGTTTTCTTTTGCTTTCAAACTATTAAAAGGTCAAACAAATATCAAATAACATTTCTACCATATACTTACAGAAAATAAGTAAATCTGACAAATCATTTAGGTCGGTAAGCCCAACGCATTCCTCGGGATTTTGAACTGGGTTATTTTTTAGAAATTCTGAATTCGAAATCTATTAATACATCTTAATAAGGCTTACCCACCCAAACTCAACTGTCAGCTTTTTGAATCATGTTTTTGTCGAACAATTATTCGTGATTCTGTCTTTGATGTTTGTTTGACATTAAGGTTTTAGAACCAAAAGGCTTTCACGGGCATAACGTCATTAAATATTTAGAGTGAAGGAAAAAAAACATTGCGAATCAGAAAAGACGAAAGCATTAGTTTCTTACTCGTAAAATGGTCCACTAAATACTTTTCAACACAAGACACTGTAAACTTTGACAAAGTTTCGCAATGTTGTGAATAATGGGTAAATTCTGCAATCAAGTATTGCGTTTCTAACATCATCTTTAGATGATCTCAGGGTCAGCTCTGATTGCATTTAATTTCATAACAATTTCGATTACGATTGAGATTTCCCGATTAGTCAGTCGCGTGCCACTACAATCAAACACATACGTGTTATATTATAATCAGACGATACTGGGAAAAATTACGAAGTTATCGATAAAACCCGCGCGCGTGTGGGTCACACGGACAGACCCAGAGGCCTCAATGTCTAGAGGAAGGCCGAAGGCCGAAGGATAACGCGAGCGTTTACCTCTCAGGCTCGGAAGCATGAATGACCCCATGAATGAGTTGCTAGAGGGAAATGAAGGAAGTTTCTCACCGCTCCGGTCCCCAGTGACGCTGAACTCTATCACGCGTTGAGGAAACTCGCTAAAGTTTCCCGCGAAACTCGTTTGACGGCGCGTGCGCGGGTTTTTGCTCCGCACAAACTTTTGTACCTACTCAGATCAATAAATGATAATATGTTGTGAAACAGGGCCTATAATATATGCGGTAAAACAATATAGCTTTTGATATTTATGGTATTGTTGTTAACTCTGCCGTTGCTGTCAAGTAAATAAGAGTTGTTATAACGTTGACGATATGATAACATGTCGAAAGCAATATTGTTTTACCGTTTAGAGTTACCAGTTACCGAGTTAGCTGTTTTGTTTAAAATGGTGAGTCATTTTACGATGATATTTCTAAAACATATAGTATACAGGGGGGGAAAAGGAACGCCACATGGACGGAAACTATCTTAAATAATGGAAATAGCAAATTCTAAGGAGACTAATAACTTTTATTTTTAAAATCCAAAAATACAACATTATTGGATTTTTGAAAAATCCTCTTTCTTAACCGAGAGTCGAACTGATCGAATATGACAAAACGACAAAGTCGTGTTTTATGATACAGATCGATAGGATCATTAAAAGTGATCATTTGTATCTACAACACATACCTTTAAATTAAATAAAGACCATTAACAAACCCTACTTTATTAATTTGTCATATTCGATCAGTTCGATTCCCGGTTAAGGCAGACGAATTTGCAACAATCCATAAGAGCAGTATTTAATGATTTCAAAAATAAAAATAAGTCTCCTTTGCGTAGAATTTGCTATTTCCAATATTTAATGTAGTTGCCGTCCATGTGGCGTTCGTTTTTTCCACCCTGTATAACTATTTTTTTAAATAGTGATAGAGAGTCAGCGTGTTCAGTTGTAGTACAAGGTAGAAGCGGACAGCAATGTTTTGGCTTTTAGACTGAATAATTTTGTTTGCAAGGTTAGATTCGTATTTTGATATTTACGCCAACATAGTAGATCTTATTAGGACTACGTAAGAGCTTTCTTTGGACTCCTCGACCGCCGTCCTAGCTTCAAACGTTCACGCGATAGAAGACCTTGACAATATTTACATCTCGTCGCACACAGCTGATAGGTGCGGCGCGGTCTTAAAATTATTGCTTGTCTTAAACTTGACCTTGGACTCTATTTTAATAAGTTTTAGCCGATTTTGCTTAACCATGGTAGCTCTCACTGTCAAGTAAATAAGAGCTACTTGATTTGGCAACATTATATGGCCTATTATTTTAACATGCTTTGTAGATACTTCTTCAGTTACTGAGAATAACAGCAAGACAGACGTAGACCAAAGTCTCACCATGAGGTTCCTATTTACTTGCAAAAGAAAAATAAAGGTAAGTTATGATTATGAACGCGCTCGGCGTAGTGTCGTAACGCCTATGAAGCATTATGCAACGCCTCCGGTTGTCCCGCCGATCTCGTCACCGAAAAGTGCATTTCCATCGCTTGACGAAAGAGAGGGGAGATAGGTAATTATGTAGTTTAACATATTTTTTTGTATGTTTTAATTAATTATCTTTATTACAAAAGGCTTCTTAATCCCGCCTATTTTAAGAAAAGAATATAATAGAAAAATGGTTCCCCTATGGAATCATTGGTCCTAATGCATCGTTTGTCCGAATTTTCATTTACCCTAAAGCCATTTCCGGCTGAATTTTAAAACATTTTAGTATTGTTTATAATACAACCCTAACCTAACTTAACCGCAGGTATTTTGGAGAACTTAAGAAGTTGTCTCACTCAGCTGAAAACCAATTTAGGACAAATGATAATTCGGACAAACGATGCCTTAGAACAAACGTCATTAGGGATTCCGAGAGACACTATGTTGGGGCAGATTAAAGGGAATCGCGTTTTATATCATAAAAAAACATGTCGAAAAAAATCAGCCGTGAAACATTTAAAAATACTTAGCGACAAAACTGTCGAAGTAAAAAATAAAACGAAAATAAAGTTAATCAGCTGATGTCATCGGTCGCCTTTATTCGACTCTCTATCTCGCTGTTTTGTCTCTGTCTTCCGAGCAAAGGAAAACAAGATAAGATATAACGGCATAGAACTTTATTTACATCCAACTAAGTACAGAATTCAACATTATTACAATTAAAAAATAAAACTAAACGTATTTAGTAAATTAAAATTAAACTATGCTACTCAAATATTAAAGATATAAATAATAATCACCACTATAAAAAGAACACCCGCTCTAGCAGGTCCGCTCGCGGCATGGTCCCCATGACACTGGCATAGATGTTATATGAATGAAATAAAACGCCAAGTTGCCAAACCAATCATAGTGTCCTAATTGGTAAAGGGCTAGACACACAATGGGCATGGAATGAAAAGAATACCTCCTGTCTTTGTTGAAAAACATTTAATAACAGATTTTAAGAAACTTATGTCGTCTTTTTTCTATTGCAATGACTTTTTTCTTTATGCTAAATATTTTGCGAAGTTTTGCCCGTTGAAGTCTTTTGGTTCCAAATACTTAAAAATCAAACAAATGATTTTAATGTCATAGACAAATTCACGAATAACTTTACAAAAAAATCGTGTATTAAAAAGCTGATAATTGAATTGAAGTGGTCTCTGCCTACCCCTCTGGGCAGCAGGCGTGATTTAATGTATATATGTATGATAATTGAATTCGGAGATGGTGGGACGAAATGGACGCATCCCGCTGCGACCGGCCGGACACCGGATAGGGAATCGTGGAGATCAAGGGGAGAGGCCTTTGCCCAGCAGTGGGACACTCCTATAAGATAATAAAAAAGTGAGTATAAACCTGTATCTCAAAATGGATTTCAAATGAAGTTTTCCTAAAAAAAAGAAATATTTCTGACGTCACATGTTATTTTGCTTAAGTCGGCCTTTTCGTTTTTAATTAGTAAATTGTTGTAACGTATAAATTACGCAAACAGCGTTTATGTAAGTAAGTTTACACATGTAATTAAAATGAATTAAAAAAATTGCGGATTTTTACAAGGGTACGATTTGTTGATAAAAATAAGTAACATGGCAAAGCCTACCCGAGGTCTCACAGCCGCGGCCACAAGTATTGTGAACCCCTTTTTTCCTTTGTAGCTTATAAATAAAGTATTATTTTCGAATTTCAAAAATACACAAAGATGTAGAGAGAATATAAAATGTGTGTGTACATGTGCAAATTATTAGTAGATTATCATTTTGAAGTAACTATTTTCGTGTGAAATCTGAAGCTCGAAAAAATCGGGTTTTACAACAAAATGATTAATTGTATTTTTTCCACGGAAATACGCTTAACCTCAATAAATATGACTATTTTTTCCGATATACAACTTTCTATAATATAAGATATAAATGCACCTTTTAAAGTTTGACTTTTTTATGAAAAACGCATGCGTGCTCAAGACTTTTGGCCAAGGCTGTATGAAATGTTACAAAATCTCTATTCTCTAATCTCTCAATTCTTGTTGTTAGTCACCAACCATTGTATGATTCGTATTCAAATAGTACAACACTGGTTTATAATGAAAGCTGCGATCTCCACTAAGTTGGGAACCGTGACTTAATGGGTCGTAGCGGCGTAGCGGTGCTACGGCGTAGAGCGCGCCGGCGGCCGCTGGCGCCCTCTCGCGGAGTCCCCTCACATCAGTTCACCCTGCAAAAAAACCGTTTACAATTGTAATAATGCTGTTAACTTAAATTGATCTGGATTGTGATTATATGGTACTGTGAAGGTTCGCTGCTTGTAGCGTGCTGGCTACATCTAAGTTATACTGGCTGACTATTATGTCAGTAATATTCAAATGTCTTCGAGAATATTTTAGGAATGTTTCTGTTTGTAAAAAACAAATCAGTCGCTTAAGATTTACGGAGTTGATAAAGCCCATGAAGAAGTATATTTTTATATTAGTAAATATAGTAAGAAAGTAATAAAAGTCAAGCATAAGTACGTGTAAGTAGTAGTATAAGTAGTGTAGTAAGTATTGTTTAAATAGTGAATCAAGAAAAAGGGAGCCGGCACCGCGGGCCTCCCACAGTACCACAAAAAATCCGGGAACTCTTGAGTAATAACCCTGACTTTTTTAAAAGACTGTAACCGTTGTTTATTAAAAGGAGGAAAGAAATATTCAGTTTCACAAACTTTTTCACCTTAATTAGCGTGCCATCACTTTTTTCCACTTTTGTGATTTGAGAAGTGACAGAAAGTAATGGGGCATTAGTGCCAATGAACGTTGGTGCAACTGAATACCACTTGTTTGTTACTAAAATGGTTAAATCAACAAAGACATCTGCATAGTCGTGCAGGGTGTTTAGGGTAATGACTTGCATAAAAACAAATGTACTAATTTTCACTTCGCATAAAACAAATTGCATAATTGCAATCTCTATATTAAACGAATGATCTAATAACTATTATGCATAACAACAAAATGCATAATTTCTTAAATCGTAATGTTCATATGTTAAAAAGTGGACATTTCTAACGTCCTCGATTACTACAAATATGGTCACAGTTCTAACCTAACCTAACCTAGAAGAAAGAGAATAACAAGAAAATGATCGTTATGATAAATAAGTGTTATGTTATTTGATCGTAAGCCTGATAAAATTTTAGGGATTGGTTTTTGTGCTAAACGTGTGCTATGCTTTTCGAACGCAGTTAAATTAAATTATGCTTAATGGTTTTATGGAAAATTTAACGGCACCCAGTCGTGCAATGTAAGTAATTAGAATCTGTTGTTCAATAATAAATAACAAGATTAAAAAAGAATAATCTTTGTAAAAGTTGAACAGTTTTACAAACAGTTTTTTGTAGTTGTTATTTCGCGAACAGCATCACGTTGTATAGTATCCCTGGACCGTCGAGTGACAAGGTTCTCTCTGTCGCTACTCTCTTGTATTGGATCATGCATTTGGCATTTGGAGACAAACATCAGCCGAGTCATACAGTTAGTCATGAAAGCTCTCGGGCGACAACAACAACGTGATGCAATTTATTAGTTTGTTTTCGGGTGTCCCGACTGGTGATCAGATTGGAATTTTCCTAGTTTGAAACTTTGCACAGTACTCGTCAGTCAACGTACGGATTATGTTTCCGTACAGTCACCAAGAAAAATGCCTGTGGGCTCAAAAAGATGTGACGCGTCTAAATCACAAGCTAGAAAGGGTTTGATATTTTTGACGCATTGTTAGCTACGATATTCCTTTTAAATATATTATTAGAACAAACCTTGCAATACAAGATCTTGTTGATCGAAGCCAGTTTGCGTGATTTTCCTCTACAAACAAAAAATGTACAAACATACTTAAAAGTTAAAAACAATACAGTTACCTATTTTTAAGTGTCATGTAAAAAAATTATCTAATCGTCCTTTTTTCAAATAGTTGTAGTGTTACATAAATAGCGTCTACTTAAACCTTGTCTATCTTCAAATTAGGCTTATGCAAAAGAAAATCTTACTTAAGCCTCAGCATACATAGTGCGAGTAGCTCTCCTGACAACGGACAGCTACTGTCGTTTACTCACCGCTCGTCGATCAGCGTCATGTAACAGCGAGTCGTACAAGCAACTCAGAATCCATATACCAATGTCACGTGGCGGGGAAAGTCGAGTAGTGAGTGTCTCTTCTTATAAAAGGAAGAAGAGTTCTGCATATTTAAAGTTCCATGTGAAAATGGAAGCATGGAGTCCGTATGGTGAGACTTCGATGTCTGTCTGTCTGTACGCCACAGGAGTTTTTCTCAGCTAAGACATATATTATCAACTTGTGGCGTAGTTGTATAACTTGCTTGCCCGCAAGTTTAGAAAATCTGTATTAAAATGTAGGTTGCTCAAATGGAACCTTATTTACCAACTGACTTCAGAAAAGTGCATTAAAACTTTAGCATTTCATCCCAAATTTCAAGTTAATTTTCTACACTAAACTTTATTTATTAGTAATCTTATTTCCAAAAGCCAACTTAACTGTCCTATGAGCACGGGACTATTGTAGAGCAAGTCCATTGCTATCGTATATAGCGGACGCTTTTCTAACCCTTTTTACACGGCTTGTCTAACCCGCGCTGAAGACCAACTAGTGCGTACGCCAGTAACTCGTATGGCACCGACTCGGCACTCGCACCGTGCGGCCCGCGCCTCCCGCGGCCGCACAGAGAGTGTTGACACAGCGCAGCGGGCGCGAGCAGTGTTTAGTTTGTTTACCTTCGCGGGGAAGCCCGGCTGAGTCACGCGACCGTTAATGCTGTTCTGAAATCGATTACAATCGGCGCACGCGTCATGCTCTGGCGCAGGTATTGAGCAAATTTAAACATTTGTATGGGTTCGTTAGGATTTGTCTATACCATTTGTGTTTTCTCTCTGCTTTAATTTTTTTAAACATATTTTTCACGGATTATGACTTGCCTTTTTAAATTATTTACTTATCTTTACGTTATTATATTTTTACTAAATGTATGACGAATTTGTGTGGGACATATTACGTGTAGGTTCCGATTATCGTTATCCCCTCGGAAAACTTCCGGGATGAAAAGTAGCGTATATGTTATCCAGGGTATAAGCTATCTCCATTTTAAATTTCATTCAAATCGGTCCCACCGTTGCAGCATGAAGAAGGAACAAACTAATACACACACAAACTTTCTGCTTTATAATATTAGTAGAATGTATATATTTTTATTCAAATTGCTCAAAATTTAAAAAATACTAAGAGTTATTACATAGACGACATAACAAATCAATTGAGATCAAAGTTCACTGCTGGACTGCTCTTCATTAACCCGCCCCTATACTACTGGGTAAAACCATATCGCCTTTGACATGTAATTGTATTGTTTGTGACCGCCATTACTGTCCAGTAAAAAAGGGCTATAAAGCACGGCCAATGAGACGAGATAAAGAATGTAAACGAACTGACCGTTACTGAGTTATATTGCGATTGCGAGCGATTTCTCTCCCTCACACACACACACACACACACAAACACACACGCACGCACACACACACACACACACACACACACACACACACACACACACACACACACACACACACACATTTATCTTTTGCCGTTTATCTTGTTTGTTAACCGTACCATCTCCCCCACGGGACAGGCAATGCCTAGTGTAGGAGTCAGATTCAACCGTAATTTGTATGTAATTTTTGGAAATAAATTATTTGTATTTGTATTTGATTATTATATCTGTCCTTATTCCTCATACGCAATAATATCTTCAGTTGGTCGATGACGGCTGTCGTTGCGTGATTTGTGGTACAAGAGAGCTGTCAGAACAGAAGTTGTCAACGTTAGGGCTGCCATTTTGTGAAGTTTGGATTGCCTTCGAAGTGACACGATTTCAAATAAAAATGTTTTGAACCCCTGAAAGCTTGTTTACATTCTTTATCTCGTCTCGTTGGCCTTACTTTAGTAACGTTGACGAAACGATAACATGTCAAAGGCAAATTGTTTTTACCCAATAGAATAAAGGTCCTCCATTAAACTTTGTTAGCGGACGTCACGCATTACGTCAAATGCCTATATTTTGACCCACCAAATTTTTTGTTAACAATACCCTATTAGGTCTTACTGCTTGGCAAGCTCACCATGCTCGGCAAACCGCGAGCGGATGTGGCCATACACAACATGGAATCTACATTATACATCAACAAAACTGGTCACAGTCCAACTGAAATGATTCGTACCGTGGCCCATTTTCACTGCTCTTGAGTGTCTATAGATAAGTATCGCGCTATTGTTTGCTATTGATCATGTCCCAACGTCAGATGTGCGCACTTGCGGTCGTCGCGTTCGAAGAATTAAAATATAATGCGTTTTCGTGGACTTTGGACCATACTTTATGCAGGATACGTGGCGCTTATGTGTTACTACAAATAAGTCCCACGTAGTGTTTATGAGTAACACAAGTGGACCGAAGTTGACGGCACACGACCGATTATTATTGTGATCCATAGCACAGATTATATACAAGTTACTATGTATCCATAGTGCCAAATTAAGCTCTAGGTTTTTATTTTTGGATACTAGGCACTCTTTCTGACATAAAAACATACTGACAAATACCAGAGAGAGTGTGAAGAAATAGACAGTCGAGTGCTATTTTGATAAATAAACACCTGCTAGAGTTTCTCGAGTTTCTTCTCTGCAATGTTGGTCTTATACTCTTGTCCAAAGAGTTAGTAAATTCACTCCATATAACTAACCCCAAATATTTGGCCTTACCGGGAATCGAAACCGGGATTGCTAGCTTCGTTGGTGGATCACTACCAATCCAACTAGGCACGTAGCCACGTAGTACGAGCCACGTAGCCAAAGTCGTGAGTAATTGCTTTTACCGCCTCAAGGTTCTTTATAATATTCGTGATTACCTCAGTGTTGATATACGTGTCCACCTGTGTGAATCACTAATATTATCTAGATTAAACTATTGCGATGTCGTTTATGATGGTCGTATAGGTACTTGGTCGTCTCAAGAGGCTAATACAACCCAGAACGCGTGTGCTCGTTTTTGTTTTAGAGTCCCTCCCCGCACCCACATCACTCCGTATTCTAGCGCCGCTAACCTGCTAAACATGGCTGCGGGGCGGCGCATGCACCTGGCGACCCTTATGTTCGGTGTAGTGCAACACATGACCCCGTCGTACCTCTCTAACAAGATCCAGTGGTCCAGTAATGTACGCAGGTTTAAAGCTAGGGCGATCGTGCCGCTGCACCGAACCGCGGCGTTTCGGGGTAGTTTCAAGTTCGCTGCGTCCAAGTGCTGGAATGATCTCCCCCCTCCCATCTAAGGAGCGCCTAGCAAGTACACCTTTAAGCGTAAGTTTAAGGGCTATTTGTTGACGCTCCAAAAATCCTAATTTCCCAACCCAACCAGCACTTTGTATATATATATATATATATACTTCTTTAATAGTATCTATCTATATATTTATTTATTTATTAAATTACACTTTATTCGTTTAGCGTACCGTCCGTCTGTCACACTCGGAGCTGGCTGAAAATCAGCGCTGCAGGTGTTTAACACCTCAGCATTATGCTGAGCCAGTGTCCGATTCACTGCCGCGAAGACACACTCACTACTTGTTTGTTGCTGTTTTCTGTTTTCACTTTTTTTCTGTGTGTCTTGTATGTGTAGTGAATAAAAGTGTTTTTCTTTTCTTTTTCTTTCTATTTCTGTTGCCGCTATAACAACAAATACTAACAAGGAAAGGTACCGAACTGTCCGGCTCCGATTTGGTTTATTTTGATGTATGTTAGAGAGTAGTCTAAAATAATAGACACGTATTTTTTTTTAGCGGCCCTAACTCACCTGGTTCGGAGAAATTGACCTCCAAAGTACTGAAAAGTGTCTAAACCCTCTAACTTCTATAGAGAATTTAAAAAAATAAAATGCTATTTTCTTATCATTTTTGATTATATGTTTGAACAATGAGCACGTGTTTTGTTTTATCGGCTAAAACTCATAATAAAAAAAATACCCTTCAAAGTTATATACTTCTTATCGAAGATACACTTTGTTTGGTATTTTTTTTAAATATGAGTTTTAGCCGATAAAACAAAACACGTGCTCATTGTTTTTTGCCTTTTTTGCTCGATATTAATAACGGGAACAGGTCGACGCTTAAAATATTCACAGGATATTTAGTTGTCTAATGTTGTATACAGTGTGTAAATGGAATACGAGCAATCATTTTAACGACGGTTAATATACATCCTAATTAACATAAAAACATGTGTATCCTTAACATAAGTTGTTTTTTTTTTTCATACATATTAATTCGCTACGCAATGTATCAGAAACAGCCCAATTAACCTGCAATTAACTGAGACTTAAATCTTCGTTTACATTATACATTACTTACCTTTCCACCTTTCTAAAATATTGTGCTCTATGTATTAGAGTTATTAACGAAATTCCAAATTTACATAACTTGTAGAGCCGTAACCTACGTCTAGTTTAAATGTTTGCTCGTATTCCATTTACACACTGGAGACAATGGTACGGAACCCTTCGTTCGCGAGTTCGAGTGCTAGCACTTGGCCTGTTTTTTAATCCCCGACGCAAAAAAGAGGGGTGTTATAAGTTTGACGTGTAAGTGTGTGTGTGTGTGTGTCTGTCTGTGGCACCGTGGCTCTAAAACAGATGAACCGATTTGGATGCGGTTATTTTATTTGAAAGCGGGTTTTCTAGCGGTGGTTCTTAGACTAGTTTTATTAAAATCGGTTCAGCCGTTTTTGAGATATTAAGCTTTTAGAGGGTTAAAAGCCCCCGATATACCGGCGACACCTACTTTCAGAGCTGATATCTCTTAAACGGCCCAACCAATTTTCATGAAATCTTGCTAAGAACCATCCCGATGAATGTTGCTTTATTTTAAAAAAATGCGTACAAATCCGTTCATCCGTTTGGGAGCTACGATGCCACAAAGAGACACTCAGATACATAGACATAGAGACACACGTTATAAACTTTTAACATCCGTCTTTTTATTTATTAATTATTAACCCCCTGTCGCAAAAAGAGGGCAAGATTGACCGCTATTTATGTGTGTGTGTATGTGTATTAATATTTAGATCCAAGCGTCGTCGCGTAGGAGTAAGGGCTGATTGTTTGATAAGTAGGTAGGTAACTGAATTAATGGTTAAAAATCGTAACCAATTGTTAAATCTGAACCAAATGTGTCACATGGACCGCTAAGTAAATGAAATAGTATAAAATACCCCAGCTACTTAGCTGTCCCTGACGTGTCACATGTGACACATTTGGTTCAGATTTAACAATTGGTTACGATTTTTAACCATTAATTCAGTTACCTACCTACTTATAATTAAACTTATAGGGTCAATAGTTATTATTTTTTACTTTTTAGAGGTTTTTTTACAGACTGTTTTGAGTCGGGGGTTTTTTAATTATTTTATTAAATTTTTTATTTCACGCTTTTTAAACTTCTGAAAATTAACAACACGACTACAGCTAGCAACGCCTCTTTAAAGAAATGAATATGATTTATTTCTCTATAATAAGTATGTTTATCGTTGTCTGGTACCCATAATACAAGCCTAGAGCTTAGTTTGGGACTAGGTATAAGGCGGAAACTTGTAACAAAAAAACCCGCATCCAAATCGGTTCATCCGTTTAAGAGCAATGATGCCACAGACACACACACACATGCAGACACACACTTACACGTCAAACTTATAACACCCCTGTTTTTTTTTATAATTGGAGAAGTAAGAGATAGAGTTTACAAAATTTCCTAATTAAAGATTTTGAAGAACCCACCTGGAATAGAAAATTACATTATGAAATGTTTTCGTTTGCCCCAGAATTCAGAGCCTGTTGGAGATAAATTTCCCATCTACCTACCACCATGTTTGTTGTTTCGTTGTCACTTCAAATGTCATGTATTGAGGCATCAAGTTTGCGGGTGGGAACAGATAGAAATAGCCTGGTTGAGTAGGCGAGGCGTGAAATGTAAGAAGTCCCAGTTTGCTCTCAAACAACAACATATTTATTCACAGATATCGCTGGGACGCGCTCTGACGTCAATCCACGCAATAAACGCTAATAACAACTACCTAGGTTTCATTTGGCATCCAGAACGCCTATAAACATTAAGAAAATACGATCACACGTTAGTAACATCATTTTGGGGAAATTCCTACTTTGCAACGAAATGATCCACTTACTGAAATTGCGTTTTAGTTGAACATTTGTGTGAATGAAAGTTTTCCGATTGTTGAAACTTGGAGCGCCAAGTCGTCCAAAGTCGTTGCGAATTGCGACGTTTTGGCTCTTGGAAAAATATTTTACGCTATGCTCTTGCAACAAAAACAGAAATTATAAAAATATACTTTACAAGTTTTTTAACATATATCTCATCATCATCATCATCATCATGTCAGCCGAAAGACGTCCACTGCCGGACATAGGCCTCCCCCAAGGCTCTCCACTCAGACCGGTCTTGTGCTTTTCGCATCCACCGCGTTCCCGCGATCTTTACTAGGTCGTCACTCCACCTTGTTGGAGGCCTACCTACAGCTCGTCTCCCGGTCCGCGGACGCCACTCAAGAACCTTCTGACCCCATCGGCCATCAGTCCTGCGAGCAATGTGCCCCGCCCGCTGCCACTTAAGTTAACATATATCTAGTTTTTCTATATTATTGATACTCGTTATCGATAACTTTTCCAGTCTGTTTTGGATCAGAAACTATATGCCTTTTATCATTTGTATCTCTAATAATATTAGCTATTTTACAATAAACATATGGCAAATAATATCAATTTAGTTGCTATTTTTTCTCTTACCTCTTGATCATTTTATCAAAACGTTTTTAGCGCGAGCGAATGTTACTTTCTCGCATCACACTTTCATTTCATCCTATTTTATCACGTTCATGTTAATACAACGTTTCCTCAAGGTCGTTATAATTGACCACAAGCGCTTGGTGGACCCGCGCTAAAGGCTCGTCATCATGGACTTAATTCATTAATCACAGACATTCGTAGTGCCCCACTGACTGAATCCGAAATGAATTGATACAGGAATTATAATTGTTGGCACCACAACGTCTAGCCGCAGGGAGTGAAACCGCCATGTTTACAAACACTTCGATCGTTCAACTCGATAGAGCTTTAACGGATTCAAGAGTCAGAATCATATTTGATTCTAGCTTTTGCCCGCGACTTCGTCCGCGTAGATTTCGATTTTTATTCCCTCGGGAAGATTATCCGTTATCATAAGTGGCCTATGCGTTAATCCAGGGTGAAAGCTATCTCCATTTCAGATTTTATCGAAATCTGACCAGCCGTGAAGGAGTAAAATACACAAACTTTCGCATTTATAATGTTACAGTAGGATTTCTAATGTGGATATTATAGATGCGAGTAGCACAAAGCCGACCGTAATTAGGTCCTTGGGAGATGCTTAGCGTTTTCCAGCTAAGACGATTATAATGATGCATAAAGGTAAGGTAAACCAAAAACTACACCAAGAAACAACTAGGTACATACATATACACACCAAAAAGAATCTAGGAATAAAGGTAAAAATATCTTACATAATTTCGATACTTTTTAATGTATCAGAAAATTTGGAACTAAGCACATTGCAAAATATCTATTTGATATTTCTTCCTTGCTAGCATATTTTTGATGATTAGACATTATTATTGTGTGTAGGTGCATACTTTAAATAATTCTATACTTAGGGCCGAGTTCACCAACAATTAAACGGACGATTAGCGGTTTACCCGGTGTCAAATGTATTGATTAACAGCTGATTAAGACTTAATCGTCTTAGTTCCTTAAAGTTGCATCAATCAATCAATCAATCATTTATTGCGTTTCATGTTGTTTACAATGTGGTGTTAATAATAAAATACAGCTCAGAACATGAACCCTGCTGGGGCTCAGCACAATTACAAATTAAATGCTAAGTAGGTACATTAATCAGAGTCAATGTTACAGTTAATTGGGCATTCGACTGTGTCAACTTTAGCTTGCGGCGAGCCAAATGTTAAAGAGATCTTGCCCGTTAAAAATAAGACTTTCGTACGTATTTAAGTACAGCATATTATAGGGTTGAGGATAATTTTATTCGGCGAAATATTTTTCGCCACATGTATCATATCGCAAAATTTATATCGCAGGTGTTTTATTTTCTGTAGTCACAATTCAAAAGAATAACATAAAACAAAATTCATACGAATAGTTTTTGAGAAATGATACTTCCAGATCGAAAATTATTCTCCGGCTAGAGGCAGGCTCCAGACTGTGGGCCGACTGTACCTACACAGGTGATAATTATAATATTGCACTAGAGTTTGTGGTCTTGCTTTACTGAGTCATCATTGGTGGGTTTGTGGTATGTAAAAAATATTATTTACCTACTCGTCAAAGGCTAATAATAACTAATGCATTATTAATATCAATTTTATTGGCTGTGATAAAGTTATGAAACAAAGAAAGAAACATTATTTGGCTAAAAGTAATACAAATACGATGAAAACTATGATCTACAAAATTCAAAATTATAAGAAAACAATAAGAAATATACAGTATAAAACTAAAGCCAAAAATTCTAAACAAGATGTTATGCTTATTCGGTTCAAGTAATCTTACCTTTTGTCTATTCGTATCAGAATCAGTTTCCATTTGCAGTGCATTCTCGCGGTTCGATGAGTCAAGCCGCTTCTAGCTTTAAAATCAATAGGTATATTTTACCATGGTAACGTTTAAAACGTAATTGAACGGCATCTGCAAATGTATTCCTTTTATACAACAGCCATTTAGATGACCCCTCGCTTGTTGCCAAGTCCTTGTTTTGTGAGAGTTCGTCTCGGAACGCAGTCTCTTCCGGCGCAGGCGCCACGGCATGCGCTTAGCCTGGCAACACATCCCCCCCTCATGCCCCCGACTTCACCATCTATCGGCCATTTTGTTTCAACAATCATCTGAGCTGATCATAGTAACCAAGCAATGTAAAGCTAAATTACGTTCGTCTTTGGAATTTCCGGTTTAAGTCCAAAGCCCTTTCTTGTACATCGACACAGTGCCCTAGATAGTATCTGCGGTCTTTACTTCTAGAGTACTGTATATTGCTGCTTATAAACTATACTAAACTGGTGGGCTACCTTGTCAAAAGCCATTGGTCAGGGTATTTTAAAGAAATTTCTTGTAAGTTGTATGTTGCTAGGCGCGAGGTTCAGCGAAGGCGTGCCGCGGCCAGCGCTTGCGCATGCAATGCTAACCGCAGGGTGCGTCGCACCGCTAGCCTCGCGCTTTTGACAATCCTTTCACATACAAATTAGTTTTTCCCACGACTAGCAAATTTTGGTAGGACGTGCTTTTTATATTAAATAAGCTTAAAAAGACTCTTGAAATATTTTATCATTCTACCTTTGTTAAAAAAAATGTTTTAGGAAGATTTTGTAAGAGACTTGACGACGACGTATCATGACATTAGTAGGGAATGTATATTTACCTACAAATATGTACCTACTTGGACATTGTTAACAGTTAAGTCCGGTATGCATGTTTGGATCAGTAACAGTCCACAAATAAACTGCATTTTACGACCTATTTTATTACGTTTAGTGTCGGCGCCTGCGCATATCAAACCACATATTTGCTCCACGCAACCCGTGATTCAACGGCTTACACCAGGATATTGATTTATCGGGTCGTAGCCAAACAATGAGTCGCGGCGACTTTGAGATCAAAGAGTTTGATTTCGCACAAACCGCAGTGCGTCAGCCCCCTACGGCGAGTTGTGGGGGGCTCGGGAGGCGGGGCCCTCTCTGGAGTCATCACTAGGCCCTAGCTACGCGATGGCTCGTTGAACTCGTGGGAGAGATCCGCGCTGACTCACGCAGATGCAGTGGATAGCGCATAAATAGACGTGATACATTTAAAGCCTATCGACAAGTAGAATGCAGTCTTATCTACATCAGTGCGCTTCGACATGCAAAAAGTGCAATATGTATTTTTGTTCGCAATTCTTGTCGTCGATTGATTAAATTATAAAACTTGGGTGAAAAACAGTTTCGCACTGCGTCGGATTGGGATTCGACAAAATAGGATTAAAGAAATTTTGTATGACATCGGTATGACAGTCAAAAAGCACGGATTAAGAGCAGGGCTGGGGGCGGTAAAATCTGTAGCGCGAACATTTCAATGGCACGTCTTTAAAACAGAATCAAGTTTCCATACGTTATTTAACGTAAACTTCACCTTTATTACTCGATGACGACACAAAATGTCGACTTCAAAGTTCGTGCCAGGATAATTTTGTAGACACTAAATTCGTAAACGGTAGCGTAGTTTCAATCACCATACACATTCTCTCGATGACAATGCGTTAACGTTACTATTCAATAGAAAGAAAAAGTTCGTGCTCGAGATTCCGTAATGTTCTAATTTACTTATAACAATCATTCATTGTTATTAATAACAAATAACAAAAAAATAAAGTCTTAAACCGCTGGTTCAATCGCGTGGCTGTTTGCGCATGCGCTGCTGCACCGCTAATACCATTTTCAGCGGCTCTATTCAAGACGGTAAAAACAATATCGTATTTGATCTGTTATCGAATTGTCAACGTTTTGATAGCTCTTATTTTCTTGACAGTAATGGCGGCTGACGTCATAATAATACCTTAACAGGCAAACTACGATATCGTTTATACCGCCTAGAATAGAGGCGCTGTACGCTTGCAGCGCAACGCCTCAAGAGCATTGTGAAACTAAAAATATACAAAAAATGTGATAACGTTTCTCTTCTCTTAAACCTAGTCTGATTTTTGCGATTTTTGAATATCTTGTAGATATGATGAAAAACTAGGTTTGTGCGTTTTCCTTTCCTAGAAAATATTTCTTGGAATGGAACAAATAAAAAAAAAACGGAAACAAGCCTAGTTTTTCATAGCAACTACTACAAATTCAAAAATCGTGGAAGTCGAACTAGATTTAAGGGGTGAGAAACCCGGAGCTAATTTTTAATGGAAATATTGGAAACTTTTGACAGTGGCTACGCATTTAAACGTCGGGTCAAAATCCTGTTAACTGGTTAAAAGGACACTCTAAATCCAAGTATACGAGTACATATTTTTAACGCAATAAGCCTACTATTTAATTTCTCTTCGATTGGAATATTACTAAATGGTTCCATCTTGTCTGTTAACTATCTGATCAAAGGCAAGGCAATTTTATATTCATCTTAACTACTAAACGTTTCGTTCTATAGTTTGAGCCAAACAAGCCGAATATGAAGTGAAGTGTGCACGGTGTGCTCCTCACCACCTCGACTATAAATATAAGATATTGAGATATTACTCGCGCTGCGCCACTTTTGGTCAAACATATCGTAATCTCGTGGAGTCATAGGGCAATGGACATTGGTCCCTCGTGAGAAAGTTGGCCTACGTGACAGACCTCCGACTTACAACAACCAGATAACCAAAGCCTTCTACCCAAAAAAAAAGAACAGCGTAAAACGCATTCGAGACCTCACTGCTAGCAGTATTGGGCCTAATATGCTTTGACGGTTGGATTACAATTAAGCCCTTTTGGTTTAGGTTGGGTGCCGAAACCAGCGCGCGCGCAGCCTCCGTGCCCTCGCGCACGCGCGTCGATATTACCATGACAATAGGTCGGATGCGAGCCTTTAAATGTATCTGGTTAATCTTCATTGCACAAGTCTATGCGACAGGATGACTTGCCAGTTGAAGACCTTCTTTACCAAGCAAGAGACCTCGTCAAAATGGTAATTAGTGTTATAACACAACGATAATAGTAACCGCGTTTTAAATAACTAAAATCCTCATCCCAACTTTCAGGCTTGTCTTATGGGTACTGACAACGAACAACGTCCTGAATAACTTAGATAGAAGCAATAAATACTTACTATGTTTATAGAAAACATCAATTACTCAAATACTAGCACTCATCACACAGATATGTTCCCTTCCCGGGAATCAATCCCGGGGCCGCTAGCATCGAGGCAGGGTCACTACCAACAAGACTAACTGCTCTTCAAATACTAATTTAAACATATTGCAGTGCTAGCCTTTCAGTGTTACTTAACACCTTCTCTTCTCAACTTCTCTAAGAACAAGGGTGGAATGATGGAGTACCTATTACCGAACCGCTTTGGCTTTACGTCCACTTATTATATAAAACTAGCTTCTGCCCGCGACTTCGCCCGCGTAGAATTTTGCCATCCCACGGGAACAGTGATTAATTTCGGGATTCAAGGTAGCCTATGTGTTAATCCTGTATATAACAAACTCTGTTCTTGTGTAAATGTATTCAACCAAATTCGCCCATCCGTTTTAGCGAAGAAGTAACAAACTCACGCACGCGTAACTTTTCGCACTGACAATATCCCAAACAAAGCAATAACGACCAATTTCTTTGATCAATGAGCGCGAGCGGGTTTTGCCGCTCCTATTTATACTCCCGGCCTCCGCGATGCTGTGAAGAACTTTGTCGCTGTACCTATATTATAATTTCATGTATGTATAAAGTCGCACAATTCCACACTGAACAAACTTTATGATTTAGATTTTAGATTATAGTAGGTGTAAGTGCCCCATTAGTTTCTACTTCTAAAGTTGAATAGGTAAAAAATAATAGTTAGTGTATTTTATATGTTTAATTTTCGGTAGGTACTCGGTGGTTAAAAAAATAACTTGACCTAACCAACTGTACTTATTCCCAGTACATTACAGCTATTGTCATAGCTCAGAGCTATTAGTTTATTTAACTTCGATACATATTTATACCCCCCTTTCACTCCCTTAGGAATATGAAATTCGTGCCTAGGGTGGTGGGATCTGCCAGGCCAGAGGTCATTTCGTAACTCAGGCTCATTACGTTACTACGTTGCATCGTCGCTTAATCTTGAAAAGAACTACCTGCGAAGTTCTTGCAACTTCCCTTAGTCGCTTCACTTTGCAGTCTGCAATCCATAGGCCCAAACGGACCCCAAACAAATTCTCAACACAATCTACATCATACAAGTAGGAGCCACACTTCAACCACTTCTCTTGATGGCATTGGTTCAATCAGCGGCAATATTTACAATACATTACGTACCTTGTCACTTTAAAACTTATGCACAAACATAGAAGGCTGTGCATTTTATAAGTGTGACAGGGTAACATGGAGGTTGCTTGTGACGTCGACTACGTGCCTACAGTGTCCGGAGTGCATAATGGCCGGCCCTTGGCCCTTCGGCTACGTGACCGTGGGCACGCGCAGTCAAAATCGATTTTTTTACTATTTTTAGGGTAAGCCGTTGAACCTCTGAGGCCCTCGCCAACATACAAACGCTACAACGTTTTTCTTTTCCATCACTCAAAATGTATGGGATGACATTCTCGAGCGTAGCGGTATAACCACGTGATCCACTGTTATCCCATACATTTTTAGTGATAGAAAAGAAAAACGTTGTAGCGTTTGCATCTTGGCTACGGCCCCTGGAGTAGGCAGGACAAACTGTTGAGTTTCTTGCGGCGAGGTCTAAGTTGGTAGCGACCCTACAAAAGAAAGTAGCGGTCCCGGGTTTGATGCTCGGTAATGGCAAATGTTTGTGTGCTGAGCAAGAATGTTTGTTCCTGACCCTTGGATGTTTTAAAATACTTAAGTATTTACTTATGTTATCAGTATGTAATGTAGTTGTCTCGTAGGACATGCCTATATCAGGGGCTTCTCTGTTCTACTTTAGTTTAGCCCACCTCGCTTCGTTCGATATCGTACAGTCGAGTTCATAAATATATGGACACTTCAGTACCTTGTCACTTGAATCGCTTAGACAATTCATATATGGCAGTTTAAATATCATATTAAATAGACAAGGTACTAAAGTTTACACGTACACATATTTATGAACTCGACTGTACTTAATCACGCTGTGTTGACGATTTGTCAGTTCTTACTGTTAAGTGAAAAAGACTTTCATAACGTCAACAATGTAATTACAATATCAAAGCAACATAGGCTTATGTAATGTGAAATAGAAGCCTATTTTGCTGATTAAGAATTAATAATTATCTACGCGTAACAGTTTAGATTTCAACTTGATGATGCACTTTGGTCTGCCAAAATAATTCGTTGTTGATTCCCGAATGTTAATTTCAATATACTAGAACTAACAGTGTAAATATTTTACATATTCGTATTAAACTAAAATCTATATACATTTTTTTAAATAAAATTTGCCCTCACTTTTGTACGCGTTTTTTTTTCTTTGTAATGTGGTCTGGGAGAGATCTATTTAGCGTTAAGACCGCCTGTTGACTCACTAATTAATAAAAAAAATGTATATCCGTTCCTTCATAATAAAGTTTTTTGTATTGTATTATTTTTAAGGTTTAGTAAAAAAAATACCATTTATCACTAGGTATTATTTAGTATTAGAATTGTAATAACAATTAACTGTCAATAAAATGTAATGGTGTTAATGTTCAATACGTTACATAACCATTATTTATCTGATTCAGCTGGCAATGATAGAGCCAATTATTAGTTTGACCCATGATTTATTCGGCACCCGAACACGATGTCATATGCATCGCAAGGTCAAGATTGACGTTTAAATTACAACGCTCTCAATCGAGGTTTTTACATGCGAATTACATGTTCACACGGGCTTAGCACTCGCTGAATACTCGCCCGGTGTATGATGGCATAACCGCCGGTCATTGCGGCATTGCGGCAATATTACACCGTGCGTTACCTGGTGTCTTCGCACGGAAGCAAGATTTCTTCTCTTTCAAGCCCGGTCTGTTCGGTATGGTAACACTTAGGTACTTGTACAAATCCTTGCCAAATCCACTAGGGATATGGTTATCTACTGAATTTGTTCGATTTTAATTTCATGCAAGTTAGTTGAAAAGACATGGCTTTTAATAGCTCAACGTCATCAGTTTTAAAAATGCAGCGTGGATATTATTTTAATTATTTATTTTTCACATAAATTATAGTTCCCGCAATGAGCGAAAGGTCAGGTTTTAGCTAGCAGTCCCGGTTAAGGGCAAGTATATGTTCCCGAGTCTTGGTTGTTTCCTAAGTATAGAGGGTGTCCTGTATTTATAGATCCAAGATCAAGATCGAGCTTTTGATATAACTAAATAACTTCACATGGGTGTAGTAAAAGTCTTAAGGTTTTCGAGATAATCGCAAATTACTGAAATTTATTTCATTATAATTCGCATTATTTCGGATTAAAAATCTGAAACAATATGCGAAAAACGGAGCCTGCCGTTTGGCAAAAATATCTTTGCGAAATGTATCGTTTCCCGACTTTTTCCTTTGCCAACCCAATGTTATATAAAAAAAATCAGGATTTATTATAGGTTATGTTAGGTTAGTTTTTATAAAATCCTGAAATATATACGGTTACAGGAAACAAAGCGGGTTGGCAAATTAAACGGTTGGGAAACGATACATTTGGCAAACATTTTTCGCCGAAACAAAGGTAACCCGCGAAAAATAGAAATTTCAGTAAGTTGCGATTATCTGGAAAACAGTAACACCGTTGTTTAGATAGATCAAAGGCTCGTCTGCATACAGGTTGATTAGACCTCTAAATACAGGACACCCTGTTTAAGTATTTATTTTTCTGCTTGAGTATATTAACCGGTGTTGTATGTAGCACCCATAATACAAATCACTAAGCAATAGCTGAGGTTAAGGACAAGTCAATGTGTGAAATTGTTGCCTGATATTTATTTATATTTTGTCGATACTTTACTTACGCACTATTTAAAGAATCAAGAACTTTCTCCCTAAAATAACGCAATTGAGCCCATCAAGTATAGTCATACAAAAACGTAAAGTACTAGTGAGTAGTGCCCTTGTTAAGTACTAAACACGTGTAAACTCGCCCGAACAACGTCCCGGTCCCGACAGTTGCGTCAGCGTGACTCAGGCTTCGGGCTTCCCGAGTTCCCCACGCATTAGAGAACTCACTATACATCTCTGACGTCACTGGACGTCTGGTAGGAGATACTTACCGTACTAAATATTGCGCCTTTATATGAACTGACTTATTAGCTCCAGACGTCAGAGGGTTCCGGGAATCGGGACGGGATATTACACTAATTGTTGAGCTGTTTCACAATTATTATGACAAATTTAACTGGAAATAAGATCCATGTCCAATATACTACAATTTTAACGCCATCTATTGTATTAAGAAACAAAGTTAACGTTTACCTTCCAGGGGGGGGGGGGGGTTATTACGACATGACAATGCAAAAAAAACACCTCTTTTGCACTTATGAGGATTTTACTTTACGTCGACAATATAGAAGTTTATAATGATCACTTGTTGTAACTATAAAGATGTAATGCAACGAAAAGTCGCTTAAAATTCACCCACTAGACCTGTCCAGATGCTTAAACAAAGAAATATCGGGGTACAATCTGACACAAATTGATAAAGTTCATAACTAAGCTTGTACTTCTTCTTCCTCTTAGGGTTTAAACGTGTAATTGAGTAAATGTTGCTAAATTAGATGTGTACGCTTTAAGAAAAGATCAAGCTTAAATTGGAATTGATCATATTATTGCAATTTAGGTGGGCGAAATATTTTGCAGATTAGTGTTTTAAAACCGTTCTATTATGTGTTGAAAACATTAAGGTTATCTACATATATCTATATAAAGAGGTAAAGTTTGAGACGTTGTAAGGGGTAATCTCTGGTTCTACTGAACCGATTTTGAAAATTCTTTTACCAATATAAAGCCACGTTATTTTAGAGTCTCATAAGCTATATATTAACCCTAAAAAAAGCTGATTGCCCAACGAAGTGGGCAAGGGAACAGCTAGTTGAAAATAAAGTACTACTTACGGAGACTTTCAAATCAAATCAAATCAAATCAAAATATTTTATTGTTTAACTGCAGGTACATATGAAAGATGATATACATGTTATGTGAGCTTATCCGCTACAGTCTACCATAAAATGGTGTACAATATTTGCCTTACATATGGAAAGTAGCAAAATGTTTAAATTACTTATATTTAATTTAAAGTAACTGATCCAACAACTTCTAAACTTACTTTTGCAAATTGATATCGTTACATTTTTCCGGCATTTTCTAAAAAGTCTTGTACAGTGTAGAAAAGTTTACTTAATAGCCAGTTATGAATGACAGATTTAAATTTATCAAAATTATACAATTTGAACGCGTCTGGGATTCTATTATAAATTTGTACAGCCATCCAGAACATACTTTTTGCAAAAGTGGTTGTGCGATGAGAATTTACTACTAATTTATGTTTATTTCTAAGATTAAAATTATGTTTAGCTGTTTCAAACAAATGTGGGTGTTTTTTTACAAAAATTGAAATTTCTTTAATATATACACAAGGCAGAGGAAGTATTCTATAATCTTTAAACAGCTTCTGACAAGAATCTCTTTGAGAAATTCCACCAAGTGCCCTTAAGCAACGTATTTGCATTCTAAATGCTTTTATAAAGTCGGTAGAATGCCCCCAAAATATAATACCATAACTTAACCTAGATTGCACAAACCCATAGTAAGTCATCAATCCTGCTTCCAATGAGGAATTATTTATTATACGTCTCAAAGGAAAAACATAACGTGATAATTTACTACAGACATCCTCTATATGTGGTTTCCAATTACAGTTACAATCAAGAACAAGTCCAAGATACTTTATCTGCTTAACTTCTTCTACATTTGTGAATTTATAAGATATATTTAAGTGCAATGGAGTTCTTTGAAAAGTGTGAAATTGCATGACGTTTGTCTTTGACAGATTAATGTTTAAATCGTTTTTATCAAGCCAATCTATAATATTTTCAAGTGTACTGTTGATGTTACTTTCAAATTGATCAGGTGATTTACACTTAACTATTGCGGTGCTGTCATCAGCGTACAAAACCATTTTCTCTTCATTATATGCAGGGAGATCATTTATATAAAATAGAAATAAAAGTGGTCCTAAGATACTACCTTGTGGTACTCCTCTATCATTAGTTCTAAATTGTGACCTATATAATTTAATTTCTTTACTCTTACTACAAAAGTTGCTTAATTCTGTACATTGTTTTCTGTCTACCAAATACGATTTCAACCACTCTATAGCTACACCCCTTATACCATATAATTCAAGTTTGTTAAGTAAAATTGTATGGTTTACACAGTCGAATGCCTTTGACATGTCTGTAAATAATGTAGATACATGAACCTTTTTATCAACACAATCATATATGGTTTGAAGTAATTGAAATATTGCATAGTTTGTAGACCTATTCTTACGAAACCCATTTTGTTCATTTACTATAACAGAGTGCTTGTCAGAGAATTTAATCAATCTTGTAAACATTATGCGTAAACATTATGACTTGGACAAAGTTAGTTTAGTTTGAGTTTTGTTATCGGTGTTGAGACCTTGTTCGCGCTCGTGTGTTGCTTTCAGGTCAGGTGAAAACCAGTTGGTGGAGAGGAATGCGTACTGCACTGTTTTAATTCAAATATATGTAGAAAACGGAAACAATTGTGAGGTTACCCGTAAAATATATGCAAAATTTATGAAAAAAATAAAAAAAATACTACTACTGACAAAAAAGGACAGAGTAATATAACTGCACACCTACATAACTAACATCATACATAGACGACATCGGAATTATTGGTGAAATCTTTTTTTAAATTAAAAAAAAAATGATTTTTGTCATATATTATTTAGTTAGGTAATTAACGCAAAGAAAATCACCCTGGCCTCCCCTCTCTATTTCAGAAACAATTAAGATAAAAATCTCAACAAATTACATAGACTAGAAAGTAATCTATAGGTGCATACATTACTGGCAAAATAAAAAGAATTGCTTTTTTTTAGAAAAGTCTGGTAAAATAGACTGTCGACAAAAAGCAAAAAGTGGCCCAAATGGATATTACGACTCCTGATTATTTAAAAAGAGGGCTAGACACATTATGTCTCACCAGGACTCTTTTGGGTTCCTTATCAACATCATCATTTCAGCCAAACGACGTCCATCTCAGGACATAGGCCTCCCCGAAGGATCGCCACAACGACCGGTCGCGGGTCACGGGGTTCTTATATTTCCAACAAATAAGACGTAGGTGTGAAACCCTCGGTGACTGAGTCGGACCGACACGCACGTGTCTATTTTTTTAAATTACCATTTTTTATTTTAAATGCTAGATTAATAATGTCCGTGCGACGAAATCTTAACCTACTAACCATCAACATTATGAGTGGGGCCTTTATGCGTTACTTAAATACTAAAGCGACACAAATCAAATTATATTTGATTTTGATTTGTGGCGCTTTTGTATTTAAGCGGAGGTTAGCTGCTATGAATGACTAAATAAATAAATAAATGAGCGTGTTCTATGAATGCACCGATACCATCGATTCCATTGATCGTCGCGAATCATTCATCATGGATTCTCCGCTGATTCAACTACTTACTCGGAACCAGGCGCACTGAAACGATGACGTGTGCACACTATTAAGATGAGCCGTTCACGCAGGCGCCGGCGGAGTGCGCGGCTGAAATAGCGGATTAATTCATTCTGTCAGCCCAGATGACAATTAATGCCTTGTAGCAAATTGTTTAAACGAGTAAGTCAGCCCCACAGATGGATGACGTAAAAACTTGTCGCAGGTTTTACCAATGGTCTTAAAATCTCGCAATATTTAAAAAAAAAGTCAGAGCCATTTTTATACAGGGTGTCCCAGAATAGAATAGAATAGAATAGAATAGAATAACGTTTATTGTTTAACTGTGTACAGAGATGTTAACAAATATATAATTAGAACCAACAGTTTATCCATCACGGACATACAATCTTTAGTTACTTATGACTAAAATAGAATTTACTAATTCATGCACAATTTATTACCTATTATAAAACTCATTCATATCGTAGAAGACTCGATCAATGAGCCAACCCCTTAGGGTGGTTTTGAATTGTTTACCTTCAACTGATTTTATTTCAATAGGTAGGTTATTAAAGACCCGCATTGCGGCAATGAAAGCACTCTTATACATAAGTTTATTGTGGACCTTGGGAATACGATAATTAAATTTGTACTGAGTGCGCAAATTGTGACTAAGCGATGTCATCTTTGTGAAGTACTCTCCATTATGCTTTACAAAAAGGCAAAGCTCAAGTATGTAAATCCCAGTAAGCGTCAGGAGCTTCCTTTCCTTGAATACATTTCTGAGTGAGTGACGGCAGTGCAAATGGTACATGGTGCGTAGACACCTTTTTTGCAATCTAAATGTAGTTAGGACATCAGCAGAGTCACCCCAATAAATAATACCATACGTGAGAAGTGAATATACATTTCCGTAGTAAGCACTCTTGATTATATCCTCTGAGCAAGTCTCAGAGAGTATGGATAGGGCATAACACGCCTTTGCAATTTTATTGTTTAATTCTGCAATGTGAGACTTCCAGTTAAGATGTGTATCTATTTTAATTCCTAAAAAGTTAGCGCTGTCAACTTGTTCGATAGTCACTGCTCCTTCTGTTATGGTGACAGTCCTGGGTATAGTTTTATAATTTCTAAATTGCACGAGTTTAGTTTTGTTTGAATTTACATTCAGGTTCAATGTTTTCAGCCATTTAACAACAACACTAAGTGTGTTATTAATATTGTGTTGAAGTTGTTCACTTGACATTGATCCTGAAAACAAAAGCGTAGCATCATCAGCAAATAGTACGCATAATTCATTAACAATTTTAGGTAATTCATTAATGTAAATAAGAAATATGAGTGGACCTAACACACTTCCTTGTGGAACCTCACATAGACGAAATATGAAAGGACATTTTGTTTTCAATTATAAAAAGGAAACTTTTGTTTTTTTTTCTCATATGTAGGTATATGTTTTGTTTTTTATTCAATTGCCGAATAAACGATTATATTCTATGCTATTTTGAAAAAAAACGGCTTCAAAACTAATTGTACCTGAAAAAGCATTATCGAGTACCTAATAGGCGATTAGCGCACAAAAAGCGGGTTGTTGGCGGAGTCCGAGATTACCCGCGGAATTTCCTGATTAATTAAACAAAATTAATTGAAATGGTTAGCCGCAACCGATCGGCGTGAATTGGGGGCTCGAGGCGAATCGGAGAGACAATGCGCGGGCTTCCCTGCGCAGGCGCGGTCAGCGGCCTCTCACTCCTACATTATTTTGACATATTTCTAAACCTATTATACGTAATCGTACGATACTTCTCAATACTCGTACTTATAACGTTTAAATTTTGAATTTTGGATTAGATTTGGTTGTAAAAAACAAACACATAATAGTCTTTTCCTTTTCTCTTCTTCTCGATGAGACGGACGACTAAAGAGCTTGTAATTCCTCGCTCAACTTTGGCACTATGCCCTACTTAGGTTTAATTTAACTTATTTATTTTTTGTATAGGTAATCATAAATTTAGAGCATTACAGTTTTATTTTACTCTTTTCTCGTCGAATACGTAATTAATAAAAAAGTGGTTTCGTAAAACGACCAAATTTTGGATCATCTGAATTGAATACAGAATTTCTACAAAAATACGACGTACCGTGGAATAACACTAACATGCTCTGACACTTTTCACAATAAATAAAAAATGTCGGAAGGAAGGAACTCAGCTGTCCTTAACGTTAGTCTAATGACTTCGGACTCGATAGATTGGTGTCAATAAACTTCTTTAAACTATTGCAAATAAGTACATTCAGCAACAAAACTATTTCTAAAATAATACCTATAGCGACACCTTTTATAATTCGTGTTAAAAGGTACCTAACGTCGACTAATATATGTAAATAAATATACTTAGGTACCTATATATGTAAACAGTCAGTGAGCGTTACCGTTTTTAGCACGAATTATCAATGGTGTTCCTATTCCAAACAGTCTCTTATATTTCAAAGGACAAACGTCATCATCTAGTTGGTACCTACACTATGGGTAGAACCCACAAGGTGTCAGTGACCACGTTATCAGCACAAGCAAGATAAGATTAGAGGACAGCGTCGCGCCGTCTGCTGGCGGAGGCTCATCGCCGTCTACGAGGCGAATCCGAAACTTTAGCCAGATCATAGTTTTTTTAAACAAACATAAAAGACAAAAATAAAAGGTAACCTATGTAATATGCTACATAGGTTACCTTTTATTTTTGTCCTACAAAATACAACAGCAAAGACAAACTTTAAATACGTAAATTTCCTTTGCCGTCAACCCTTGAGTCACATCATTCACCGAAATCTTTCTGTTAAATAAATTGTGTTATGACAGACGGCCAACAGACAGACAAAGACCGACGGACGAAGTCGCACTATGAGAGTTCCCTGTATTACTTTTTTAATGCGAAACTGTAACCCCATTACTTTTTTTTTGTCTTAATTAATGGCTTTCACTCATGGCATGTCATCTCATGTCATCAATTTGCATTATTCGACGTTCATGCCAGTATCGAGTTTTAGACAATCATCGTGAACTTATTAGAGAAACAAGTCCATGGATATCACACGCGAGGACAATTGTTCGGTTAAAGAGATTTACTTACTCTGGTGGACTAAACAGAAGCACATGGGGTTAGCTCCACGCGCTTCTGTCAAGTCAACCCGCTTACTTATAAACGTGGAATAACCATGGAGTAGCTAAACCATGTTTTGTCCTTATCTGTCACTGTGACATTTGAACTTGACAGATAAGGGCAAAACATGGTTTAGCTATTCCACGTTTATAAGTAAGGGGGTAAGAATATAGAAAAAGGGGCAGGCAGACGGCGTAATAGGTTTTGCAATATGGTTCCCTTAGGGCCTTTAAATTAGGGGCTATAATATTCGACATGCAGGTGTACCTACGAGTAAATACTACCAGTTCCTTACTAGCGATCGGCCATCTTCGTTTTTTTATGAAACACGAGTGACACATATATTCTGTCAGTTGCGAGTGCAACTGTGATAGCGATACTCAGCCAAAAGCTGGGAGCACTGTACTAAGAGCATCGCTGTTAACTGACCAATAGTGAGCCTTATTGTAAGGAGGTGACAAGATTCACAAAAAATCAGTTAACTTTGTTGATGATAAGAAAATAAAATACTGCAGATAACTCGTAGACATTACATTATAATGTCTTTGTACACTTAATTAATATGTGTATGGCGAAATGCAGTGTCACGTGTTAAGTACTCACTTATTTATGTAAAAAAAAATTATTTAAACTGTTTATTTCCAAAAGACTTAAAAAAATAAACAATCTTAGCTATAATCTTTACTTTTAAGAGTGTTTTAGCTAAGATTATAAAATTAAAAGTTAGGATAAAATAACAGTAAGTTAACTTAAATAATAGTAACTTTCGTTAATGTGACTTTGGTATTGCATAAATATATCTTTATAATACTTTTAACAAGTTTTGGCTTATCCATAATTTTCTCTATGTTTGTTTGTTTTTTATGACCTTTATTTGAATTAATTATGTAACTAGCCACAGTTCTATCAATATATTTTTTATTTGAACAACGTTGTAATATTGACTCGTCGAAGGGACTGTACACTAGGCATGTGGCATACATTACTACTGTAGGACAACTAGTCAAAAACATTCAGAGAAGGTGAAATTATATTACACTAACTCACAATTCAGAATATTAATTTCCGAATACCTGTCAGGATCGTTGCAGGTGGAAAGAAGTCGTCTGTGCCTACAGCTCTGGGGAACAGGCGTGAATTAATGTATGTACATATTTATTTGTAAAAAAAAATCCTGCGATCCTATCGTATGATATGCTGGAGTTATTTTAATATGTTAGAACAGTAACTATGAGCAATACATAAAAACTTTAATCGAAACGCTTGGAATTATAAAAACCGGGATCCTGGTTATCTTTGGCTTTACCTAAATTACATGGAATAATAACTGAATATTTTTTTTAGAGAAACTACCCCTAACCTAACCTAACCTCATATAACGGGCGAACTTTGATTCTTTGTTTGGTAAAACAACACCTACCTAGCACACCTAATTTCATGCCAGTTTGATTTCTATCACCAAGCTCTTCATACATTTCGAAAAGAAGGAAAAGCTACCTACTTATTAAACGCAAACCCATTCTTCAAACGAAATTTACCTTTTTCGAAACAAAAATGGAATTCTGGTTAATGAAATTCGGCGCCGACGTCAAAGACTCTGGCGGTGTTAAAATTGCATCTAACTGCATAGTTGCATCCCGATTGCATGCCGCGAGTTCGGGGAACGGGCTGAGTCAATGCTCTCTAAGTGGCAGGCTTTATACGGACGGTAGGTAGGATGGATCATCGATGTTTCGTGAGTAATATATTTTCGTTTGAAAGGGAATTTTACTAAATAATGGCTTAGCCAATTTTTTGGCTTTAAACGCTTGTAATACCTTTCTCTAATGCAAATATTTATTGAACAACCTTCAAGTTGCTATGAATACGGTTATATCTAAAATAAAAGACCAATAACCATTATATGTACATTTTTCAAGGACTCGAGTTTAACAGTCTATGTACACTAATTTTATAAAAAGAAAATGTTTGTATTCTCGGGGATCTTCTACTGCGGTTTTGGATGAGAACCAATGCAGATATAATTATATTTTTTAGCCCGTCTTTTCCCGAGCACCCTCTAGGTTGAAACTAGCCCTTCCGCTGCACCGCCTGCATCGTTAGCTGCAGTTCCCCGAGCCGCCCTCGGCGCATTAAAATCTGCGGCGCGCGCAGACAACTTTCTTGGAACTGCCAAAATTTTAATGGATTTTTTGACCTATTATTTAAACGTCATATAAGCCGAATTTGTATTACGGGTGGCCATAATTTAATTTAAAAAATAAACAAATTAAACTAACAACATTGAAAGTGAAATTCTAAAATTTTGTCTACAACACAGTGGTATAAATACCAACTTTAACAACTCACAAAGTCACAAGTTTCGGAATAGCCGTTGTACTGGGTTTTCCCATCGTAGTCGTGCAAGCGTCATGCAACGCTCTAGTTGGAAATCATATCATAATACAAACAAACATATGCTGCATTTTCACCGAAAATGAAACCCGAGTTTATACACAATACGACGAAGTCAGGAAGTCCCACTTATGTTTTTAACGTAGGGGATGAGTCAAGGGTTGTCATCATGAAATAAAATTTCAAAACGGAAATGATTCAAACTCAAACTCACAACATTTTGCTAGCAACACAGGGCGCCCTCTTACGGCGCCGAGCAGAAGTAGATTCAAACCTCCGCGCTGTAGATGATTTAAAATTGCGTCTACTTTTGAGTTTTGCGAGTAATGAGGATCGTTGAATATTGCGTATATAAATCACTGTTCCCGTGGGATGGCAAAATTACAAATTCTACGCGGACGAAGTCGCGGGCAGAAGCTAGTAGTGTATATGCGAGATTTTAGAAAGTTGTATGCAACTGACATTTCATCTCGAACGAAACTTCATATCGAATGGCTCAAGAATTGGGGTCCTGACGTGTTATGATAGTTTGAGTCCACGTATTATAATTTTAAAAAAAGCTATTACACACGATAGGGCGTAATGGTAAAAAAAGGCCCGCGGGTATTATTTCAGATTTAAGGTCGATTTTTCTAGCATATTAGGACACTATTTACGAGCAAGTGTGATGAAAACTACGATTCGATCTCGTTTAAGATAAAATATAGGTACTACCTACTAAATAAATGAGGGATGCACACGCATGCAGCATACACAAAAGGTATATTGTATCACCTGAGTACAAGATAACATTACCAATTTTCTAAATATGACAAACGTCATACATCGTTGAAACTAGCAGCCAAACCATAGTTCGTTAAAATGTCTGAGTACGGCAGTAAGACTGCAAGTTCGAGAAGATATGAAAAGCGTTTCCGGCAATTAAAGTTTGGCCACCCTTAATACACATTCGTCTTGTCCGACGTTTAAATAATGGGTCAGAAAACCCATTATAGTTTCGGTTATTCCGAGAAAAACCGAACCGTCTGGCGGTTAAGTCTAATCTCGGTTCAGGGAACTGCAGCTAAAATGCAGGCGGTGCAGTGGAAGGGCTGGGTGCAAAACGTAGAGGGTGCTCTGAAAAGACGGTTGTTAAATATAATTTTCAAATAACTACGAATACAGTAGTAATGATCCCTAGTAATGGTGAAATAATATAAATGCTGTAGTTAAGTGAGAACGCGTTCTTGAGTAGTGTAATGCCACCTCTCAGTACTGACGTATACGAAGATTGTTAAACTCGAAGTGCATGTGGCATATGTTTTTTTGGTCATTTAATATTCATAGCAACTAGAGGGTGAATATAGAGTGATGCAATTCAGTAATTATTTGCACCAGGAAAAGTACACAAAACACCGAAAGCAAAAAAAAAGCTCAAGAAATGAGTATAAATTTCCCTTCCAAACAAACAGTTTCTCGAGAAACGTTCATCATGCATCTTACTGCCCGTATAAAGGAGTCATTGAGAGAGCTGGCTTTTTATCCCGATTAACGACACCCCCTATAAGGGTGCAGTGACTCAGCCCGTTCCCCGAACTGCGGCATGCAATCGGGATGCAAGGAGTTTCGACACCGACAGAGCCTTTGATCTGAGTACCGAATTTCGATAGCCAGAAATACTTTTTTTGTTACCTTAAATTTCGTTTGCTTAGTTTAATAATTTTTTCCCGGAACTATAAGAAGAACTCGGGGGGTAGGAATTCAACTTTTATGAATTAGGGTATTTGTGGGCGTTGTTTATTGAAAAAAAACAAAAAGCGAAAGTGTATTAAAATTTTGTTCCTAAATAAACTAAAAAAAAAGTATCAAATGAGCTCATTTGTTAGTTAATAATGAAATTATTGTGTTTTACTCACGAGTATGTAATTTTTAATGTAAATTAATAATGTTTACTCTAGTTATGTTTATGACTTATCGACAACAAAAAATATTTTACGTAACACCTGGCCATAATGTGAGTTTTATCGCACGCTGCGCGCACGGTAAAACTCGCATTGTGGCCAGGTGAAGACGTAAAATTGTGTACTCATCACGGGCAGTAAAAAAGAAAGCCCTCTATCGCATATTTACAACCCTCGCCTACGGCTCGGGTCTCAAATACCTGCGATTTCGGGCTTTCTTTCTTTTACAGCCCTTGTTAAGTAATGTACTATAATTTCATCAATGGCGTAGCCATGGAATACTTAGTTTATTTATTGAACATGTTAATTCTTGATTAAATGATTTGAATTTGTATGTACTCGTATTACAGAGGTGTTTCGGTATCTCTGAACAAGAAGAGTCCAGCAGAGTTTTCTCTCATTTAGAAATATTTTCAACTATTGGATCCATATTGGTACGACAGCTAATATTACTATAATTTTCATAGAAATCCTTATATCTATTAATAGAGCTGTCATGTAACTTTTTCTAAGTATTCATTCACAAGAACTCGTAAAGGCCATAAAAAACACAAATAAGTGATTAAGTACACGTGACACTGCATTCTGTCATTTACAAATTAATTAAGTGTGCAAAGACTTTTTAACGTTTTGACAGACAACGGTAAACATACTTAATAGAGAAATAAATACCTACTTAAATATATAGAAAACTTCAATCAATCAGTCAATCAATCAATCAATCATAGACATCCAAGACTCGGAAGGAAATACTCGTGCTCAACACACAAATATTTGCCCATACCGCGAAAGCTTCCCCGAAGTCCTAATCGTACCTATCCCTTGATTTATTTAACGGAAAGATTTCGGTGAATGCTGTGACTCATGTATCGACCGCACTGGAAATTTACAGATTAAAAGTTTGGCTTTGTGGCAAGCTCCATTGCAAAATATAAATGTTTTCATGTGGTTTAAGTAGGTATAATGTTTTTAAAGTTTAAAAAAAACATTATATAGTATGTAGTTAGAAAATAATTTCGGACGATCTCTTACTTTTAAATAAAGGAAAATGTGTGTGTGAATATTCAGATCGTAATGTTTAAAGAAATAAAAAACTATTTGTAAATATTGGAAACTATTAATTACCGTAAACTCGGTTTACTTTAACCCTAGGGGGTAACATTGTCCACCTCAAAAAACATCTTTAAAATTTAATTATTCCATTAAATGTTACATCAGAATCAAGCTACTTATATCGTTCTAAAATTATTTTAACAATTTAAGATGATTACCACTAAAACAGTTATAGTTTTAAGGGTGGGCAATGTTACCCGCTAGGGCTAAAGTAACCCGAGAAAGAAAGAAGGATACATTTATTTAACATAAGTTACATACAAAAACATGAAATACCTACGAAAACTAAATTAAAAACAGACAGACAAACCGACACACAATTGTTTAAAATACTAATTACGAGTATTTTCAATCTACGACCACCAGTCACCACCCCACTTCTTTATTTTCTTCTTAATTTATACGTTGACATAACTGTAGGTATAAGGCAGCCATTACACAGCCAATCTAGATCGCAATCCGTGATCGTGATCAGGTGATCTCGATCTAGATTGAATGTGTAACGTGTTAGATTGACGGATCACGACATCGGATTACATATTATCTAGATTTTTTGATATTTCCTGCGATCCGTGACCTTGGTCGGATCCCTATCTAGATTGACCGTGTAACGGATGCCTAAGGTAAATTTGAGTCGTGGAGCGCGCCGTGGTGGATTGGGAACATTGCACTAATTAATAACTGACCTTAATTCAAGTTTCCGCGGTTAAAAATAAATAAATCTTCTTACCTAGGTAACAAATTATAGATAAATAAACGTTTTTGCTCTCTTATAAGTTTAAATTTATTAGAGTGCAAAAAAACCTGAATGTGGTTTAATCTGGTATATTTTCCTATTGGAATGTTTGTCGGTAAACCTGAGTTCTATTTTTAACGGTACTTTACGTAATTTTTATGCAAAATCCCAACATGCAAATGGACTTGTCAGACGAACTCGTAAAACGGCAACGTACCTAACAAAAAACCTGCTCTGCCGTAAATATACGTAGGCCGAAACTAATCAAAACTAAAAAGGCTCATGTCGTATCGATTATAAACCTCATAGTTTTCATGTTAGGTATAAATTGTTATGTATTTTTAGTGGACTAACGTTTATTTGGATCTTAGAATTAAAATAGTAACTGGTCAGATTTGATGGAACGCCCGCGCGAGAAACACTGTCTGCGCTTGGGCAAGTTTTGTCTCAAATTTAGAAACACATTTTCATTCTGATTTGCTGTTTAGGGTTTGAACCCAAAGGGTGCTAACGGGACCTTATTAATAAGCCTCAGCCGTCCGTCCGCTTGTCCATCTGTCTGTGAACGGGCTGTAGCTCATGAACCGTTTTAAGTAGAAAGTTGAAATTGTCACAGAGTATTGCCGCTGTAAAGAAAGCCCATAATAGAATGGTACGGAACCCTTTGTGTGCGAGTCTCTCAATGATGTGAATTTCAAAAAGTAATGTTAAGGCAAAAAATGACTTGGATATATCCAAAGGGGAACTTTATGCCTTAAAGGGATATTATCCAGTTTACTTTGAGCGTTGGAGTAAAAATAGAAGACAACGAAAAGCCAACTAAGTATACCTACTTAATCCTGAAAGAAATTAAATTAATAATAAGATAACATAGTCGTTTAAATAAATATACCTACCTATATATATGCATCTTTCTTTATCTATGACAATACCTATCTAAATAAAAATTGACTTTATTGTATCTAACTATATTATTAAATTAAACTTATCTAAGTTAAAAATAGTTTGTTCCGCGTTGTGTGTAGAATGTTTTAAAATCTAGTTAACGAGTACTTTACGTAGTTCACAAAATAATTACACAACTAGTTACGGTCATTATGATTTGTAAAGTTGACATAAACTTCTTGGACACCGATCATCGCAGGCCACAACACAAGTATCTATAATAAGTAATTGACCTCGATTATCGATTAGCTATCGTTTTTAACGCCGCATGTAGCCTTATTGGTTGGTAGTAACGCGGTAAAGCTTACCAATATGTCCAAATTAAACTGATTTGGGAAAGTTAGTATTCCTTAATCTCATTAGTGAGTTAGTGACTATAATTTCACGCCTATAACATTAAATACGAGTTCCCCAACCCCCTCCTCAACGAGATCAGTGGCTTAATTTTCATTCTAGACCCGATCTTTCAAGGATCGCCTCACCAGCCTGTCCAGTAAGAATAGCCGACTACTATCAAATGAAATGCAACTGAATGCACTCGGTGCATAGAATACCCCGCCCGCATGCTGAAAAGGCAACGCACTTGCTGACGCCATCTATCAACGGTGAGACGCTGCCGATGCGGGCGCGTGCGCAGCCGGGAAATCCACGGGAAAAGGGAAAGGGCTCGGGCGTGAAAATCGTGGGAAAATACTTGTGAAAGCGGGGGAAATCTTTGAATATGTTTAATAACAGATGGCAATTGAGTTAACAATAAAGTAAAGAGTTTTGTGGGGAAGCCGTGACAAGGCTATGCAGTTCATTTTACGGAGCGTGAAGGACAAAGATGTAGCAGTAAAGTTAGCGATGTCCTTTTCGCACTGAACTGCATAGCCATGTCATAGTAACCCCAATTTGATAAAATCGCATTAAGTGCAATAGAGTATAACAGTTGCACTGCATTTTAACTGAATAGATTACTACTAAAAAATATAATAATCTATAAAATTATAATTTATTTTTGTTAATGGTACTTTGCTGTCTTTATAGAACGAATTGTTTTATTTAAAAGTTCATTTTATAATTTATCCCAGAATTCAGAAAGTGATTTTAATCCACGAACTCCCGCCCATTATTATTTTTGCGTACCAATCAATATCAATTCATGTAGTGGAGTGTGTCTGCGTTAAAAAAGATTGTTTACATAATTAAAATATGTATTTAGTACTATTTTCTAGAAATATCGTTTTTGGACAAAAGTTAATCATGGCAATTACCTACTTCTTTTGCAACTGCGTCTATTTTATATACCTCATGATATTACCGTATATTTATATATTCATAATCATAACCATATCATAACATTACTTTTTGATCATCTCGGGGACTAGTAACACCACCTGTTGTTTCGGCGCGTAACGAATACTGTTTCAGGTTGAGCTGGATAGATGGCGTTAATTTTACTACTCATGCGTCTTGTGTGTCACAGATGGAGCTGACGAGGAAATATTGATGATGGGGAAAATAAAATTTAGATTTTCTTAGAAAAAAAGGTTTATTTGCACATTAAATACCTAATTTTTGTAAAAATATCTCTAAAGCTACATTGGAATCTCATACTTGTTCAATGGATACGTTACGATAGCTACAAACATAGTCCAACATAGTTATACCAATTTTTTAATATCTTATCTTATCTAGTGGGGTCCTTACGGATACACTTCGACCCTAAGGGATCTTTTGTGTACTCCTAAATTTTTTATTAAATTGTAAGTCATTTTCAGTGGTGTCTTTGATTTACTACTGCAGCCTCAAATTATCTTTAATAAATCTACGCGACAAATATGTATTATGATTATGTGAGCTCTGTGTTTATTATCTGGCGTTTGTGATCAATTTCTCGATTATGTTTAGATGCGGACTAACGGATCGATTCAAATGTTACGCTGACTGTTCGTTGGTTGTATGGTCGTAGTTGCGCAGGGTAAGAGAGCTTAGTTATCCGGCGCGAGCGAGAGAGCAGGGATGTAACTGTTGCAGTAGCTGTTGCGACAGTTGTTAGTTGTGTTTGTAGGTGAAGAGCTCGTAGTCGCGCACGGTGAAGGAGTAGTCCGGCGCGAGCGAGCCGGCGGCGTCCGGAGCCCCGTATGAGTGAAGGTTGCTGTAACTGTCACTGTTACTGTTGCAGTTACTTGAAAGCAACAGGTCTGCGCCCGCGCCGAAGATTGGACCGCAGCTGTAGACAAAACAAATATTTTATGCTGCTTCGAGTTCTAAAGTAAGTAGGGATAAGCCTTTTGTGTATCAATGTTGAGTTTCTGTCGCAAAGCATTCTATTGTATGAAATTATGCTTTGAAAATACCACCGAAATTAGTTCTAGGGTTTCCAAGAAACGGTACTTATATTAAAATAAATTCACAACATTTGACATAATTGTTGGCATAAATTACTAATTTTATAAAACTTGAATCGTGAGTCTTGTCTTGCCTAGATTACTCAAACCTTTAACGCAGATAAAGCTCTTGAGTTTTGGATGTCTTCTATGCATATAAGATGATGTATAATCTCGTCTTTTTCCCGTAGGGGTAGGCTGAGACCACTTCCTTTCACTTGTTACAATCCAGACAAATTTCCCTCGCTTCCTCTACACTCATAAATCTCTTCATACACGTGCGTCGGTTTAGGGTCTCCTGACCTGGCCCTTTCTTAATAGATATGTCCCCGATCTGATCGTGGAACGTTCGCCTTGGCCTTCGCCTTCCAAAATTCCCATTTGCTCTTGCCTCATATATCTGTTTTGTTAATCTCACTTCATCCATTCTCTCCACATGACCAAACCACTTCAGCATTACTTTATTAATCTTTGCCACTACATTTTCTTTCCACAATGTTCTCTTATTACACTGTTCTTAATTTTATCACTTACCCACCCAACTCAACTCAATTCACCCAACCACACTTCTCAACGCTCTCATCTCTACTGCATTAACTCTACTTTCATGTTTCTTATGCCATAACCAACTTCCACTGCCAAACATTATTGTCCCCCAACCCGTAGGACCTACAAGCCAATATAGAGCTTAGGTCAATCTGAGTGAGGTTGTCCCCAAATATTGATTTACTTAGTAGCATTTAATAAACATGCTTTTGACTCTGACTCTGAACCCGTGGCTGGTACTCAATTTAGAGATGAATAAGAAACTGACTGCTGCCTTACTCAGGATGGTACCAGAGTGCGAAGGCCTTCTTGAGCAGCGGGTGCCGCACGGGCGCGGCGGGCGCGGCGGGCGCGGGCGGCAGCGCGAACAGGAAGGCGCGCTCGGCCGGCGGGTACAGGACTGTAAGTGGTCGGTGCCTTACTCAGGGTGGTAGCAGAGTGCGAAGGCCTTCTTGAGCAGCGGGTGCCGCACGGGCGCGGCGGGCGCGGCGGGCGCGGGCGGCAGCGCGAACAGGAAGGCGCGCTCGGCCGGCGGGTACAGGACTGTAAGTGGTCGGTGCCTTACTCAGGGTGGTAGCAGAGTGCGAAGGCCTTCTTGAGCAGCGGGTGCCGCACGGGCGCGGCGGGCGCGGCGGGCGCGGGCGGCAGCGCGAACAGGAAGGCGCGCTCGGCCGGCGGGTACAGGACTGTAAGTGGTCGGTGCCTTACTCAGGGTGGTAGCAGAGTGCGAAGGCCTTCTTGAGCAGCGGGTGCCGCACGGGCGCGGCGGGCGCGGCGGGCGCGGGCGGCAGCGCGAACAGGAAGGCGCGCTCGGCCGGCGGGTACAGGACTGTAAGTGGTCGGTGCCTTACTCAGGGTGGTAGCAGAGTGCGAAGGCCTTCTTGAGCAGCGGGTGCCGCACGGGCGCGGCGGGCGCGGCGGGCGCGGGCGGCAGCGCGAACAGGAAGGCGCGCTCGGCCGGCGGGTACAGGACTGTAAGTGGTCGGTGCCTTACTCAGGGTGGTAGCAGAGTGCGAAGGCCTTCTTGAGCAGCGGGTGCCGCACGGGCGCGGCGGGCGCGGCGGGCGCGGGCGGCAGCGCGAACAGGAAGGCGCGCTCGGCCGGCGGGTACAGGACTGTAAGTGGTCGGTGCCTTACTCAGGGTGGTAGCAGAGTGCGAAGGCCTTCTTGAGCAGCGGGTGCCGCACGGGCGCGGCGGGCGCGGCGGGCGCGGGCGGCAGCGCGAACAGGAAGGCGCGCTCGGCCGGCGGGTACAGGACTGTAAGTGGTCGGTGCCTTACTCAGGGTGGTAGCAGAGTGCGAAGGCCTTCTTGAGCAGCGGGTGCCGCACGGGCGCGGCGGGCGCGGCGGGCGCGGGCGGCAGCGCGAACAGGAAGGCGCGCTCGGCCGGCGGGTACAGGACTGTAAGTGGTCGGTGCCTTACTCAGGGTGGTAGCAGAGTGCGAAGGCCTTCTTGAGCAGCGGGTGCCGCACGGGCGCGGCGGGCGCGGCGGGCGCGGGCGGCAGCGCGAACAGGAAGGCGCGCTCGGCCGGCGGGTACAGGACTGTAAGTGGTCGGTGCCTTACTCAGGGTGGTAGCAGAGTGCGAAGGCCTTCTTGAGCAGCGGGTGCCGCACGGGCGCGGCGGGCGCGGCGGGCGCGGGCGGCAGCGCGAACAGGAAGGCGCGCTCGGCCGGCGGGTACAGGACTGTAAGTGGTCGGTGCCTTACTCAGGGTGGTAGCAGAGTGCGAAGGCCTTCTTGAGCAGCGGGTGCCGCACGGGCGCGGCGGGCGCGGCGGGCGCGGGCGGCAGCGCGAACAGGAAGGCGCGCTCGGCCGGCGGGTACAGGACTGTAAGTGGTCGGTGCCTTACTCAGGGTGGTAGCAGAGTGCGAAGGCCTTCTTGAGCAGCGGGTGCCGCACGGGCGCGGCGGGCGCGGCGGGCGCGGGCGGCAGCGCGAACAGGAAGGCGCGCTCGGCCGGCGGGTACAGGACTGTAAGTGGTCGGTGCCTTACTCAGGGTGGTAGCAGAGTGCGAAGGCCTTCTTGAGCAGCGGGTGCCGCACGGGCGCGGCGGGCGCGGCGGGCGCGGGCGGCAGCGCGAACAGGAAGGCGCGCTCGGCCGGCGGGTACAGGACTGTAAGTGGTCGGTGCCTTACTCAGGGTGGTAGCAGAGTGCGAAGGCTTTCTTGAGCAGCGGGTGCCGCACGGGCGCGGCGGGCGCGGCGGGCGCGGGCGGCAGCGCGAACAGGAAGGCGCGCTCGGCCGGCGGGTACAGGACTGTAAGTGGTCGGTGCCTTACTCAGGGTGGTAGCAGAGTGCGAAGGCCTTCTTGAGCAGCGGGTGCCGCACGGGCGCGGCGGGCGCGGCGGGCGCGGGCGGCAGCGCGAACAGGAAGGCGCGCTCGGCCGGCGGGTACAGGACTGTAAGTGGTCGGTGCCTTACTCAGGGTGGTAGCAGAGTGCGAAGGCCTTCTTGAGCAGCGGGTGCCGCACGGGCGCGGCGGGCGCGGCGGGCGCGGGCGGCAGCGCGAACAGGAAGGCGCGCTCGGCCGGCGGGTACAGGACTGTAAGTGGTCGGTGCCTTACTCAGGGTGGTAGCAGAGTGCGAAGGCCTTCTTGAGCAGCGGGTGCCGCACGGGCGCGGCGGGCGCGGCGGGCGCGGGCGGCAGCGCGAACAGGAAGGCGCGCTCGGCCGGCAGGTACCCGCCCGCGCCGCCGCCGCCCCACGCCGTCTCCGAGAACCCGCCGATCACCTCGCCGCGGGACAGCTAAACATCAACTTACACTTAAGGGCCTGCTAGACGGTTGCCAACAAGCCCTTCCGACACCGCGATCTCGGTCAAGATTCAAGACCGATCTTTTCGACAGTTTGGCGACTAGTCTCTGACCTAGGTCGGTCCGTCGGAGACTTGTTGGCGACCGTTTAGCAGGCCCATTAAGCTGCTATCATGGTAATCAGGTTTTTTTAGTAAGTCAGATCTCGTAACGTCTTCTAGACTAGCCGAGCCGGATAGGTGACGTCTTTTTCACTCTTATTGCATTGACATAAAGCTTTTTTGACCGGCTTTTGCCTATCCCATACGGTCCTGAGGGCCCGGCAAAGATACACTACGCTAACTAACGTTTCTATTCGATTCGTTTTTAAACCAATCGCGTCACTGGTAGACCACGTGACTTTTCGCATCACGTCATCTCCCAGTGACGCGATTGGTTTAAAAACGAATCGAATAGAAACGTTAGTTAGCCTAGTGCATCTTTGCAGGGCCCTCTGAATGATACAATGCAAGTGTTGACGATTGAAAGTTAACCTAAAACAATAAAATGAAGGTTCACCTAGAAACAAGAGTCATATTCTCGATTAATTAAAGGATTCAACTATATTTAACCTAAAGGTTTATCCCAAATGTTACGTCTCACAGGCTGAATTAAAAGAGAAGGAGACGCGTTGGGGACCTGTTGTCGAGCTGGCTTAAGGGTTCGACTCGTGAACGCCCTTTCGATTCTCATACGGTAAAAGATAACGTTGTGAGGACACCAGCTACACACTCAGGAGAACAGATCCGAAGGTTTATACATTACTTAAAAACCTTTGAAAAAGAAATAGAAATAGAAAACATTTATTTCGCTTAGTTATAAATTATGTAAATTATTTTCAAAAAAAGGAGGAGGTTCTCAATTCGTCGGGTTTTTTTTATGTATGTTCCCCGTATACTTTCTAGTTAGTCCCATAGTTAACACGTCAGGATCTGATGATGGGATCTTGGAGAAATCAAGGGAGTTCCACAAATATTATAGGCACACCTATAGCGATTTCGGTATTTTTCACTGTAACTCGTGCATTTGCGTTTGAAACGTACTATATGGTGAGTGGGAACTGATGATGAAGACTACAGATGGCCACCGGAACTCCTTGACGGCACCTATTTCAAGGGTGGCGATAAGATATCTCGATTAAGGTAGTTGAGCGACTATGAGGAAGCACATTTAGGTTTAAATATGACTAAGATATTCCCGTTACGTTAAATATTAACGTGGGAGGTCACCCATGCGATGGACCGACCAAATCAAATCTGCTGTGGGCGGACCCTTGCATGAGTGTACCAGAATGTCTGCGAACCGGGAGAAGTGGCGAGATATCATACGGCGAGCGACATCTGTGCCGGATAGTACTAGCAGTTGACCACGACCGCTCTGTAAAGAGTGCATCGACTGAGAAGAGAAGATATTCCCGCGGCGTTGCCTGCGGCGAGCTTGAAATGTTCTGTAGCGTCTCATTAATTGAGAAGTGGGACTACATAACAGCATAAATAGGATCACTAAAAAGTATAAAATAAAATAAAATTTTAAAAAACAAAAACCCGCCTTCAAAAATGCAACAAATAATTTCTTATAAAATGGTAGGTAGGTCAGTCCAACTGAAGTCGGCCTCCCACAATATTTTAAACCAAAAGCCGAATACAATTGGACTGACCTACCTACCACTTGCCTTTTTGGAACTAGTGCTTTTTATTTTTTCTATTCCGCACTACGCACTAGTGCGGAATGTTGGATATTTCGCAGTAGCGCGTTTTACTTTTCCATTTTTTTTAAATATGCTTTTGTTCTAAGCCATTTATCTAACTAAAGAGATGGCATGTTAAAATAAAGTACCGGGAGCGCAACAGTAATTAGGGGGTGCGTAGCGTAACTTAGATCGCAGGCGATGACGTAGCACGGTGCGATGCACCGGTGGGCCCACACGACACAGCAATGTACAGCACTGTAGGTTACTTTTAATGTTTTGCACTTTGACGTTTTGTAATTATTGTTTTAATAATTTTATTGAAATTTAAGTAATTTGAGACAGAGTGTGTGCACGCGGTAAGCTCACTTCAGAGGTCCGAGGGAAAGTGGATAGATACACAGATACCCACAAACACACATACACAGATACACACATTTTTTCGAAAATGTATTAAAATACGTCGTTTGATACATGTGCGGAACTGTCATTTTTGCTCAGCTTGCAGCTCGGGCCAAGACACCTCGGAACTCCTGTAAAATTACATACTTTTCGCACTTGCTTCAAAATGTACTATTATTTGACGCGATTGGTTTTTATTTTATCAAGGTAAATCTTGTGAGGCCCTCAGAGTTCGCTGGCCCTCCCGAAATTTACCAAGCTTAGTGTGTAAGAGAGGGATAGCACAATATTCTACAGGGTAGAATTGGAGTGCAACCGCTACACAAGTTTTTTTTAACCTGTACCTATTAGTGTGATAAGGAACTCCCTTCTCTTACGCCATTTGTGCCTATCAAGTGCATACACTCTCGCCCTCACTTCCTAACGCGTCCAAGTTATTTGCCATCTCCTCTTTAGTCTGCCTCTGCTCCGAAGGCCATCTAGCGGGGTCTATACGGTGACAACTTCGGCCCACCATTTCGTATGCATTCGGCAGACGTGTCCGGTCCCATTTGAGCTTAGCGGCCACATCCATAATACTGGTTATGGAGCGCAGTTCGGTTTTTCTGATCCTGTCAGTTCTACGAACATCTTGTATGTATGCAAGTAAGTTCCAGCAGCGTTGTACACGTAGATAGATAAATACATAAACATTTTGAAGACCTGTACGAGCAGCAGCACGGGCGCCACGTTGTCGCAGTGCTTGTGGAAGGCGCTGGCGCCAAACCCGTGCGTCGATGCGCGGAACAGCAGCCGCCACGGCTGCTTGCCGCCGCCGCACCTGCGACACGACATTATATACCATCATCAACGTAGGGTCCCTTCGTTCACACGTTTCAAGGGTAAGCATGGAAATGTACTCGTAAGGTTAGCTAATTTATTCAGTTTGAAATACACGAAGCAAAGAGCATTGATTCAAAGATCTTACCAGTTATTGATAACAGCTTGGTATGCACTTTTGTCTTGCTGAAGAATCACGGAGCCCGTGAACATGTTCACTGCTAGCCTGTAATGTACATAAACTCGATACAATGTACAGAAATGAAGTGATAATTGGACATTAACCCCTCCTTTCACGGTCAGATTCAGCGAAGAGTTTCAGCAGCGTGTCGAAAATCTACATGGTAAGCACATCGCCACATCGTTTAGCATAAGAGGCAATGGGTGTATGGTAAATTCTTAATATAATTTACATGGCCTCACTGCCTTTCAAAATTGCCCTTTCTCTCTATTTTCGGCTGCCGACGTCGCGCTAACGTGCCAACATGCATATAAATGCCAACTTGTGAGGTTTAGTAATTCAACTATCTAAGGTCACCAGCGTCTCCCACAGTGGGTTCCATTCTAGAATATTGAAAATTCTAAACGTTTCCGAAGAAATGGTTATAATTGTGATTAATTGGCCTGTTATATGACGAAATGGTTAGGTTAGGTGATAGTTCTGCGTATGACACTAGCGCTAACTATATCTATAGTCCATAAACACTTTCTAAGAGCGAGCTAACGCACTGTAAATACTTGTTATTTGAGCGCAAGTATTTGTTCCTGTCCTGATTCTTTGGTATTTTTCTAATTATTATAATTATTTACCGTTGTCTACTACCCATAGTACAAGTATATAGCTTAGCTTCAATTGGAAGTACATCAACTTGTGTGAGATTGTCCTCCGTCCCCTGTCAGCAGTGTTACCTATAAAGGCATACCTGGGGCGCGTGCGCTCGTCGTGCGGGGCGGGCGGCGCGGGCGCGGCGGTGAGCGCGGCGCGGCGGTAGCGCTCCAGCGACAGCTCCATGGGCACCGCGCCCGTCGGCTCCACCTCCTCCGCGAACACGCAGCTGTCTGACACGCAGGAATACACACTCTAAATTTGCATCAACATGTTCTATCAAAACGTGGGAGAAAAAGTAGACACTCCCGAATTTAGAAGGAATGTCATTATGTGGATCCGATTTAAGAAAAATTAATTGGCTATGAAAATACATTAATGATATATGAATCTGTATGTATTCACAAGGTTACTTGATAAGTGACCTTTAACTGGGTTTCCTTCTCTTTTAATTTTACTTTTTTATGGCATAGTGAAGGCAAAGGAGCAGACAGAGCTGATGGCAAATGGGATCTGAGACCCATATACATTTGGATCCTCAAAACTACAATGTTAATACAGCAAATACGTTGCCAACCCTGAGGACTAAGGTAGAATAACTGTATTCTAGTAATTACTACGGCTGCGTTATCCTCACACCGAAACACAACAATACAAACACTGCTGCTTGGTGGTAGGTTAAGGATAAGATGGTGGTAGCAATCCGAACGCACCCTACATAAGGTCCTACCACCACTAAATAACCCGACCCTAATGTACTACGTCACAAATGCTTTATGATTCTACCGGCTGCTAGCCGTGCCCATGCACCACTACTGTCTACTGTACCGATGAGCAGCAGCCGCACGTGCGTCATGAGCGGCGCCAGGTGCAGGCAGACGCGCGCGCGCTCCTCCTCGGTCCAGTGCGCGCACGGCTGCGTCACGCCGGCCCGCTGCTTCGCCCACGCCAGGGCGCAGCGCCACACTTCTTCCTCCTCGAGGCACAGCTGGAACATGAAACAACGACAGGTTAACCTTTGGCAAAGAAAGATTATACCATAATCATACCCTTGGACGCTTTTACGAAAATATCAAGTCAAGCTTCTGTGTGCGTGGTACTGTTACCATTCGTAATCTTACGACTATGAAGCGACGCACGCAGGGTTTAGTTCACCCATGACTTACACGATCAACGATCTTAGGCGCAATGTTGCAAACTACTAAGGTGCCTATTGCCAGCACCATGCTAGCGCTAACCAGTAAGTAGGTATATCAAGTGGTATAGGTAATTTCTAATAAATAGTAATGAATCTGAACCTTCCTCTGTATTGCTACCCATTATGTACTATACTACTAGAGAATATCACAAAGCCACTGGCCAAAAACACTAAAAATCAACATGCAATGGCACATGCTTTGTTTGCGCCCTTACCGAGTCCGAAGAGATGAGCTTGATGAGGGCCTCCTTGGGCAGGTTGAGGAAGGCGTTGGTGCGCACGCAGTCGGCCGCGTGCTCGCCGATGAACGCCACGCAGCGCTCCAGGAACGACAGGGCGCTCTTGCCGCCTGCACACAAAATAAATCTCAACCCTGGAGGCTTTGGTGCAATTATATCCCTTTCACACTTGGTGTTGCAGTGTGCAGGTTTACTCACGATGTTTTAGCAACACCGTGACTAGTGATTTTGAAGGGTTTTTTTAATTTTGACTCGTTAGGTACTATAGACCCTGGAAGGCTCTGATAACGTCATTACGAAACAATTTATAAAGCAAATGTAGAGGCAGAAATAGGTACAGGCCTGATTTTGACAAACGAGTTGTCCTTGCACTGGGTAGGTACTTTATTTAAAGCAATTAAAAAAAACCGGACAAGTGCGAGTCGGACTCGCCCACCGAGGGTTCCGCATATGACACGGTTAGTTCAATTCAAAATTTGGACCGCCGTTCCTTGCGTAAAGACCCTGTTAGTTTTGTGATTTAATTAAAAATGTATAGTTTTCAGTTTTTTCCTATACTTGTAGTATAAGACAAGATTACTTGGCAAATTTCATAGATATAGGTTAACGGAAAATACCCTATAAATTTTGATTCCCTTGAGAGTGTCGAAATATACGTTTTTGTGGCAAAAACGGCCGCATCTTTTTTTTACGTTAACTTAGAAGTTTGTTTTTTTCACTTAAGTTTCAAGGGACTATACGAGTAGACCTGAGTATGCGGTTTTAATTTCAACTCGATACTTCCACGCGTTCCAAACAAAAAGGGTCTTGACAGACAGACAGACAGACAGACGGACAACAAAGTGATCCTATAAGGGTTCTTCTTTTCCTTTTGAGGTACGGAACCCTAAAAATTGAGGATTTGAAAGTATTTAACATACCTACATACTTATGCATAAAGGTACGACAGCGTCAGAACATGCAGTTGAGTTTTAAAACTCGTTTTTAAAGTGTCAAGAATAAATTATATTGTATAGTTCTGTGATTTGCTTCGAAATACCTACCTGTGGTCCAACTTTTTGGTCCTCACCCACATGTCCCCAGTGTCCTCACCCCAAATATCATACTTTTTTCTGTCACGAAGACTAGCGGATCGGACCCACAAATATTTCCAGTCTCAGAATTACTATCTCAAAAATACAAATGCGTTGCCAACCTTAGGGTGCCTCTATTACACTTATCCACATACTTACTGGAACACAACAATGCGAACACTGCTGCTTGGCAGTAAGTTATCCATCACATGGAATACGATTCCATAACCATCCCAGCTTTAAGTACATAGTTTCATATCATTTGGAGTCAGCTCTCCATGTCGTTCTGCATCATGCCAGGGTTACCAGTTGTAACTTGAAGAAAAATATAACATAGGTACTTTATCCGTCCGCAATCAGAATACGAGTGGAGAACTGGAGAGTACTGTTAGCACAGCAGCAGGTGTAGGTATCATCATCATTATCATCTTGCCCTTATCCCAATCACTTGGGGTCAGCGCAGCACGTCTTTTTCTTCATATTAAGTCTAATTTCATGTTAAATACATGTTTTTCTGACCTATATTCAGTGATTATTGATCTATTAGAGCCGTTTCATTACTTTTTTTTAACAAGTTAGTGCATAGAGTGCAAGAAATATTGTTTTAGGTCCGGGTAGAGTTAGTTAAGAGCATATGGGAGTGAGCAAGAATGTTGTAAAAATGCAAAGGTTGTTTAATGTGCAATGAACTTATTTCGCATTTCAATTTGTTATATTAGGTACGAGAAAGTGCCGAAGAGTATTAAAATGTCAGTGCTGAGGAATAAATTGGAGATTTGTGGATAATTTTATTATTCAACCATATGACAAATCAATATAATTTTGTCTCGTTACTTTTTGCACCATATTGTGTTATAATATAACTGAAAAAAAACTGTTAATTTCTCTGCGCAGGGTACCATTGATAACTGTCATTTCATACAGGTTTGTCAAATTGATGTTCAACCTCCTGTATGAGCTGCAACTGAGTCAATTTTTTTCCCCTCGTGGTATTTTGTGGCGGTTCAGTGCATTACAACAATATAATTATGCAGTTGGGTAAATATTCAGGCGTTTCAACCTCCGTCATTGTTGTTTTCAATATATTGACGAAAATAATGATAACTACTAGCAACTTTTGATGTCAAAAATAGCAGACCTGGTGGTAGTAACCATTCCAATTAAAAAAACAAGAAAATTATTAATTTTGTCTTGAATAATATGCAAAGACAATAACGACAGCGGTTAAAACGCAGAATAATCACCCAGTTGCACAAATAAAACAGAAATCAATTTAATGGTCAGTGATCCGCCTGTGACTGATTCCTAATGTATATACTGTAAAGAGCACCTGAATGAAACACTGAACAGCCAGGGCAGCTGACCACTGTGGTATAGCCTACTAATCTGCATCATTGTTCTTGCTTGAACCTTCATTTGAAATGTGCAGATAAATTGATATTGAGATAGGAAATAATACAATTATGATAGAGAAGTACAAACCCAAAGGTTGATTTAGATGTTACAGAACTGTGAGCCGAGTTAATACTCAATTTCTTCAAAACAATATTGATTGCCTTCTGCTGGTTTCACACCGAGGCAGAACAATGTACAGCAGAGTACTGTTACTGTGTGAACGCACATTCCGGGACAGAACAGTACTATTTGTGTATTCACACAGACCACACAGTAGCAGTACTCTGCCGTCCACTGTTATGCCCCAATGTAAAACCAACATGAATCTAACTTAAGCTTAGCTTGATAGCAATAATATGTCCTTCAGTTACAACATTGCTTACATTAAACTTACATAAATGCAGACCATTGCATTCTTAGTGCTAAATGCGCCATGCTCAACAATATATTCCCAAAAGTTCTGGCAACAATTTGAAGGATTATAAATGGGAATAAAAAGTACTAATTAATGGTTATCAAACTGAAGTTGCAACCTAACTTGGCGGACAGAAATAAAACTCGAAAATATATAGTACTTAAGTTTAATTTAAAAATTTCACCATGGCGTAGCCAATTGCTCTTACAAGTTAAAAGGTTCAGATACTTATCAGTACAGAGGTACGCATCGCACTTTTTAAACACTAGGAATGATTGTCCTCTTCACTTGTTTAGCATCAAAATAACGTAACCTAGAATTATACCGTAGCGTTGGGATTGCAATTTTGTATAAGCGTTATATTGTCCCCTTTCATCATTATTCTTCCAATTTGCTTTCTATTCTTGGTCTTCATGTGCACTTCCTCGGCCTCGTCCAAAACGATGTTCATATATTCGTCGAAGCCTACAATGTGGCCCTCGATCCGGAGGTTCACGTTCTCGTACAACCAAACTTGAACGCGGCTTCTATTTTGCAGAAATCTGAAGATAAGGTTGATGGGCTGCACCATCACCTTCTGAACTTTCGGGGGCCCTTTGTATGCCATTTTTATTTGGTATTCTCTTGGAAAAGATACAAACTACGGAAGAATCGGCGGTAAAACCGGCTTACTTAGCTTAGCGCTTTGACAGCGAGAAAACGAAGCCCAAATTTGTCATAGACAATCAAGATGGCCGAACCAAACTATCGATAATAGTGCGTGAGCGATTTTGCGATTACCGGTTTTAAATTTGTTCGAGACCTTTTTGTTAACGCTGCGCTGTTATCATTTAATGAACGGAATTCACTGTTTGAGTAGGAAATAGTCCGAGTTTCAATTTCTTGCAGAATATTACCATCTCTTTCTTATTTTGTTTGTTAAAACGCTAAAACATTAATAGAAAATATTCATGACTTTTTTCACAGCTTCAATAAAAGCAAATTCATGTAAAAACAGTTAAGATAAAACTTTTTTTTAATAGTTAAAAAATAACCAAGATATAAGCCAACAAAGATTTGTCCCAATCTCTTTCTAGCAAAACAGAATTTAACATGGACTTCTTAATGGTCGACCTGTTTCATGACGTCACAGTGCATATCGGATCTCTCTGTCTAATCGCTGTGTAATTAGCAGTTTAAAATGATTGTATCATCCGTATTTCTTGGCCGATTTTAATTTAAATTTCGCTTTTGTTAATCTCTTTTACGGTATTTTCATGTTTTGTTGATAAATGTGATTAAAAAAATCCATGCATTCCCTATTCACTACTTCTTAAATACAAAACCATAGACATAACTTTTATTGAATCCGTGCCATTACGTTGAATAAATAAAAAATACGAACACTACAATAGCCATCTCGTTCGCTCTTGATACTTATTGAAAGTTAAATAATAATAAGAATGGGCCCTCGTAGGGACCTCGTCGTAGTTGTTATTTGGGTAAGGACCAAAAAGTTGGGCACGCAAACCTCACTCAATTTAATTTTCTATGAAACTTTTCCGTTGTGACACGAAAATTTGCCAAACAATTGTAGGGACATTTCGTCGCACAACGGAACTTTTTTCGACTTCGTTGTTTGTATGGTTAACTCTATGGGTTAACTGTGCTTGACTATGGTCCAACTTTTTGGCCCTCACCCATTTATTATACCTACTCCTTGCACTTCGATTCTGTTGTGAATCCTTACTTATCTATATGCGAATGTGTTTCTTTGTTCCGTCTTCACGGTTCACCGATTGATGTATTTGATAGGTAGGTAATTGAGTAGGTACGGCAAAAGTAAAGTGCCTTGAGACGTACATACATAATTTTTATTCGGGAAAATCGGACAGTTCCCCTTGGAATAGCGATAAACAACTTAGGTATAGGTAATGTATAATCGCATACACGAAGTCCTTTCGAAACTTTTAAACAAATAGGTAGCGAAATAGCCGCGTTAGGACAACTTTATAATATTTTTGAGCCCTAAAAAAAATTATGACGACCGCTTACCCTAAGAACTCTTAGGCATCGTCAGGTCTCTTAGGCGGTCGTGCGACTCAAATGTTAGGACACCTATTCGAGTTCAATATGTTTGATCGCGCGTTCGTACGAGTAAAATTCGCGCGAACCTACGATGATCGCGCATTCGCGTTGTATTAGGACATTTAGGACGATGCCTTAGCCCTCGTAAGGTTATAACGTAGAATAAATAATAGTACAAGTAGGTTAAATTAAATAAGTTGAACAGTTTTCGTGCTATTGAGTCTCATTGGAAAATATTTAAAAAACATTCATCTTTCTAGCAAAATAATTTGGTGGGCTGAAATAATCGTGTTATATACACAAAAAATAACAAAGTTTAAAACAAAATTCTCAATTTAACAAAAAGTGTGCGATGGCCGGGAATCGAACCCGGATCAACTGCTTGGAAGGCAACTATGCTGACCATTACACCACCATCGCAACTGAAAGCCCTTTTGAAATTTGTCATTATAAGCCATACGCCATTACCTGGTCGATCTTTGATGTCCATAGCAGCTGCAAGCAAAGTACAGGCGCTTTCTACACTTAACGTGGACGTTACATGGTCTTCACACGCCGCTCTGAGGTCCTCGACACCCAGATCCGCAGACAAAGTCATCATTTCAAAAACACCTGAATCTTGAAGCAAAAGCTAAAACAAAATAACAGGATTAAAAATTTAATGTTATCTCATTTCATAAATAGTAATAAACTACATCGATTAATACAAGCGCCACCTATTGACAGTTTTGTAAACATAACAGACAGGAACTGGCGCAGCACTGTAATAATATAACAGTTTTGCCAGTTATCAATAGATGACGCTGTCAGTTACTCAATAACGCAAAAGTCGAAAAAAATATTCGACAATATTATTAGTTAGAGATAAAGCCAAAGTACATTGTCGATGACTCGAAGTACATACCTTGCCGGTGTAGACGTATTGTATGAAGAGGCGGAATGTTTCGGGGTTGACGTGCGGCATGCGGATGGTGACCGGCGGGCCGCTAGATGGCGACACTGTGCACCCGGGGATGCGACATATCTCGCCGCGCTTCGTGTTTTGAAAGCTTTTGCACCTAGAAAAAAAAACATTGTGAGCTCTGGAATTTTTACAATGGCCAGCATCAGTGGTTACAGTAACAAATAAGAAACAATTTCAACACTTAACGGACTATTAGAGCGTTAACAGCTGTCAAAATGTATGAACTAAGAGCCGAGTTCACCAATAATTAATCGGACGGTTAAGTCTTAATCAGCTGTTAATCAATACATTTGACACCCGTTAAACCGCTAATCGTCCGTTTAATTGTTGGTGAACTAAGTCGATTAACATTGATTAAATTTAAGTAAAATCGTTTGGTGAAATTGGTGGTTAAGCTTTACAAAAAAGAGGCAAGAAGCCTCTTTTTTGTATCACATTTTATGCTTGTTTGTAATATCTTTAGGTAGGATTTAAGGATTCCATGCACTTATCAATAGTCTCTTAAAAGAATTTCGAACCTTCCAGAACGCGTGCACTGTGTTTAGTCATCCGTTAAAGGTCCATTGTCATCTGCCTGTGAGTTACAGCAGAACTTTCCACAACTAGCTAAATATTTTAGCCAAGTCTGCGAGGATCCGAAGAATTCGCGAAACTTGGCGAAACGAGACTAGTTCAGGTATTAATTAATAAACGAGACAAGACGAGAAATTTAACGCGATAGAGTTTACGGGTACCTATTTATGAACATACCTGTAATACTTGAACCGTCTGTGCTTTAATGATGTACCTTGGATTTTTTCAAGGAAATGGGACTGTGTTTAATGCTATTAACAATTGTGTTAAATTTCCTCACATTGTTGGAGAAAAGCACTTATACAAGCCTCGACCGGGAAGGACAGTTGCTGGACTCGTATATAGCTCGGTCTCGACTGCGTCTCGGCCACGCTAACTCTACTCGTCCCGCAACAGCCTATTTCCCGGTCTGTGCAGTAATGTACTATTATTTAGTAAATTGGCCACTTGAGAACTTCTTTACAAAAGCTGGCTGAAGACAGGGACATGTGGCGCAACCGTATAATAGAAGGTCGTGATGAGCATGACAATGACATGAGCTAAGCTTTGTGTTATGGTCACATTTACTGCAGTGGATAGGTGCATTTCGATAATAAAACACGATGTGATTAAATCTTAAGTTACCCAAAGTTACCTTTTTAAACCAATCTTTTTTTATCTTTATTTGCATAGTACAGTCGACATCATAAGTATGTTTACGCTTTAGTACCTTGTCTATTTAACGTCACGTTTTAACTTCCATATGAAATAATCATAACGGATAAAGTGACAAGGTACTAAAGTGTAAACATATCTTTGACGTCGACTGTAGTCACGAACTTAAATTACAATTGACTTGACATCTCTAATGACATTGACGACTTCAAGCATATTTTTCTTGAAATGAGTCTCAATTAATACATGTGACCGTACATACACAACTATTAGATGGATAAAAACCTCCGATTACAGTTTGGTCGTTCTAAGAAGTTATACTGCGTTGACAGCTGTCAAATCGGCCCTCTTAGAAAGACCAAACTGTAGGTGTCCCCTTCTTTCAGAGGATATCTCTTAAACGGCCCAACTAATTTTAATGAAACTTAAGTAAGAACCATTGGTAGAATACATGCTTTAAAATGAAAACAAACCGCATCTAAATCGGTTCACCCGTATAAGAGCTACACACACTCACATAGCGGACAAATTTATAAACCCCTCTTTTTGAGTCGGGGGATAAAAAATACGCTATTTCCGAGTATCATATGGTTTTAAGGTCTGTGTTGTATATTTTTTGATTCAATATTATTGCGATCAATTAGAACACGACTAAGTAGTTTGTATAAATTTTACACACTGTAACTTTATCTTTAACTAGCGACCCGCCCCGCTTCGCTTCGGTTTATGTGAGTTTACTGTAACACCCGAAGATAATCCAAAATGTATTATACATATAAACCTTCCTCTTGAATCACTCTATCTATTGCTGAAAACTGCATTAAAATCCGTCGAGTAGTTTAAAAGATCTAAGCGAACAGACAGCGGAAGCGACTTCATTAATTCATTTCATACTACGTAAAGAAGATATTGCCAAAGTTATTAATATTGGTGGAAGTAAGTCAAGCGCAGCGACTAGCGGTTGCAGCCGTTGCAGGCGAGTTACGAAGCACTCTGCTTAAATTCGTTAAAGTTGCGGTGCTTCCTTAATGACCAATAGTTTGCGATGAGTGCCAGCCCCAGGGTGGCTAGAATGTAGAAAGCCTGCTGCACGCTACATTAATCGCTACAGAATTGGCTATAGGTTTGACGTTGTTAGAGTGGTGCTTTGTTAGTACTTTTTGCGTAAACTAAGTATGTTTTTTTTGTAAATAGGTATGTTATTTGCTTTTCATCACACTTGCTTGTAAATAGTGGTCTAATATGCTAGAAAAATCAACCGTTAATCCCAAATAATACCCGCGGGCCTTTTTTTACCATTACGCCCTATCGTACGTAATAGCTTTTTTTTAGAAAAATGATGCGTGGACTCAAACTATCATAATACGCCAGGACCCCAATTCTTGTGCAATTCGATATGAAGTTTCATTCGAGATGAAATGTCAGTTGTATATAATTTTCTAAAAATCTCGCGTATAAACTATTGATCTCGACTGTCACTAGAATCGGACTCCTGAACACGTTTGACATTATCTGTGGTAAGTCATAGACAATGATGTAGTCTGCCGCTAATTTATAAATACTGATTAGACTTTTTAAAGACTACCTATGTAGGGACTGCCTACTGATTAGACTTGACAGAAGCGCGTGGAGCTAACCCCAGGTGCTTCTGTTTAGTCCATTTGAGATAATTCTCTTTTACCGAACAATTGTCTTCGCGTGTGATATCCATGGACTTATTTCTCTAATAAGTCCATGGGAGTGTCTATAAATAACTCGACATTGGCGAAATACACCTTAACAGGAGTGAAAGCCATTAATTAAGAATTAAAAAAAAACTGATTATAAACTGTGTGATTCCAAAATAATAATTAAAAGGGTGTCTTTGTACAAAATATTAAAACTTATATATCAATAAAAAACATGTCGTCATCAGAAGAAATTAATAATGCGACTCCGCCGGACATCGCCAACGCGGCTAAAACTATTAGTGACAATCGTAAGTTAAAAATATGGTCTTTTGTCTGATTTTATTTCATTTCCTCGCAATTGTGATGAAAAAATAGTACGTTAAAAAGAAACGGACCATTACACATCCATATTACAGTTAGTCAGTTAGTAAATATATTTCTTAAAATTAAATTAGTGTTTAGATTAGTAGAAATAAGCTAGTAAGTACATAATATGCGGTGCAAGCCTGCCCAGTGCTGTAGATAGCGACTGTCCGGCCTGTCCGCTATGACGCGCAGGATCCTGTTGGAGCTGGCGCGCAGCCTACACGTACCAGCGTACCAGCGCGTACGCCAGCATGCTGGACGCGCTGCATGCGCGCGGCAGCGTTACACGGGTGGTAAAGGAAATATAAAGCTCGAGTCATTAAAGCCTTCTAACAGACTCTCGTTTGTAATTCTGTTTTTACCACCCTTAATACACAATGTACTATTTATCTTTTACATATGTTTTCTGTCTTTATTTTTCTGTGCACCACTTTTCCTAGTTACTGTATATGTATGGATGGATGTTCTGAGGTCAAAGTCAAAGTAAGAAAATAAGATAAAATCACTCCTTTAAAATTAGTAAAACTGTCTTATTGTATATCAACTAATTAATTATGTATGTATGTTAATTAATTTCCGTTTACTCAATTAAAACGTATTACTCGTGGTTAACGGTGTTGATTACTCATATGTAAATTCGTCATTCTTAGACAGTAATGTTATATTTCATGTAGTGATTGTTTGTTAACCCAAATATTTAATACAAAAAATCTTTGATCACGCCGATAATCGTAGTTTTCCCGCAGCTGGAATCTAACCCACACTTCAAAGCACCAGTTGAAACCGCTTAAAACTGCCATCATGAGATTACATTAGATCAGTCCTCAGATCAGTTAGTTAGAGTAGTTTTGATCAGTCTCCGGCGCATTCAAATGAGCCGTCGCCGGCGCCGCCCCGCGTGTGTCGTCGCCTGATTGCGACGACGAGCGAGCGAGCAATCTAGCCGCTAACACGGCCGGGCAAGCTAATCTACTTGATTAGCACGGCGGCCCGTCGAGGAGGTGACAACAGTTCATTAACGATTTACAGGTGGAGATTCGAGTCACGACTGATATGTAAGTACTTAATATTTATTATTATCTCGAGACCTTGAATATGGATCTATAGTTAGATATCTCTTTAGTTATGTTTATTTGTAATGTTTATGGCGTATTTACATAAACATAAATTAATTAATAAATTATAGTTGTAAATGTTTTCGCTTAAGTAAAATTTGGAAAGTTTAGAAAATTATTTACGATCAAAATCACTACGTATATTATAAAACAAAGTCTGCCGAATCTGTGTGAGTTTCGCGAGAATCTCAAAATCAACGAACGGCTTTTCATGCGGTTTTAGCATTAGTTAGATAACTTTTCACGGAAGGTATTATAACTTCTGGTTTATGCACGAGTGTTACAGAAAACGGGCGGGTCGCTTGTATAGGATAAATAAGTATAATCCTTGTGCCCCGCCCCTAAAATTAAAGTCTTTTCCACGATATGAAACTTGTGATAAATATGTTATTTTCAATTACAAATTAAATATGCAACTAACTAGTCTTAGAGCAAGCGATTTTGACATTAATATGTATTTAATTTGTAATTGAAAATAACATATTTATCACAAGTTTCATATCGTGGAAAAGACTTTAATTTTAGGGGCGGGGCACAAGGATTATTGCACCTGGCCGGGTCATCCTGCCTACGAAGCTAGCAGGCCCAGGTTCAATTCCCGTTAGGGCTAATATTTGTGTTAACTGTGAGATTATTTGCTATTTTGAATGTTTTTTCTAGTCACCCTAATTACACGACATGTCAAATTATAAGTACGAGTAATTATGAATTTCTCTACATAAACTTAGTAGGTACGATTACAAAGAGAGTGGAGAGTGGGTCCATATTGGCTCATATAATTATTATTACTCATAACGTATTGTAAATCATCGCAACTCATAACGTGATTTTTTCAGCAACTGTTACTTTTTCAGGATTTTTATAAATCAAACCTAACCTAACCTAGTCTTATCTACACACTGAATATTTCAGAACTTCTAATGCTAAATTTATAATGCTGTACCTAAGACTATAACAAATTTAACTGGAAACATGTTTTATGGCAAACTTAGACAATGGTTACAAGAGGGATGTTACTACTCAATGAATGAATTTTTCGGTAAAAATAAATGATTGACTTTGTTAGTATATACATTTGACATTATGTTCGCTCTTTTTTGTATGCCACTAAAGGCGGAGCGGCTGTACTGTTACAGTACTGTATGACGTAAATAATAAGACCATGATGTAACCCGTTCAATGCAAATAAATTATTTCATTTCATTTCATTTCATTTCATTTCATATAGAAGAAGAAGATAGAAGGCACATGCGGTCACGTCGAGCGCGCCTTGCACACGTTAGTTTAAATTCTATTGGTTAATATTGGCACAGCTCCGCTCCACTCCTCTCATCTCCGCCTCAGTGGAGCCGGAGCCTTACACTAGAATCGAGTTTAGCTGATTGAGCTCCTTGTACGAGTAGGTACAGTCAAGGAAATTGTTTCCAGACCATTTTGGACTATGTCAAAGTGACACTGTAAATAAAATCAAAAGAAGTCTCTAACTTTTTGATTGATTACGTCACTGTGACATAGTCCAAAATGGTGTAGGAATAATTTCCTTTACTGTAAATGCTTCGATAGCAAGTTGTCGTTGTCTTTCACTACTCGCTGTTTTATGCGGCTGAAAAAAAGGCATCTAACTTAGCTTCAGTGCTGTTCTTTCTTATTTTAAAATTAGATTCTCAATTCTCTGATTTTCTCATAAGCAACTCGATGTTGAACTCGACGAAGTAAATATTAACCGGCGAGTTGAAGTTGTCCCATCTAAGCGTAAAAACCACATTAAAACGTGTGCATTCTCAGCTAACCCGCTTTTTATCCCGTCGAGTGAGCGAGCTCGTATGACTTCGCTCACTCGATAGACCGTTCAACAGAGACCCGTTTTAAGGAGAATAACTCCTCAGAAGGGCTTGAATGTTAAAGAAAACAAAGAAAAAAAGAAAATCATTTATTTATGTAACAAGAACTAATATAACTAACTATTTATCTAGACACCTATACCTAGACACTAAAAGGGCGACTATCTGCAGCGTGTAGCCACAGTACTGATTTACAGCTGGACCCACCGAAAATTAATGAATGTTTTCAGAAATTTCTTCAGCTGAGGTCCAAACTTTTGGCAATGTTGTACACTTTGCACATTGCTACTTCTAATACAAGTAAACGCCCCGACGCGACCAGCGACTGGGCAAAAAGCAGGCAACATTGATTAATTGCCCCGCGATCCAATCGCGATGCAAATGACGTGCGCCGGCGATCAATCATGCCGAGTTTGTTTACGCACTTACTTCGCGATTACCGATACTTGGGGAAGTTTCCCGCAACATTGGGTGTTCTAAATTATTAACGGACTTGGGTAAACACTTAAAAAGCGAATCGTAGGTACCTCTATAAACATACATAACTACATACGTACATCCATACATTAAATTACACAAAAAAATAAATTATCTAAACTAAACAGAATACAATCATTGGTGGTGCTACGCCCCGACACCTATAGGGGCCCCACTCAGCAGGTGTTGCTTCACAGATGCTGCATCAGTGGATTTCCAGCTTGCGTGCGACCGTAAACAACATCCTAAGAAAAAGTTGCAACTTGCTGTGTTGTTGAATATGCTCGCATTGTTTAAAAAGCTGATTGTGTGTAGGGTGTGAAATTAAATAAGCAAACAAAAAACTGGATACTATATTGAAATAGATAAGTTAGTAATATAATAATAATTTTAGGTTTCTAGATACTGCGGTATCTTTCAGAGCAAAATTTAATCAAATTGAACTGCTGCAAACAAAGGTTGACACTGCACGAACTGTCCATGGTTGAGGTTTCTGAATGCTGAGTAGGTATTTTTTTAATTTGTACTTAAATTATCCAATTGAACAGGATTTTTTAATCTTCGGCGGTAAAATGTTTCAACATTTCTTGGCAGCATACCGACAGCTACCACGAAACACAGAGATGTTAGGTGATTCTCAAACAAACTATCTTTCAATTCGTCGAAGAGCAATTAGCCGGTAACACTAAGTTATCTCTCCAGAGCATTATTAACTTTTAGCTGCGTGTTTTTTATTTAATCGCATTTTTTTTGACGAAGCCTTTAACGTGCCTACGAGCGCACTGAACATTTTATAGTTAGGTTGATACGTTGTTAAAAAGATAGATAAAACGTTTATTTGACTTGATCGCATGTGTTTATTTCAGTCCACATCCACCCGCTGCAGGGTAAAGGCCTCTTCATTTCACGCCACTCTGCCCGGTGTCGTGCTCACGCCATCCATCTTTTCACAACTGTCTGCCAAATGTCATCAGACCAACGATGTAGGAATAGAAAGGAACTGCTGGTTTAGTAGATATGGAGCGCTGGTAAAACGTCGCACATTGTGTTTTACCACATTGAGAAAATACCTGCCTAACCAGCAACTTAGCAAATATACATACAACCGAGCAGCACTTGAGGCATTCCCCTTCATGTCTAGAACACGTTATCGGCTCCATTATGTACGGAAACACACCAGCGTGGCCCTCAACGTGTCAACGACGTGGTTCGCCGAGACAGGCTATTAAAAAGTTGTGCAGTGTTAGTGGCACGCGATGCCACATCATTACCCGTCTACGCCGATCTTGTGATTATAGGAGCACTAGGTACTCTACACTAGCCCTTGCTCGCGTGTTTATTTTAATTCTAGTCAACTGGCATATAAAGAGCATAAGAGTACATAAATAACGTCTAAAGGAGCGCCTTTTGGTACGATTTGGTATGATTTTTTTGGCTGTTTGAATTTGGTTTGGGTTTGGGTTTGGTTTGTTAATATACCTACTATGTTTGTCATGTCAACCGTGAAGACTGTCGATGATCAATTGTATCTATTTGAAACGTTTATGATTATGTTTGTGTGTACGTATAAATAAATAAATAGGTAAATGATGTTATATAATCTCCTTTCGTTAAAGATAAAAACTTTCGGATCACGTTTTCGGTTCACACATCAAATGGATAACGAGCAATAACAAAAGAAAGCACCATCTATCGACGAGTAGCATTTCTCATTTTCAATGTTTATAAGAGAAAATACTTCTAGGTATATAATGGTATAAGTACGAGTAGATTACAGGATAAAAAGTACAGTATGCTCGTTTCTATGTTACAGACTATAATATACACATGGTAACCTATAATTTTATCAAATTTCACTTCATCCATTGTACCATTTCATCGGACGCTATTTTCTGCTGAAACCATGATGTTTTCAGGATAGCTATCTTAAACATTCATTACGTAGGTTAGGTTACATTTGACTTGTAATTACCAAAAAAAAACTCAAGCGGCGAGAAATGCCTTTCCATTGAGATAAAAGTCAACGTTAGAGCTCGTTCCCACTATGTCGTATGTCGGTCCGGATTTTAATCGGTCTTTCCAGTGGCAAAACGTTCCATATGAAGCTACTCACACTCGTCCGACAACGATTTTGTGTCGGATCCGACAAAAAATATCATGTGTTTTGCCAGCCCTCTGGTCCGGATAAAAATCGTGTCGAAACTCGCTCGCCTTTGAGTAAGTATGACGCTGTTCACATTGGTCGGATGTCGGGGCCGACCCCACCCCGCCCGCACCCCTTGTTCCGCCCGCGCGTGGCTGCCATAGTGGCCGACAGCCGACTAGTGTGAACAGAGGCGCCGACACCCGATTAAAATCGGAATCCGACATCGGACGCAGTGGGAACAGAGGCGCCGACACCCGATTAAAATCGGAATCCGACATCGGACACAGTGGGAATAGAGGCGCCGACACCCGATTAAAATCGGAATCCGACATACGACATAGTGGGAACAAGCTCTAACACGGTGCTCATGTGATATCGAGGGCAGATGTCGACTATTATTTGAAAGAAAGAAAGAAAATCATTTATTCGTGACAAACATAAACAAGGACATATAAAAACGCACAAGAAGGAAATAGCCACGAAATGGTCCCAACTCAGCGTAATGCTGGCTTTAAGGTCAGCGCTGGTCTTGCGTTGGAACCAATATTATATTAGAGAGAGATTATAGAGAGAATATAGAGAGATTATATTAGAGTAGCTATGCATAATATTATTTATGCATGGCTACTCACACATGGGCAATGCTAGGCTAAAACGATCCAGCTTAATCGCGATACAAATCAAGGAATAGGTGTTAAACGAAGTTGCAGTGTCGGTTAGGAACTAATGTGATACTATCACCTCAAACGAGCGTGAAAGTTGTAATTTTCTATTTAAATTCCTATCCCTCGACTATAATTACAATCTGGTAACGACCAACAATTATATTAGAAGATTTTTATATTTGTTTAGCTTTAAACTAAATTAAATTGATACCTACTGTTTTTTAATACGAGAGGGAGGCAAACGAGCATGTAGGTTACCTGATGGGAAGTAGTCACCACCGCCCATAAACACCAGCAACTCAAGAAGAGTTGCCGGTGCGTTGCCGGCCAATTAGGGAAATGTAACCTCATGTGACTGGTGGGAAATGGAGTGGACTGAATGTGAATGTGGACTGGAGTTCGTTCCACAGTTTCACTGTACGAGGCAAAAAGTGCCTAGCGTTTCTATTCGTTTCGTATTTAAACCAATCGCGTCACTGGTAGATCACGTGACTTTTCGTATAACGTATCTACCAGTGACGCGATTGGTTTAAAAACGAAATGAATGGAAACGCTAGTTAGCGTAGTGCATCTTGGCAGGGCCTTACAACGTGTAGTTCATATACACAAAAGAGGTTTAAAAAACGCTTTCGGCATAATAATTCCTTTGAATCCTTTGATTCTATATCTATATCCTTCTCAATTCCATTCCCTTGTCTAATCTCACCCACGTCGCTCAAGCACGGCGTCCGTCGCAGAGTCTCTGTAATTACCGCCTGCCCTAATTCAATTACGGTTCGATCTGTGTAGTCCATCAGAAAAACACCCGTAATCATACTGTACTGATTAAAATGACTCATCTACAACATAAATACTGCAGCAAATCCAACATTTTCACGCTATAAATAAGGTTGCAAGTGCTACAAAAGTTATAAAGACTTGCGCCCGTTTTGCTGTAGATAGGATTATAGTCAACACAGATCTAAAAGGGTATATCTCGAAGAATGTTGTATTGGACGGAAGGCTTTTTAGCTGTTAAGAGATATAGGCAATTACTGGCTGTCTCAGACACGACGACGTGTCGAGAAATATTAATGCTTGGTCAATAGATTTTATGACGTGGTGTTAGAAAACTGAACTCAGTCCTACACAGTGAGAATTGAAGTAACAAATGAAGATTGCAAGGTATTGATTTCGCTGTTTTAGTTACTGTATTGGAAACAGGCGTGAGATGCAAAAAAAATAAAAAAAATAGCTTTTACTAAAAATAAATATACATCAGGGGGCAATTTTATACAAATTTACTTACTCCCAAACTAAGATCTAGGCTAGACCTAGAGGCACTAGTCGTACTAGACCACAATATTAAAAAAAAAAAAACTTATTTTGTTCTATACACACTTAAATATATAGAAAACATCCAAGACTTAGGAACAAATACTAGAGCTTATCACACAATTTTTTACCCATTCCGGGAATCGAACTTGGAACCGCTTACTGCATCGTCATTAAAAAAACATTCAATGTAAAAAAAATGATTACCGAACAAAGGAGGGTGGGCAAATCGGCCTAATGACCAATAAGGACAAGCGATATTTCACCGGATAGGTAATTCTAAGTTGTAAAACTATTACTATGGCAGGTAGTTCGAAATTTTTGTGTGAAATAAGTTTTTGCCATGCAAAAACGGCGGTATTTCATGGTAATTATGCTAAAGTCGTCTATGTAGGCGTCCTGATGTTGCAGATTAAAAAAACTCACAGTTATTTGAGTTTTCCCGTTCCACAAAATCGTTGTAGAATTAAAAAGGATATCCGATGATATAGATAGTGCTTATTGTTATTGGTGTCTAGGTCAGCGTTCATACATTTTTGCCCATTCTCCTTATCAAATTGTTAAGTAATTAATCACCAAAAGTTTAAACTTATATAAGGTGACACATATACATAAAGACGTAGGCAGAGCTACAGAATTACAGAATTATAGTAATTTTTTACATATTATATTTGCTTAAAACATTTTAGTTTTAATATGTTCCAAACAACTTTTAATATCTTAAAAAGCTAAATAGCTTTATAATTTCAGTGGAATATCCTTTCCGCGCTGCATCATTAACAACGACGCGGTTTTTGCGGCGTCTCCCTTTCCTGTCATCTCCACAAGTTGGCAAGTTGACGTTACCTGACGTTTCGGCATCTTGACAAAAACCGTTTTTGTTGGGACCAGCAACAGCGCCATCTGTTGGCGACAACATCTAACCTCCTTATTAAAGATCACGTAATTTTCAGTACAGATAGTATTGCATATGCGACCTTATGCATCAGTTTAAAGGGTTTGATATGCTTTAATTATTAAATTGCCGAAGCCCCTTTCTAAAGAAAGGCAGGTTGAGATTATTTTTAGATTAGCAGAACTGATAGAAATATCAACCGCCTTTATTATACGGTGTGGATTAGAAAGAGACGGATAACGAGAGTTCTAAAGATGCCAAGAGCATTGTTTTGCAATTATGGTTCTTAATTTATTCCGAGGTGTGGGTGGGGGGCGTTTTGAAATTGCTTCGTCTAATTACTATTTAATATGCTTAGTATATCTGCAAGTATAATCTGTATTATGTTTGATATTTATCGTTCGATCTTCTTTCTTCTTTCATTTTATTAAATGACGGCCACAAAGTTTCTATAACCTCGAAGAAGTTATAACTTGACGAGATATATACAGTTAGGCGGCCTATATACTGAAACTTACGACTTACGTAAGTAGGGACGCAGCTATTGGTTAGAAGTAGATCGAAGTATATTTTTCTCACTCTAACAGATAGCTGCGTCCCTACTTACGTAAGTAGTAAGTTTCAGTGTATAGGCCGGCCTAAGACATCTGACGACTTATGAGAACAAATCTCCAGCCGATAATCACCTTTATTTGGCTCTGTAAAAAACATACACTGTGATTAGATTGTAGTCCTATTTTTAGTGCAAGCCGGACATATAAGGAGGGTTATATTCTTAAAATCTGTTTGGTAATTGCGTGTTTCAAATATATTAAACTTTTGGCACTTACTCGTCCTTATCTTATATTATTATTTAACATATAATATGACGCACTCCTAGAGCTAATATCTTAAGTGGTAACCTTATGCCTTGCAAGTTATGCATGCTTAGCAAACCGATGCGCAGACGCTTCTCTCTACCAAATTCTTTGCCGCGCTGTCACCGACCAAAGACAAATAGCTTTCGCGCAAAAATTCACGACAACCACAAGCATTAATCACCACGCTGTGATTAAACGCCCCGAATGTGCGACTACCCGCATTCTCTCAATAAATTAATTACCCGCAAGTACCGACCCTCCTTAATCTTATCGGGCTCTCAACTTTGTAATAAACATTTTGTTTTTAAGTAGATTTCCGGCGACAACAGACCAATCAAGCGCATTTTGGATTAATTATCCGTCTTTTTGAAGTCGATCGATGGAGATCGGGCTCCTAATTCTGTTTGATTGATTTAATTGCGTCGGCCTACATTTTCAGGGCAGCGATTTGTTTTAAATTTGATTTATATAGCTTGTTAGCAGCTTTAAAGTGCTTTGTGTCGTGTTTGGGTAGATAGCATCCGAGCGCCTTTTCATTATATAAGGGCTAATGACTATAATAACATGCTTGGTTTTATAGTTGGTATACATTTTAAAGTTGCCATTTCTAGATTCTTATCTTATCTCATCTGAATGATTCTAATGAAATATGCTTATCAATCAAATCCAGGGGTTTTCGGTGCGGGAAAGTTTGACATTAGCCAAAGAGTAGGCATTGACATAAAAATCAGAATGTACTCTAGCAGGATTCTACCTAATGAATAATTAATTGAATAATATACATGAATGCTTAATATCATATAAATGAAAAAGATCAGTCATTATCAACCCCATAAGTCCCTACTGATTTATAAGTATTCGTTCACAGATACCGGACTTTGTTACTGCAGGTAATTAATTAATGTTATTTTTATTACTAGCTCTTAACGCTTTGTAGTAAAGCTAAAGTACCTCCTACATGAGTCATAATAAAAGTGTATCATAGTGTGTATACAATTCGCAGCGAGGTAGTTGTTCATTAGGCATAATATGACTTTTCTCAGACTAACCTATCTGTTTATCTCTCTACTCTTTCTCAAATCATTCCCGCATCGAAAACCCCGAGGTATGCTTATCATACATTTCAGTAGCCTATGTTGCGCAAAGCGAAGCCATCAGGGGACAATTTAATACACAGTTATACGTTAACTTTTTCAGCCGAATGCTGATCGAAATTAAATTTCATTACGCCCATCAAAGCCGCAAACATTCCCATTTCATAAATAAATACCACTCACATTACCCCGAGTAAAACAACTTAATTTGTAAAACAGAATTTAGCCGCACCGCTCGCTGCACTAGCCACATACTCGTTAATATTTCAAATAGCAGATAGCTAGTTAGTGCAATTTTGAGAACATTTAGCATTTACCCTTATCTTGTTAGTTAATTCGCAGTGTTGCCAGGGTAAAGACGGTAATCCGCACGCGAGCTGGCAACATTCTAATTTCCCTCCATTCAGTACAGACATGCGACTGTCGGTACAAATTACAGCGCTCTGCACTTCCTAATGATCTTGCATTTCAGGTTTGGAATCAAGCCGTATTGAACGTCGACTCTGAATCGTTAGCGCTGATTGGTGGGTTCAGTGTCGCAAAAACGCTCTGATTGGCTAGTTGAATGAGACGTAATTTGTAGGTTAACTACCGACTTTTGAATTTGGAATGGGGTGAAAGAACATGTTGATTTGTAGATTATTTCATCGTTGCCTGGGGAATGCTGGGAAGTAATTGGCTGTAAGAAATCATGTTTTTCTCACACTCAAAAAAATGAGAGCCAACAAAGAGAGATTTTCACTTTGTTGTCAAAAAATGAATACAATAGTTATGATATTAGTTATATCAACCAAAGCTGATAGTAACAATAGCAATTTCTTTAGTGATTCAACTAACATCTTAGTTGATGTATCTTACGTCTTAGTTGGTGTATCTATCGTCTTGTCAGGCTCGTATGGGATTAAGACGCTTATGCACAACAATCACAATCTTGTTACAAGCGCCCAATTTTTTTTTTCAGTGCAGGTTTTATTAATTTGTATGTATAGTCAACACTAATAGTAGATAATCAACTACCTCTTGCGGTTCACAATTTCGTATGATGTTCAAACCTAACGTTATAGCTTATTGGTATCGTAGTAATAGCTATTATTTATTTTAAGACAGACACCTGTGACAACAACTGGGATATAATCGCTGTCACACAGTCAACTAACGATGCCAATTACCCGCGCGCCGTGTCACAGCCCTAGTCATTAGTCCGCTAAAGTACAACAACATGATACTACACCCGAGTTACAAGAACGCAGACTTTAAGAGCTTGTGTTAAGGCGGTCGTGAGATGCAAGTTTGTGGCATTTTTGTAGTAATGAACCCGTCGGCGGCAGGCCAGGGTTGGTGCCGGCCACAATTTGCGCGCACAATGCAAGTCAAGCAAGGGTGGCATTGTCGCCATACAATAGTGTCACTGTAAACTAGCGGGAACTATTTATCATCTTCGGAGGTGTTTGAGACGTCGGTCCGAAAGTAAGAGTTGTTCTAAATGCTTTAGCAAATATCGAGTTAATAATTTAAGAATATTTTTCACATGTAAGTTTTTCTGTTTATTTTTATATACTAAGATAGTTTTCACGTATAAGCGGCTATTATTTTTATTTTTTATAGTGTATTGCACAATATACACAAAGTAAGTAGAAATAGCGGACGTATAATTTAAGGCGTTGTTTTGTGTAATATCGAATTATTACGGATTGATTTATCATTATTACATATAGCTTCTGCCCCCGACTTTGTCCGCGTAGATTTCGACTATCGTTACTCCATTTTCCGAAATAAAAAATAGCTTTTTTGTATATCCAGGGTATAAGCTATCTTCATTCCAAATTTCATCCCAATCGGTCCAGCGGCTACAGCATGAACGAGTAACGAACTAACACACAAACTTTCGCGTCTATAATATTAGTACGATTAGTGCGATGTACTCGTAAGTAATTTGACTTGTTACCCCGACTTGTTTCCTGCGAGATTGCAATATTACGAAAAGCGCCCAATACGCTTTCGTTCTTCTTTGCGACCAATCTAACCTTCTTTACAAGGATATATGACAATTGCTAGAATTTTAGATCTGCGTTTGGTGCACCCCACTGCAATATTTGCCACGATATTGCACTGAAATGAAATCCCGGAATTGCTTTACGAGATCTCCATTGAACGCCGTAGGAGCCCCGAGTGCGCGCGACACTTTAAACTAAAGCGGGAATTGCACAGGTAAATGCAGTTTGGTGCAATTGGGATTGGGATAGGTACACCTGATTTCTACAACATATAGACATTCGAAAGCCATTTAGAGGAATACGTTTTTGTATAACTTCTCAATATGAGATTCCATAATGGCACGATTTTAATAATTATTATACGAAGTGTTTTAAGTAAATAGGAATAAAACAAAAAAAATATTTGGAGTAGTAAACCTAAGCAGCCATTTTCACTAGCCGTTATTTATCAGTTATTGGATATTTTTATTTAATAGTGTATTAAAAAAATTGTTTCAGAGTGAACCTTTCTGTTAAGTTACACTAGACGTTATATTTGAATAGACTGGACTTTTGCAACTCTTTAAAAATGCTGCAAAAATACTGCTCCAATGCCGATAGCGGTTGCATCGCAACGTAACTTCCAACATCTCTGGGCCTTTCGGAATAAACGAGAAAACTTTTGGAAAAAACAATGCATTCGTAAATGCGTGTTGAACGGCGCGGGCGCCACCTATCGGGGAACAAACAAACTGACGGATTGCAATTACAACTCCGACACCGGTGCTCGGTGAGGGTGACCAGGGATTTTGGAGGAATAAGAATTTCAAGACTTTAATACATCCAGTATCATAAGCGGACGTTAGATATCACTTGTGCTTGATTATAAATAAAAAGTAAATAATTTTTTTATTCAAAACGATATTCGCCAACGTTCCGTCACGGTGCTTGCGTAAGACAAAAATTACAGTTGCAAGTGTCATTTGTTTTTATGTGAATCTAACAACTAACAATCTAACTCCAGGGGCCTGTTTTATAAAGCTACAAATTAAAAATTACGGGTTACAAGTTTTCATTTGACACAACCTCGACTAATGGAGGCCAGCCATTTGAGCAGTGTTGCCAGTTTAGACCTGTTAAATTGTAATTTGTAGTTTTATAAAACAGACCCCAGGCTGAACATCATGCTGAAGCGATTAAGCTTTATAGGTGGTGATGCAAGACTAATTTCCCTCCTAATAAATGCTACCATATTTTAAGAAATAGCGATAAACAAATTCTACTAGGACAAAGTTACTGGCAAAAAGCTAAGTTTAAGTTTACACGTCGTGTTGGAACCAGTAATGGACAAGGATCAATGATGGACTCTTGTTTCTTATTATACAGGGGCATTCATTTGATTGCAACAATTAAATAATGCCCGCATCTTCATTGAATTAAGAGTTAAGTGTGTAACGAGGTTGTTACAACCTCCTTTGTTTGCGTTCCTGGCCACTCTTACTTTTCGATCCAAATCTTTCCAAATTCAAAATTGTTTATGATCTATTCGGTAATCGATCCTTAAGCTCATTCTCTAGAAAATTTCAATAGAACCAGACACAGGATCTCGTGTCTTGGTGCTTCTTTAAAATAATTATTTTATTTTTATTTACTTATCTTCCTGTAATCTTATTATTAGAAAAAGTATTGAACACATAATTTATAAAAAGTGATTCATTTATTAACAACTTCAATAAAAGTGTGGGTCTCAGAGATACTACCCTATACCATGCGTATATGGCTCTCCGGCGGGGAATCGAACCCCGCGGTCTCCCGCGTGACAGGCGGGGATAAGTACTTACCACTATACTACCGGGTACTATAGGGTATTATCGCTGAGACCCACACAGAGGAGTTGTACATTATTAGTGCCTGTAAGTTTAAAGTGTCTAACACTAGTCCATAACCATGCCAGTCTCATTTTTGATTCGAATTATGGTCACACCACAAACAAACAGCGAGCATAATAAATACTAAACGAAACAATACGCGACTGGAGCGAGGCGACAAAACACACAAATTCAACTTTAATTATTAAACTCCACGCGACAAAGCCGCATTGTCGCAAAAACAGGAATTGGACGCAACGCAAGCGCCGGCGCCGGCGACACCCACTAGTTGCGGACCACATTAAATTTACTTCAGCGTTACTGTCACTGGAATTGTTTATGTGAAAGAAACATTGTTAAACGTTAATTGGTTTCTGTCGTGTGTGAGACGAGCGGGGAAGTTAAACAACTGTTTTGTAACGCTGACACAAATGGGGTTTAATTTTATACGAGTATATTTACTGTCACACGATGAAAAGCGATAAAATTGGAGGTTTTTTTGTCGAGTAGGCGGTACTAGTGGATAGTATATTGTCAGATTTTTTCACGAATATTATGTGACAAGAGTTAGTAACAGAGAAGTGACGATATGAGATCTTTAATTTTCTTTTTTGATGTGATTTTCGTTTTTGGTGTGATTAAGTGGGATATGAGACCCATAGACATTTGAATTCTCAAGATTACAATCCCAAGATTGCAATCCTTAAGATGGAATGCCTCTATGCTAGTAATTTCACCGGTCGTCTTATCCCCAAACTGAATCACAACAATGCGAACACTGCTGTTTGGCAGTAGGTAAGAATAAGATGGTGGTAGCGATGCAGATAGACCCTGCACAAGGTTCTACCATCACTATTTAAGTACAATAGGCACAGAGCCGTAACTTTACAGCGATGTTTAGATGTTTGTAACATGTATTATTTAAACCGATTTGGATCGATTTCATACAGAAACAGTGGCAAAAAGTGTGTTTGTTTGTAATGAATTTCAGGAGCTATCCTGTCCTGAAATTAACAGAGGCCCTAGCCAAGATGCATTACGCTAACTAGCGTTTCTAATCGTTTCAATTTTAAACCAATCGCGTTACTGGTAGATGACGTGATAGAAGAGCCACGTGATCTACCGGTGACGCGATTGGTTTTAAAACGAAGCGAATAGAAACGCTAGTTAGCGTGATGCATCTGGCAAGGGCCTCAGTAGTCATTTCAAATACGCCAGAGATAATCTGCACAAAATAACCGTCAAACATGAAGTATACAGCCATAAGATACAATAATCCAATCCACTACGTAAATTCAACGTAATATCAATGTTCATTCAGCATTTTGTCCGTCGGTCCTATCCATTAAGATCCAAGACCACTGAATGTCTATCCAGGTTCATGACTGGCGGATCCGGGCATGACTGTCCACATCCATTATTAGCGGAACGAGGGCCATGACGGCTCCTAATGGAAGGGCCTGATGGGAACCTTATTTGGAGGCCTGCGGTTGCTCGCGAAATGTAAACCCTTTTGTAGTGTAGTCGTTGGGAAAATGATACTTAGCTAATTTACAGTGAAATAAAGGAGGATGTGATTTTTTCAATTGTTTGAATTGAGAAACAGAAATCGAAGTAGTGAAGTAAGTAGTAAAATAAATATCATGGGACAATGGACCCGATTCTACAGTGGCCTCTAAACTTCCTAATTTTATTTAGGTGTCGCTAAAACACTTTGCTATTCTATGAGCAGCTGTCATAATCAAATGACAGCGCTAATTTGAATCTGACACTTCTTATTTTAGGCGGTCCATTCAATATTATATTGACATTATGGAATAGGCTATGCACGCGTGGGTTCGTATCCCATCCTCGTCGCCACAATGTTATATATTTTGTAGGGATGAGCTGAAATAAAACCAAGTTACTTGTATGAAAACTATAATGTCACACACAATCTCCAAGTACCCTCCTAATCCTCCGTTCACGCCTACCCTCGTACACTACAACTTGTTAAATCTGCCGTCTAAACTAAGTCAAAAAATTAGACAATTTAGTTTTAGGCTATTTAAGCGATGTGCACGTAGAATTGGGTCCAATATCACACAAATTAACCTAGTCCGAAACTATTAAGGTCTAGGCTTGTACTATGGGTACTAGACAGCAATATAAATACTTATTTAGAGAAATAAACACTTAAATACGTAAAACACCCAAGACTCAGAAACAAATACACAAATATCTGCCCTTACCGGGATTTGAATCCAGGACCGCTAGCTTCGTAGGCAGGATACTACCAACTAGTTCAACGCGTCACAATTTACTGAAAATTTTGAAGCGAAAATCTTATTTATTATTATGTGAATAAATGATTTACTATTTACCAATTCCTGCGATTTCGTTCGCGTAGAAGTCTTTTCCGCTGTTCCCTAGGAAACTGATTTTTTCTAGAGAAAAAGGAGCCATGTGCGTCTTGGGGCTATACACTATCTCTGTACCATATTTTTCGCCGAATGATCAGTTGACACACTTTCACATTTATATGTATTATAATATTAGTATGAATAAGGATGCAAATGAAAAATACCATTTTCTATCAGGAGTTACTAATATCAACCCGCTGGTTTTGAATTGTGGTGTGTACAGCCGAACACAAGTTTGTGGGCAATCTTAGGTTCAAAGTCAATCTGACAGCAATAAGGTTGAGTTTCCTAAAAGTTGCAAATAACTTGGCATCTCTAATGACATTGACGACACTAAGCATTTTTTTAATGGCTCTTAAATTTACTTTCGTTATCGTACTCGTGCCAAACGCCGTACAACAACGAGAGCGCGAAACAAATAATTATAGCCAGTTAAAATGAGCGCAACGAAATAATCAAAGGTTGTTAATAGTTAAGTTTAAGATCTTGAATTGTACTTTACTGAAACTGTCTGCATTTAATACCCTTTCCTCCCAAATCGCCACACTGCCACATATTCTCATCAAACAACTTCACTGTTCCCGTAACTGTTTACAACAGGTCTCCACCAACCAAGCTTGTCTGACACAGAGTCTCACAGAGTCGTCCTTCCATCAAACTCTCGTGTACCGGCTTGGGGAAGAGACACGGTGTCTCTAGCTGGAAAGCAGGTCCGTAACCCAATGAGATGAGAGTTCGGAAGCAAGTGTCGTTTATCACTCGGTGTTGTAATTAAGTCTCGGATCATCCTGCAGCGCATTTACGAACCCGGATACAGTTTAGGGCGTTTTCAAAAAAAGTGTACATAGTTAAGGGCTAAAATTAAGATACGGTAACTTTAGTCAGTTGAGTCACGAAAATTAACTATACCGTTATAAAACAAATGGTGGTATCTCAGGCAAAAATTCTGTAGCATGTGCAACCATATAACCAGCTTGAATCTGCTTCGTTTATTGAATTTGAGATAACTCCTATTGGCTTATGAGGGCAGTAAATGAATGATTAATTTTCGTGACTCACCTGACTAAAAATACAGTTTCTTAATTTTAGTGCTTAATTATGTACACTTTTTTTGAAAACTACCCTTTTTTCAAGTCCATAAAAAGAAAATGGTTAAGTACTACCGAAGTGGTATGTTGGATTTCTTTTTAGTTTGCTTACAGTTGGTAAATTATGATGATTAGATAATTTAATGAACTCAATAATTGAATTTAGACAACATGCTGAATTGCTAAATCCCTACTGGGAGGGAAAATTATAGAAGTGTGCAGTGTTTAATGACAATGCTCGCAGTAAAGCAGCGCTTATTGCAAAATTCATTTAAACCAATTATGTAGATGATTTAAATTTAAGTTTATTGTATTTTTATTCTACTATTATTTACACAATATTTTGATATAATTTTCATTTGACATAGGTACACACACTCCTAAAATCTGGGTTCCTAGTGAAAAAGGGTACAAGTCGACTTAACTCGTAATAAAAAAGGGTATACTTATGCATGAAGTATACTAGACTTAAACCCTTTTTAACTTGATCTTCAGACGACTTATACCCTTTTTACTAGGACCCCAGAAATATGTACCTACCTATTGGGTATAGGGTCCGCCCCGCCAAACTCCTCGACGTAGATACTCAGTTTAACCGAGCATTAGCATTAACAATCAAAACCGCAGTAACATTTGAGATTCACTTAACAAATACCTACTAACCATTTCAACAAAGGCCAAATTAGGTCGCAGTTTCTCAATACGCGCTAAGAAATTACTCTAATTCATAAGCAAGTTGCATTTCAGCTCTCGCGTCAGTCATTCCCTTCAGACATACGGGGCTGAGTGAGGTAAGACAAGGATGAATAATGTACGACAGGTCAATGAAGCGCCAGTTAGAATGCGTGATGAAGTGAAATAAATGAATTAGAAGAATACTGAAATATGTATACATATAGTTCCTGATTTAGCTGAATAAGAGTAAGTCATTTTTCACGATTTATCTTGATGCTAGCGAGCCGCCCTCGCTTCGCTTCGGTTTATGTGCGTTTTCTGTAACACCTGTACATAAATTAGAATTAAAATGATCTAACTAATGGTGAAAACCACATGAAAATCCGTTAAGTAGATTTTGAGATCATATCCTTTACAAAATGGTCCCTTTTGGATCCACTTTGAACATTTAGCTGTTTCAATATGCATGTTCTCTCACGTTGGGTTTTCCTTCACCGTTAGAGCATCGGATAATTAACTAAGTTAGAGGAACCCATTGGTACAAGGCAACCTCTGGGGTTCGAACTCGATACCTTAAAATCACGACTCAACACCCTCACCCATTATGCCTACCTTCGACGTTCTCTGTCTTATTGAGTCACTGACATAATTCCATAGGAGCTCAGAAATCCATTCAGATGTACGATGAAGATTAAAACAAACAGCGTTGAAGTGCCTTAACCAATCTATCTCGTCAAGATGCTATATATCTATCCAAGCAAGAGGTAGAACCTCTCGCAAGCTCCGTCCGGAGTGAAATGATAAAAGCAAGGAGAGGCATCCGTCTAGCGTCTAGGCCCTTAGAATTGGGGACGCAAGCAACGAGGCTCACTAAGTGACCAACCTTAAATGTATGTGTTAGTTTACCTCATTTTTTAAAATTACTTAACTAGTAAGGTTATCAGTAATAATTATAATTATCATATAGATAATTCGATGTTTAAAAATCATAGTACTGACTCCCAATTAAGGAGTTCCGTTAATTTTCTTCGTATCCCATGAGCAGATCTTGACGAAACTTTAAATGGGACCACACGTGAGATATACCCGACTTATGAAAACAAGAATCATTCATGTCGGTTAAAAATACTATACAGAGAAATCGAACCGGTTTTTAAATCCCTAAAAAACATAACAAAACTTGTATGGTGTAATTTCAAGACAAATTAATACTACAACTTCATGCTTCTTATAAAGTAATTAATCACCCAAGAAACCTCAAAAGTTGGTAAATTGTAAACAAATTAGCGGAATTGATGATCGTAGGAGCGCGTAAATATAATCGCGCTTACCGAGTTGCGAGTTGCAAGATTGATCGAGTCGCGCCCGCGCTGCAGCCGCGGCGGAATATGAACAGTAGGTAAGGCCACTACTTATACTATTACTTATTCTGTGCCACTATGGAATATCTTAAAGTGACGTTGACAACCAAAACGTAAGAGACTTCCAATGATTTGGTTTACAACGTCACATTGACAAAGTCCATAGTGGCCTACGAATCAAATTGGTTGACTGTACCGGACTTAATAGAAGACCGTGGAGCTAATTATCTTTAACCAAATAATTGTCCTCGCGTGTGATGTCCATGAACTTGTTTCTCTAATAAGTCCATGGTGAATGTCTAAAACTGGACATTTGCGAAATTCACTTGTTAAACGAAGGAGTGAAAGCCATTAATAAGCCACCAAGAAATATTATTACTCATAATTCATTTTTATAGGAGCATACATGTGAAGTTTAATAAAAGTTTTCAAAAATAGCCCCAGTGTAGCACAAACGTTTCCTATTCGCCAAGCAATAAGGTTCGCGACTTACTATATAATTTTGCTGTCAGACTCACGCAGGCGCATTTTTCATGCCACCCAAACCCACAAATTATTTTGATTGGTTTCCTTAACGAAGGTTTCTGTCGTAAAAATCAACAGCTTAAGCAGAAGGATACTCTTCTTATCGTACTGTGTCCGCAAACTGTGTACGGAGTTTTAATATTAATCACCGAGTGGGCCAGCTGCGCCCGTAATTCGGATGAGCTATGGCCAATACTGCAGGTAATGCAAGGGCGCGAGGTCGTTGGGCAAACCTGGAGATTCTTAATAGTGGGAGCTTCTGTGTAATGACGGTATGAGGCATCTTACAAGGCCGAACTAACAAAGCCGTACATTTAAATAATAATAAAAAAAAAACAATTTGAATTTTATGTTCTAACCACTCTTAAAAGTATTAATTTTTATAATTAGTATTCAAGCATTGTTAAGGAAAATACTTACATAAAATTATGAATATGTGATGTATATGTGTGTGTGTGTATATGTGCGTGTATGTTTGCATGCATGTATGTGCATATGTATATTTATATTTACATTTACATTGCCAATCTACCTCGGTCTCCCAAGATACAGGCTTCGCCTAGTTTGGGGGCCTCTGTTTATTTTCTTCACAAGTCAAACTGCATGTGTACCTCTAATTTAGTGTAGTATTTAGTGTACTAAGATTTGATGCCGGTACCTTTCTCAAAATGTAATAGTGTACACATTCAAAGAAATGATTTTTATTTTATTTTATTTGCACATAAATAATCAAGAAAAACGAAAAGTATGCAACGTTGTCAGCCACAGCTTTTGTATGAGGCCCGTTAAACCATCTATAGTAGTCTAATTAATGTAATGTTCCCGTAACTATTTGCTTAGTTCTTTTCTAATGTTATTCCAATGGGAACTATTAAGTTTACCGCCATAATAAATCTATTTGATTTCTTATTGATTGTCTTATTGTTGGTGAAAAACCTAATGTTGTTTTACGATTATTCATTTAGCTTTAAATAACCAACAAACCACAGTAAAGAGGGGACTCTTCTATCACAGGTTTATATAGGTAACTTAAAAGAAGAGCTCCCAACCCATTTTATGATTATCGTGTAATTATTCAATAAATGATTTTGTTATTTTTTATTGCCAGTCTCTCTCTTGTCTGAACACTGTTCGAAGTGAAATTGGAAACATGACCTAAGTTTTACTCAAAAACTGCTGCTTAAAGTGTGGTGGTGGGCCAGTTGAGAATTTTGTACTTCCACCAGTCACCACCAAAGTAGTCAAACTCTTTTTTGCCAAGCGCCTACATTTTTCCTGTCATCGCTATCATATTGAACCCCATAAATAAATCTAATATTATCATAATGCTACAACTTAAGCCAAATCCTCTTCAATACTAACTATTCTTACTAAGTATTCCTCGTCTCCGCCCATGGACAAACTAGACTCCCAACAACCATATGTCCCCGTCTCTTCCACAAAGGACTGTTTACATCTCGAAACTTCTACAACTAATAAAAAACTATGATAACTGTATAAAACTAGGGTCGTATATCAAGTCGAATAGAAGTAACCGAGTTATTTTTCCAATTTCGTCTTAACAAATAGATTCAGGGGCGTTGGAAAACTTTACGCATAACTTGATGTGGTTAACTGTAATCCAAAACAGCGTAACTAAACTAACATCGAAAAGCTCTTTCGTCCTTTTGATTTGGTGTGCAGTGCGCAGTTTGCTCGGGCTATAATATTGTAGTTAAAAGAGCGTATGTTCTGTGGCTTTTAAATGGTGTTGAGTCGTTTTGGTGTGTGGGTTGTGATGGGAGAAGACCACATGTGGCACATTTGCATGAAGATTGCCGGTTTTTTGCGGAGTTGACCGATTGTTGGCGATATCGATTGCGTGGCGTTTTCGATGTAAATGTGATCTAGGGGTCTGTGGGGGACAAAAAGGTTTCACTAGAGTATAGCTATTATAGAGGCTTTAGTGAGAAGTAGTTGCTGATTCGCTAGAGCTGATGGTAAAGTTGACCAGAGACCCTACTTTGTCATATTTTCTATTTATGAACGTGTATTTATATTGCTAGACAAGGTAAAAATGAGAAAAAATATCTTCTTATTGTAAGTTGTACAATCAGCATCAAAAGTAGCTAAGCAGAATTACATGCTCAAAATGATCTAGACACGACGTATTCTCTTGACAACAGAGTCGAGTGCAGATCATTTTGACCTCTTCGGTTGCGTAGCTACTTCTGCTGCTGACTGTACTTATATTAAAAGGTAGGCACTGTGTTCGGGAGCACCGAAAGAGTATAATATGTATTAGATGGTTAAAAATCACAAGCGTGTTGTTTTTTTTTACATGAAACATTGTTTTAATTGTATGCGCCCAAAATAAAATAATATAGTTCCAATGAAATTAAAATAAATTATCATAATATAATAATATTACGAACGAGCCGGCTACAGCGCCATCTAGCGTAAACATTAACAAACGTTACTAGTTGCACCATTCCACAGACGGATGGCGCTGTCAGTCACATCCATAAACCACGCAGCAATAATTTCAGAAACGAATGCAGAAACAGTTATGAATATTTATTCCCGGTCTTTACTTACTCTCTTTAGCACATTAGCGAACTTCAGGCGGCTTCATCGAGCAAATTACAGTGTCTTCACGTCGCTCCAGCTCATTTCCATTTGAAACAGAGAAATTATGTGCCGCCATGAAAGGCTAGGATCGGCTTTGAGCATAATCAGAATTATGGAGCGTAGGTAAACATCAATTTTAACAACGAATGGAGAGATAACTACACAGTACCTAAATAAGTTTGTTTTAAGTATTTTTGTTAATATTTTCGACTAAGAATCTGATTGGGATAATTTCATCCAATAGTATATTAAATTATTATTTATTTTAATTTAATAAATGCAAGATACTTCGAATCTAATTGTCAGTATTTAATCAGCCTGAATATACACAATAAGATACATAATTTCAAATGATCTCACATCTCCCGTATGGTCTAGTGGCTAGGATACCTGGCTTTCACCCAGGAGGCTCGGGTTCGATTCCCGGTACGGGAAAATCTTTTTGTATTTTTACCTGGCTACTAAAATGATCCTGTGTGCGTAGACTTTTTCCTCCGACGTTCCTAGAATAAATACGATGTCTGCAGAATCTTGATCCTCGGATAATCTTTGTAGGTCTCGCAGCAGGCCAGGGAGGCCGGCCCGCTCCACCGACGCGGCGCAGCATGCTACGGGGACTCGACTCGCCATTTGCACTATCTTTAAACCCACTTTAGTTTAAGTATAACTATTTGACGAGAGAAAATCCCCGAGAGTCACAACACAACACTAAATGTCAGAATTTAGTCACCTTATCTTGGAATGTATCAAAAATGTGCGCTATTTTACAAAAACAATAACAAAACAAACGAAAATAACTTCTATCGACTGTTCACTTTAAATTCCACGGTTTACAAACACAACACAACACTGGGGTTCACGTTTCATTCATAACATTACCAATTAAACAAACACTACCGATTTATTCACTAAATAAAGCTTCGAAACAACTAAACTTGTCAACATAACCTCAAATGTGTAGCTCAACGAGTCATAACAGGTAAGTAACTCGTTTTCCAACAACGTGACTCACCAAGACAAAGATCATGCAAAAATGTAGTATGGACAAAAACACTGTGTCGTTTTTGTGTGGAACAAAAGTAAAGGGGCCATCCAAGCTTCAAACAGGTTTCTCAGGTAAGCGTGCAGATATTGCTATCTCGGTCGTACATTATTTATACGCTTTTGGCTTGTGGTTAACTATTTCGACCCCTTAGCCAGAAGCCTCCGTGGCGCAATTGGTTAGCGCGTTCGGCTGTTAACCGAAAGGTTGGTGGTTCAAGCCCACCCGGGGGCGAGCATGTTCTTTTTGCATTTTAATTTTTTACATAAATGTGGATTTGTTATTTATCATAATGTCGTTGGTTTTCCTCCTATAAAAAAAAAAACATTTATTTCGGACCATTATACATCCATATTTCAGTTAGTCAGTTAGTAATAATATTTCTTAAAATTAAATTAGTGTATAGATTAGTAGAAAATATAAGCTAGTAAGTACATAAAATGCGGTGCAGGCCTGCCCAGTGCTGTAGATAGCGACTATCCGGCCTGTCCGCTATGACGCGCAGGATGCTGTTGGAGCTAGCGCGCAACACGGCCGGGAAACCGTCGACGCGCGCGTCCGCTAGCATGCCGGACGCGCTGCACGCGCGCGGTAGCCGCAACAGCACCCTAAACGCGTTATTATACTGAACTCGAAGGGCGCTGATAGCTCTCTGTGTGTAGTTTGCCCACAGGCTGCAGGTATAAAGCACTAAGGTAGACTAATACTTATATTTTTATTTTTTTAAAGTTTTATGTTTGACTCTCATTATTATTTTTACTCATAAAGTTTTCTAAGCTTCTAAGTTATAAATCATAATTATCAATCATCGATCGTACTTTTTTTAGTAATTAAAAGTATTCAGGATTTTTATAAATCAAACCTAACCTAACCTAGCCTTATCTACACGTTGAATATTTAAGAACTTCTGAAAAGTTTACGGTTCCAGAGATAACAAAAATTATGAGTACCTAACAATTGTATGAAAACAAAATGATTATGAACAAAAAAGTTAAGTACCTATGTGAAAAAATGCGCTCCCTTGAAACCATACTAAAAAGAGGTAAAGTTTGTGACGTTGTAGTGATAATCTCTGGACTACTGAACCGATTTTGAAAATTATTTTACCAATAGAAAGCCACGTTATTTGTGAGTGTCATAGGCCCCAACCCAAAAATAAATGTTTATTGCCCAACGAAGTGGGCACGGGAACAGCTAGTAAGATATAGGATAGACTGGAATGGTTTATTAAAAAAAAACAATTTGCACATCGGTGTTTGGGTCATCAATATGTGTACCAAACAACTCAATCGGTCCGGAGAAAATTGACTGTGACAGACAGACGCACGGGTGATCCTATAAGGGTTCCGCTTTTCATTTTTTGTACGGAACCCTAAAAATGTTACAATAAATCATGCCTCTGTTGCACTGGAAACTGGAGGCTCTACGAAACCATACCTAAAACAAAGAGTTAGGTATGCACTTCGTGTTATTTCCATTACATTGAACACTGCAACGCATCAGTGCAACCAGCGCGACAATGCAACGGTCCGCGATAACGCGTCCGAGCGACTCAGGAAGCGCTGAGTGGCACTTCGGAAATAACCCGTCGCTCGGCTGCCACGGCCGCAACGCACCGAAATCGCCGCCGGACCGCTGCCGAAACGCTGCATGTAGCTCATTGTTAATACTGCTGTATAGAAAAGGGCGTATCTAAATTGCTTCGTTAATTGTATAAGCAATCTTATAATGTGTCTTGTAAGGTTGAAATCGCGGAATTAGTTCAAATGATGTGTTTGGATTATAAGGATGGAATATAAGTTTTAGCAGTTATAATGGAAGTCATGTGTTAATTATTTTTTGACGCTGGTACCACAGAATAAATAGAGTTACTACGTACTTGTACTTGTTGTTGTGTTAATAGGAATAGTAACAGGACACTCTCTTAGGTCTACCTAAATATAAGAGATTGAAATAAAAAAATAAAAAACATCGTTGAAAAATTTATAAAGAAGTCATGTGGCTAAAATGCATTCTCAATTCCTCTTCTCCTTTTTCCACGCGTCCCCTTACACCACTTTTTAATTAATTAATGATTCAAATCGTTTTCCCATAACATTATGAAATTGTAGACACCCAAAGACCAGTCCTCGGGTTTACTTTTATTTACCTTTCCTGAACTTAAATCCCAATCAATGCCAAATGAATAGTTAAGCTGACATTCCTTCGCTCATTGAAACTGGTTAGTTTTACCCTCTCGCTACTAATCAAGAGCTGACACTTCAAGAAATACATTGCTCAGATGGCACTTATTTATCGCTACGCTGGATCGTTTCCTAACTTGCCCTAAATCGATCCGCAGCTCGGCGCATCATAATTCCACGTTTGTTTGAACAGTTGTAATGTAAATTCGATGGCCGGTAACTACCTCGTCGACAGAGTAATCGCCCTCTGCTTAATCTTAACGTCACCGTACATTACTCTTCAATATAACTAATACACTCTCGAAACTAAAAAGCTACAAGTTACTGCATAAACCTATTGAAATAACAGTTCAAATACAACGCTGCTAAGTCTAAAATGCATTTGTTTATGTTTGAAGGCGCAATGGTAGACAGTGTCGTGAATAAGGATGGTTTGCTGAAGCGTGTGATGACGGCTTGATGGGTTCCGCTGGTTTTATGTGGATTGTTATTGTGTCAGGGTTAATGTTCAGGTGATTCTGGAAATAAATAAAGATAAAAATTCTGGAAACATTCTTGTTTATATGCTTTTAAGTAAATTATAGGTGGTGAGTTGGCTTCACCTGTTACTTTGCATAGCACGCATTGTGGAAAGTATGAGTACGAAAGTACTTCCCCAGATAGATGATTACCCACCATACCAGTTGATGTTGCAAAGGTAGATCACATACAGTGCGACAAAAAAGAGTAGAAATAAAATAAAATCGAATTAAACAATTTCCATACTAAATTGTTGCCATGTTTACGCATTTTAGGTACTTCAAAAATGTGACAGTTACGTAGAAAGTGGCGCCCTCATTTAATTTCTACTCTTTTTTGTCGCACTGTAAGCATAGTTAATCGAGTTGAGAGTCCTTTTTTCACCCAAAAACTCAAGAAGTAGGAAAATGTCCAGCCTATGTTTCAAAAAAAAATGTGATCTCGGCTAGCTTTTCTTTCTGTCTTTATCTAGTGGCCAATTATTCTACACCATTATATGCAAATATGCAGTAGGTTTTACTATTATTATACCAGCACAGGATAATATTTTTATTCCATTGGAATACAGGAAATGAAAACGAACCTAATTATTATGTCGGGTTATCTTAAAATAAAACGTTACATTACATCAGCTTAATTTTATCTCCCACGTTTTATTTTAACAACTGTCGGTCGAACTCCAAAGGTTAAGTATTGGCAGTTATCTTTCTAGCGTGACCGTTCTGCAAAATACAGAGGATTTTTAGAGGTCGTCGTATCAATTTAATTATTTTTAACTTATCTGTAGGTACTTGTATGCACTGAATGATAAAGGAATGATTCGGAAAAAACCTGTTACGAGATAGATACGAGTAAGTTAAGGCCAAGCAGAACTCAGCTGATTATGTTTTTGTTTCTAAAAGCGAAATAGTTGTCAGCAGTTATTTTTACTAGGTACTTCTAAGTAAACGTCTCAGTATTTTGTTTTTTTATTATAATGGAGCCTGTTGTTTCATTATCTATTTTTAATTTGATATGAAAGTCCAGGGGCACTTAACAATTTTACAGGTCTAAGCTGGCAACACTGCAAATGGCTGGTCGTCATTGGTCGAGGTTGTGTCAAATGGAAACTTGTAACCTGTAAATTGTAATTTGTAGCTTTGTAAAATAGGCCCCAGAAAAACAGTAAGTCACGTGTTATTTTCGTCAAATATAAGTGTTCTACCGACTTGCAGACAAACTTAGTGCGAGTGTAAATTACAATAAATAAAATTACCACACTAAAACAAGTCTTGTTTATTTCGCACCCCACTAAAACCCCATTTAAATTGAATGAACATAATTGATTTTCATTTAATCATAGCACAGGCCCTTACGCATAGAGCCAACAACAAATAAAATTATAATAAATGCCAACAATCTCAACAATGGTCCTTGAGGGAACCAATTAACCCTGCCGCTGCCCTCGCGGCCGCGCCGGGTCTGAATGCGGCCGCGCCGGGTCTGAATGCGGCGTCGGCCTGATCGGACCACAAAAGAATCAATTAACGCAAAGCAAGACAACAATATTGCACTCGTGCGCTCTTCAGTGTGCACCTTGCGGCGGGCTAGGGACAACTAGATGTGGACAGTTTTTTCGAACTTACAGAATTTTTATTTGAATTAATGAATGAGAATCGAACCTATTTAGCCTTTATAATGAAGAACTCTTCAAATTGGAATCGATTCAGTGGTATCAGAAGTGTGAAATTAAAGACAAATCCCTATAGACTTCAAAGTACTTTCTAGTATAAAGATCTAGATTAATATTATTACGAACTCTTCAACGGCAGCACTGAAGGATATACCACGTAAGGCATATTGGCATGCAAAGAAATACATATAATACTAAAATCACATACTAGAATTGAAACTCTTTACTTTCGTTTCGTCGGGTTGAATCCAGCGATGAAATTCTTTGTTAATTCATACAAAGAATTTCATCGCTGGAACTCAATATTTAAGTTTGACGTTGTAACGTCCTCGTAAATTGATGTTATTATCATTAAGGCATAGTTTATTTGGTGACAGGAGGCATGTAAAGTATTATTTCTTGCCGATTCTAGAATGTGCGGCACGGCCGCGACTTCGGCCCTTCCCTTTGACGCGCAGATCAAAGCACACGCGCTTCTATTAGCTCTGATTACAGCGCACCACTCGACCCCCCCGCGCCGCCGCCGCGCCGCCGCCGACGCCGGCCCATTGTCTCCCGCGAGCGGCGGAGGGTTAAGATGCGTTCTAGTGTCATTGCTAGTTTCATAAATTAGCTTTGATGCGTCTGAGAGTTTTTAAGGTTAAGTTTTATGAATTTGTAACTAGCTTTTAGATTGTTAATGATGCTGTTGAGGTGGATGGGTGCTCGCTGTGCGTGGAGAGATAGCAGGATGAGCCCTGAAGACCATTGAACCTGTTAAGTATTCTTTATTAGCTGAGGGAGCTGAAGCGAGGAAATATACAGCAATAACAAAGTAATTGGTAAGTATGTTCTGAAGTCTAAAGTAAAAAGGAAGTGTAAAAAATCATTACTTTATTAATTAGGTTGGTATTTTCTTTCTTATCAGTTAAATGCGTTACTAATTCTGAATCGGTTCCGGCTAACTGATAAAAGCGAATGTTTATGCGTAGGTACCTATGGCTATTTAAAAACTTTTTATGTAATATCATGGAAATTGATGCCTAATTTCGTTTGGTTAAACAGTGGCGTTGGTGGTGTAATGGTCAGCATAGTTGCCTTCCAAGCAGTTGATCCGGGTTCGATTCCCGGCCAACGCACACTTTTTGCATTTTTTTACGTTAATCATTAAAGTTTTTATTTTTATTTTGAGAACTTTTCGTGTCTGTTCGTCGTCCGTATTTCGTAGTTATTATAACACACACAATTAGCTATATTCATTAGAAATCTAAAAAAAATGTGTGCAATAAGATCTATTATGCTGGGCTTCCGCAAATATCAACCTGACTGAATCTTCAAAATGCATATACTTGAAAAGCGATTTAAAGTATTTGATATTTACACTTATTCCGGGTTCATTCCCGGTAAGTGTTTACAACTTCGGAATATCCGATTTTGTGAAATCGTATAAAATACTCTTGAGTTGCAATACTTTTTCATAGATATGGCGTTCTCACACGGTTACAAAATGTTCTTCTTCTTATCTTTCATTAATGGCGGTCCACCGCGGTGTTTACAAAATGTTATATTAAGTTAAATATATAACATTTTTGAATTAGAGGTAGATTTTGTAACCGCTGTGTTCCGGGAGCACCAATAGAAGATATTGGAGAAATTGATGAGGTAAGCATGCTGGAAAAGTTATATTTACTCCTGACGTAGTCAGGGAAGAGTGAGAGGGTTTTTGTATGATTTTAGAAAATGGTTACGTATTATCGCAGTTTGTTTCACACATAATTATGTAGAATAAGAATTCTTATTATATGGTTTCACATCTCTATTTTCAAGCCAATGTCTGAATGAGAATATTAAAATTATCTGTCGCTATTGTGTTAGACGGTAATAGTAGGTAGATTGGGTCACAAGGGAGCAAAATGTCATATTTACGGCGAGGGCATACATTGAATTCTGAGCGTACTGTTAACGCCCAAGGTGGAAATAATTTTGCTACCGTGTGACACATACTGCTTTTCACATCAGCTATGAGGAAAATAAAAGATCTTGTAATGAAACAAATTTAATTATTTACACTCTCTAAAAGTGCTGAAATTATCAAAATTAACAAGAAAATTTGTGGTACCTATTTTTCAACCGACCCTGTGAGGGTGACAGATGTCACTAACACAATTAATAACCTTAAAATGCCAAATTCACAAAACTGTATTAAGATCAATCAAATTGTTTAAAAATACACACTATAAATTAAAATAACAATTATCTATTAAGCCAAAAGTGCAAGTATTGCGTTTATATTTTATACTGGCAACAAAATGTCCTGGAACAGAAAAGTGCCACTTTGATCCCTTCTAGCAGGGAAGAAAAGTCCCCTTTCCGAATAGCTGATGGGAAAAACATATGATATTTTATTATGATTCATATTTAAATATTTAGTTCTTCGACTGCATGCTCAATTGTGTATCGCAAGTGCTAAAGAAACAATAGTAAAGCTACGAATTTCATATTTAGAATACTATAGAATGACCACGACTTTATACGAAGAATCCGTTTCCCGCTTTTTCGTCATTTCTTTCCGTTAAGGATCGTTTCGAAAAATCTTTGCTTATTGCACCCCTAGGGTGCCCAAGGAATATCTCCTCCAAATTTCAAGTCCATATGTAGATTCAGCAGCTTAGGTTGTCTGTCTGTCAGTCAGTTAGGTTCGGAAGAGTTTTATATGTATACATAGAATATTTTTTTTAGTAAGTACTGTGAAGGTTGAAGACCTTCACGTCACCTCTATGGCCTGATATTTTAAAATAAGAACTACGGAGAATAACATATCGTTGTCATGGTCTGGTAGGTACGTCACAACCTCTCAAGCTTTTGATATAAAAACATTATGAATAAACAACCACTATAATATTTTAAATAAATGTATGAACGTATATTTCAAGGTTTAATTGAATAGCACTCCACAGTACCTATTTATGTTCGTTGTGAAAAAGTTAAAGCCTCTATAGTTGTTTTATTTTACATCTAGTCAATTGAAATCGTTCAATCTTGAATAAAATTGCTGTTTCTAAAGAAGCTATGGTCACCCTACTTCACGTCCCCACAGTCAACGCGTCTGCAATTAAGGCCAAATTGTGCGGAATCCAGCCTGTTTGCTCGCAGCGCCGGAAATTGTCTTCTGTCAATATTAGGGCCGACTGTACCCTTACACCGACTTACAGCGCCCTCCGATCAACTTTACATGAACTCTTGTGGCCATGATTTAGGGTTGCAATTTGGGATAACTTTGATTTTAACGAAGTTCATATAGTTTGGTCCTGGTTTTCTCGTTCTTATAATTGTGTATGATCGTCGAATCGTCTTGCAGGGGAGACAAACCAAATATTGATGTAATGGTGTGTGCGCTATTTTCGCTACCTATCAAGTAATACAACGTTATCGGGCAGTTAATAGTATAGCGTCAGCTTCTTAGGACAATATGGATATTTATTTTTTAAGAAAATCAGCGGAAACGATATAAAAATGTTAGAGGTAGAGGTGGGCGAATAGTTGCGGCACAATCACAGATATAAATACACATAGATAACGTGAACACCACAATCTGTATGAAAACCAACCGTGTCACTTTTTGCTACTAACTGGGACGCACCAAGAGAAGAGAATTTTCCGTTTTCCGCGTAAAATCGATTCAAAGTCGTCGCTTTTTTGGGCTATTACAGTTTATCATCACGCAACGAGGCATTGTCATAATTTTCGCGGACGACCGGCTGCAAAAACAGGCGCGCGGAACGTCAGTAGCGACGGTCAACCCCGACGCTTTGTCGGGGTTTAACTCCGGATTCGGACACGCGAAGTAGATGCATTTGCGTTATCCACTATTTTTATTTATATCTGTGGGCGCAATTTGAAACTAATTAGCTTAGGGCCACGACTCGATCCGTGTCTGAAGTTAAAGTTAAGACAGATAAACATTTATTAAATAAGCAGTTAAGGATAAGAATAGTAAGGATGGAACCGTACGCTTAACGAATTGTATAAAACAGTAAAGGCCCATTTAGATTATGCAAGTTTCTTGTACAAGAATCGGCAATAATTGTACGCAATTATTTTGTTGCAATAATAGTGTTTAAGAATTGTACCAAACGTAAGGTTTAGACTGAGCATTTTTTTTATTTCCACAATTTTATTGTATGGAATGTGCAAGAAAGTTGTATAATGTATATTTTGTTTGCCCATTTGCCTTTAATATTGTTTTAAATATATTTCATTTATTAGTTTTAATTAAATACCTACTCTTCTTTCTTGTACCGTACCTACATGTAATACACATGTAATATTTGATATCTTAGCCTAATTGTGCAAATTGTGGTTATAGAATTATCAACAAGTTTTTAGAGATGTTTGTAATTCTGTAGCTCTGCCTACCCCACTCTGGGAACGAAGGCGTGAGATTATGTATGTATGTATTTGATATTATAAATAAATGAGTCTGAGTATGAGTACCGAATCCTACTTAAAGATCAGTTCAGTTATTTCCAGCGATTAAATTAAAAAGTAATTATGAACGATATGTGAGATGAGTACCTATTCCATATTTTCGTTTGTTTGTCAAGGGGCTCGTATCCAATCGTGAAATGGTGAAAGTAATGACATTGATTGACAAAACAGCAAGCGGAACGATTATAACACTTTCAGTTTACATTGTAAATTCAGAGCAATTCAAAAGTGTACCAAATTTCAACTTAATCGATTCAGTAGATTCGGAGCCAATTAGCTCGAGTAATCCTATAGGTAACGGTTCCGTTTTCTTGACTGAAGGATTGTGGACGGTCCGCTAGGAGGTTTTTCTTTGCAGCTGACCCAGTTATCCTGAACAAGGTCCCCTTGCACCTTGTTCCGGGTCCGACCGGACATTACCACCATCTTAAAACCAACCACCAAGCAGCAATGTGCGCATGATTGTAGTAAACCAATTTCAGAGTGTTTCTAAAGCAATAACAGGGATTTTCCACAACGGCGTACACGCAGTGAATCTTGTCACGCTAAAGATTTGTCCAGATAAAGGTCACCAGCAAGGTCGAAGGTTAATTGCCTCGGGTCGGGCTTTGATTAATCAAGGGTTAGCTCCGCTTGCTTAGTTATCTAAACGTTTTAGACATCAACGTACGTACCTACTTAAGTTAAATCAAATTATCGAGATGGATGAAAATAATATATTATATTAAAATTCCTTTTCGTCGCCAAAAGCGATGTTCGCATTGTTGTGTTCCGGTGTAGGGATAAAACAAACCTGTGAGATGTCTAGCATAAAACTGATTCACCTTAGTCTTCAGCGTTTGTAGCGCGTTTGCTGTCTTAGGGTTGCAGCCGTAGGATTAGGTAGCTAGTGGCCTTTCAGCTCGTGTTCACTTTGCATTCCAAAAAAAAGTCTAAAAGCATCAATTAACATTTGAACCTATATATTGTGTTGTCCCATTTGTGAAATTACTGGTGTTTGTTTCCCTTGAAACAAATAAATAAATAAACCTCCTTATGCGCTGCCACTGCTGCCACAACACTTCCATTATAGTCCAGATTTTAAATGGTAGAATTAGTAGAGATTACCTGACGGTGATAAGTTCGCATTTGTATAATTTGTATCACGTATTTTTGTGTCATAAATAAATAAATTCGTTGTAGAAGTTTATGATACCTGAAGCCATGACAAGAAAATACACAAACGAAACGATCAAAGTCAAAATACCTAAACATACTTACTAAAATGTATGAAAATTATTAACGCGCCCCGTGTACGTATTGACAACACCTCGTACTCGGGCAACTGATTGTAAGGCGTGCACGATTTTTTTATGTTTTATTTTGCGAGCGGACTGCACAAATTACAAATGATGAATGTTAAATGTTTGATATTAATAGTAGTTAAAGGTTTAATACCTAGTTTTTTTTAGATTGAGCACTATTTCATTGCAATGATATTGACGTTGACTTTCGTGTGGTCATCGAGTCGGAAAGGTAAGTAACTATACTGCCCTCCTAAGCAAAAATGCAATAACTAAATTCAATAGCCAAAGCAGATTCAACTCTCTTCTGTTTGTAACTAGGTTGCAATTTCTACAGATGTTTTGTTTGAGATAACGCCATTATGCTTAGTAGGGCAGTATAATGTATGAAAACATGTCTGTTTTAGGCGTTCGTGCTACGGGTAGGATGAGAAATCTAGAATAGAAAAGCCGATTCCAAAAAGGAACGTAATGATCGAAAAGTTCGTGGTCGAGCCAAAGGCGAGATGTTCAGGATATATCATAAATGAAAAATTGTGGCTTTATTACAGTCAAATATTTCAAAAACCAACCGACAGATTGAATGAAAAACATGAAGATAACATAACTTAGGTTACACACCATTGCTACGTAACTGAAACAGAAATATGAAAGGGAAGTCCTTTATCTCCTTTCACCGGATGCAGTTAGACGCCATCTCGCGGGATTGCGATGTCAACAGAGATACGGCGGCTGAAAGGATCTAGGTCGCGGCCGCGCCGCCTGGCGGACTATTCTGGAAACTAGCCTCCGGCGCGAGAGTGCACGAATGTATGATATCCTTAGATCCTAATACGAGGGGTGATCCATACGTTTTGATAATCGGTATTAAAAATGGGAGATATGTAAATAGTTATATTTTAATTGGAATGAGCACACTTTCTATATTTCCGAACAGTTATTAACGTCATTTAATTGTTTTATTTTACCACTATAAAAATAATTTTACTTTTGGAGGTCAAAATGGCCAAATTTTGTACCTTCACTATGTCATCACCAGCGGGCCGATTATGGTCGTGTTTATCGACGTAGATAAGCGTAGATAAAACATCTGTCACTTTCTGACCAGTGTGTACCTAAGTGCGAGAGTGACGGAAGCTTTATCCACCGCGATAAAGGCGATCATAATACGGGCCCCAGCTCGTGATTTTTATGTAGTTGTTTTTGAACATTTGTGAATGAGAAGTAGTAGTCGAAAGTTAGGGCTAAATAACGGGGTGAGGTTCTGAAGCACAATTCCTGCCTAAAATTCGTATTTTTTTTTATTCAGCTTATTTTTATTATTTTGCCATAATTAGGATAGAATAATGTTATATAACTCTCCTAGATTATTTGAATTCAATTGCTAAAAACTAATGTCGCAGTATTTATTTGTAGGCCTCAATAATCCTGGAAAAGGCCGAAAAACCACCCTAAATTTTGGTGACAGAGCTGGAGATAAAAAAATCCACTGCAATGATAACTTATTTATCCTTTAAATCATAATTATAAATCAAGGTTTCATTTTCAATAAAAATATTTTTTATTAGTGTACCAGAATTTTTTCCACACAGCTCCAAATTATTACAAAACTAACTCTTATTTTTGCCGTCTTGTAAAATTGTTAGTAAATATGTTTTTGGTTTAGCTATCACAGGAAAACAAATGAATAATTTATACATTTTTTTTCTCTATTTTAAGTTTCATTAGTGCCATGGTATAGTCCACATTAAAAGAATATCATTATGTAGATGGTTCTTACTGAGTCTCAAAACTTATGGATCACCCCTCGTACTATAAATAAAAAGTGTGTTTTTATGTTTATTCATTTTTACGGATTACATTATTTAGGTGCATAGGGAGTTTCTAAGGAAGCTATAAACGACTTCTATGTGGATGAAGTTGCGGATAAACTAGTCTGTGAATGTAAGTTATTTGAGTAGAATTGCTTAGAGACCGGTCCTTGTATCTAGATCTTTAAACTTAGCGTGTCTTAAAGAAAATAGCCAATATTTCAAGGTTAGGCGTGATGTATTTTGTGATATTTATTGACTGCAGATGGAAGAAAAACTATTAAAAATGCACTGATGGGATTATACAATACAATACAATTCAAAAAACTTTATTGTACACCAAACAAAAACATTACAGAGAAACAGAACAATAAAAAATAACACAGGTAAACAACAGGCGGTCTTATCGTTGATTAGGAATATTTATTTATTTAAACTTTATTTTAAAATACACAAAGTAAGTACAAATGGCGGACTTAATGCCTTGAGGTATTCTCGTCCAATCAGCAATTGGGTCAAACAGAGACAAGTAGAGGTTGGTGCTAAATTACATAATATGTCATAAGTGTTATGCAATCACCTATGTAAACTTCATATACATATTTTGACAGAATTACACAATCGATAGCGTAAGCATATGCTCTGGCTATCCTTACCAGGTCAGTCAGGATGTCAACTACTAATCTCATAACATAAAGTGTTTACTATTTTAGAGCAAGCTATATTTATAACAATCATCTCGAAAACCAACAGAACTTCTTCAGACGTTTCCAGAATAAGCGCAGGAGCAGAGATTAATTCCTAGACGCAAACAGCACTGGCCAAGCCTTGCCAAAGAGTGTTTGCACTGCGTTACTACTGACACGTGCAACCGAGTTGTCTTCGAGAACGGAGCGAGTTTGGGGACAGCGGTAACGCTGCTTATTAGCTATCTACCTGCTAATTGGCTTAGGCTTTTGAAATACCTCAATGCAATGTTTCTATTTTCTTTCAGAAGCAACTTTTTGTTTCTTAAACAGAGATTTTAAAATGAATGAATGAATGAAGGAATGATATTTATTTTCCAAAGCAAGTCACAGTATACATTGCATGTTATGTCAAAAGTACCTACAAGAAATTACATTGGAATTGTCAAAAATATACGTACAATCAAATAAATAAATATAAAACATAAAATGCTGTGTGTTTGACAAGAATGATTAGCTGTGTGGTTGCCGGCTTAGAATAGTGCCACTCCATGTCTTCCCGTGGATGTCGTAAGAGGCGACTAAGGGAATAAAGGCTCGTAGTACTGTTAGGCGATGGGCTTGCAACCTGTCACTAATACGCTGGTAAACATCTTAGCCTGATTGTGCAAAATGTGGTTACAGAATTATCAACAAGCTTTTAGAGTTGTTGGCAATTCTGTAGCTCTGGCTACCCCAAACTGGGAATAAAGGCGTGAGTTTATGTATGTATGTATGTATGTAGAAATGAAGTCAGAATAATAATAAATATACAAAACTAAGGAGTTATCACCGTTAAGGATTGTCTTAAAAATAGCATGCAACCAAATTAGCATTTTAAAAAAAAACATAATAAGTCAAAACAACAGAAATAATAAAAACAACAAACAGATTAAATCAAAAAATAATAATTATGTACCTAATTATAAATTAAGGTCCATAAACTCTTTAACCGAGTATAATGGATGGATGGGTATATTTCTTGATATAGGGATAGACGACTCGTTCAATGCTTCATGGGATCTGTTTTTTTTTTTTGGCAAGGGGAAAGCACACCAGCACTCAGGCCACTAATGGTGAGTCGCATCTGAGATCCATAGACTACAAAAGCGTTGCCAACCCTGAGGACCACGATGGAAAGCCTCTAAGCCAGTTATTTCACCGGTTGTTTTATCCAACAATGCGATGCTGCTTGGCGGTGGGTTAATGGGTAAGGTGGTGGTAGCGATTGGGACGGACCCTGCACAAGGTCCTACAGCCACTAAAAAGTAAGAGTAAGTAACAGTGTTCCGTTGATTTCAGACAAGGTAAGTCTCGAAAAGTAGAAGTTTTAAACGACATAAAAACCCAAGGATCCAAGAAAAGATATTTTTTTTGTTTATTCACATTTACGATTCAAAAATCATAATATCTAGCTTCCCGAGAGGAAAATAAACTATTTAATACTAGGTAATGTCAAGATGGGCCTAAATCAGACGAAAAAAAACTTGTTACGCTAGTTCAAAGTTACGCATTTAATTATTTATTTTCAATCCGTTTGCTTAAGTTTTTACCTAACCTAACGTACAGTGGGCTGCAAAAGTGCATGGACAGTTCATAAAGATAATGCTTTGAGGTGCAAACTGACGCCTCACGCTCGTAGTGGTTCAATAAGATCGTACTAGATGGCGTTGTTGTAAAAAAACAAAATTAAAAAATACTTTATTCCTCATACTGACACCAGAGCCAAACACTTTTTCTTTATTTTATCGTTTATTATATTTTAGTATAGAGAAGATTTTAGAAGTATGAAATGTTAGTCAATTCCAAACTAAGAGGTTAAATTACCAAAAACACTTTTTCCATTGCGTGGAATCGAACCCGCGATACTCGGAGTCGTGAGTGAGAGCGGCGTTATACGCCATTGGACCATCACACATTTGAATATGAAGTCGAAATTAATAGTTTATTATGATTTGGTTATTTTCGCATTCAATGAAATAGAAACACGGTTAATATTACTATAAGGAGGGTAGACTAAAGATTTATAAATACCACACTGATTATTACAAAGACTTTGCTCGTTCGTTCGTTAGCTGCTTAATCGATTGCCTTTTTTGTGTAGATTTTACTTTCGTTAAATTTTTCTTAAAAAATGACTTCTCGTTGCAATATTGACCTGGTCAAAAGATCGCAAATAATTGCCTTGCACAGTGAAGGCAGAAATTTGTCAGAAATTGCAAGAGAAACCGGTGTGAACGTAAGTAGTAATTTATTTAAGTACTCAGATTTTTACAAAAATATTTTCTATTTCATCTTTTTTATATCTTTAATGGTTATTAGAAGTTTCCGTTTTTGTTTACAGAGGAAAACTGTTGTTTTATGGGTACGGCGGTTCGAAGAGGAGGGATCTTTGCTACCCCGGCAAAGAACGGGAAGACCACTACTCATAAGCACATCCCAGCGTCAAGCCATGGTGAGGGATTATGAGGAAGACGGATTCAAACCAACAACCCACTACGCTGGTTTATTCAATACAAGTGCGGATACTATTCGCCGTGTTTTACATAGTGAGGGTCTGCATCATCGTAGGCACGCTGTCAAACCCTTGCTAACAGAAAGCCATAAAAGAGCAAGGTTAGAGTTCGCTTTGGAGTATCTAGATTTCGACTGGAGCAATGTCATCTTTACGGATGAAAAGACTTTTAAATCCAGCCAACACGGACGATTAAGCTTGTGGCGCCGAAACAATACCCGGTATAATGACAACCATGTAGTGCCCAACATGGAATCTGGTCGAATAACCGTAAATATGTGGGGATGGATGAGTGCGGCTGACCCAGGAGAACTGGTTAAACTTCCCAGTCGAGCGAACAGTGTTCATTATGTGGAAATGCTGGAGGACACCATGTTGCCCACCGTTCGCAACGTGTATCCAGAGGAGGAGTTGCCGGTGATAACGTTTGTGCAAGATAACTGCCCAATACACCGTTCACGTAGTGTGCGGGAGTGGTTTAGTCAGCACAATAATATAAGGGTTATTCCCTGGCCTTCCAGGTCACCGGATTTAAATCCTATCGAAAATTTATGGGGTATTATTGTCCAACGTTGGGATCACCAGAATGAGCGAACTCCGAACGCCTTGGAAGAACATTGTTCAAAAATTTGGGATAGTATTCGAGGTTCCAATCTGTGTCAGAATCTTATCGATTCAATGCGTTCCCGAATGCAAGCGGTAATCGAACAGAGGGGGGGTTATACTAGGTATTAAAGTTTAGTATATAGTAATACAGTGGTCAAGTGGAGATCGGGTTAACGTAACTAATTAATACAAAAGTGACAATTATTTTCGCTTTTTTTACGTGTCTATACTATTTTATAGCAGTTAATTATCTTATTTTAAATATTTAAAGTCAAACAAATCACACACCATTTATACACGAAATTTCAGTTATTATCCTTATATAAGTGATCCTAACTGTATAACATAGTTAAACATAATGCATTTGACAGTTAAGGTAACCCGGTCTCTAAATATGTTAATAATTACTATATGTTATTGTGGTTTAATAGCTTCAATCTTCTTTCTGATTTCGGAAACGAAACTTAAGCTATTACCTCAGTAATAAAAGTTAAGTAGTAGGTAGTCGTTTCATTGTTACAAAGGTAATTTGTAAAAAAAACTATCTAAACAGTTCACTGAATTAAAATGTTATACAAGGAATAAAGATTTTTCATTTCAAATAACAAAAGTTGTATCATTTCTTGAAACTATTATTTCAAAAGATAATACATTCGTTTATTAATTACTATGTGAAACAAGATAAATTAAAAAAGATATTGTAAGCAGAATCGATCTCCCGACCCACGGACTGACTCCGCGAAATCGAAGTGCCAACTAACTAAGCCAACGGCCCTTCTAGTTAAGTGGTGAAATTATCGATTCTAATACTAAAACGTTATATAGTTGAAGCAAACAACAATATAACTTGTTCAATTAACAACGCCATCTAGGTTGTTTCTTACGAACGTGGCATCACGTGTTCACAGCATTATAGACGTTAAGGTGTCCATGCAATTTTGCAGCTGACCGTACATTCGACCAAGAAAGTCCTTTACCACTTTTGGATCTTAACGCCATACAAATAGAGTCGGAAAGTGAGTTTCTTTGTCAACTATAACTGGAAATTTTCTTCAGTGAAAAATATAACTGAGAGAGAGATGGGTTTAGGAGAAAAATAAATTAAACATTAAATTACACCTTATATATATTTATTGATTACATAAAAATAACTTTGCTGAAACATGCGTCCTAATCCCCACTCACAAGCATCTTAACAGATTATAGTATCCAGTAGGTGTTTTTTAAAGTTCTAGAATGATACTGTAGGCTAACAACATTTCTAGCTCTAGCGCAACTCCGGTAACATAATCTCCAGATTTTTCCGCGCCTTTGAAGTCGACGCGAATCACGTGACAATGCGCCCCTATGCGATAATTAGCCAGCTTTGAGCCGGAATTAGCTCTCTCCGCGACTCTGTCGCTTGTCGCACCGCTATTGACGACACGGGCGACACTCATGCGACACAGAATCTACGTGACATGGGACTTACGTATGTTAATTTCAGGATTTTCAACAGATACGTCAGATTTGATATGTAGCTGGAAAGCATGATTATAAAAGTTTCCTTCTTTTCTGAACCGGAATAATCTGGTTAGAATATAATAAAGGTTAAGCTAGTAGCCTTCACTGAACTGCAGCTCTATTCTACCAGGTAAAACCATATTGATTTTGAACTGTCATCTTATTGTCAACAGTGACAGTAATGGACATCGTTCTCTTTTATGACATCATGCCTCCTACCATGCCTAGCCTACGCAAAACTTGGAAGTTTACATCCAAAGTGAAAAACAAAATTATTACTGCCAATGTGGAATGGAACGAAGCATGCTGAATATTAAAAAAAATGCAAAAAATTCGTCTCTCAAAAATCAGAAAAATCACAAAAGCCAAAGATGCTTTAAGCTACGCTAAAATACTAAAATGAAAGTGGGCAGGGCACGTAGCAAGGCTACAGGACGAGAGGTGGACTAACTAGCAGGGTAACAAAGTGGAAGGGTCCACAAGGAAAGCGTCTCAAAGGCAGACCTCATACGAGATGGGTAGACGAAATAACAAAAATAGCTGGCCACGGCTGGCCGCAAATAGCTCAAGATAGAGAAAAATGGAATTCTTTAGAGGAGGCCTTCACCTTCGCCTGAGGAGGGGTTCTTGTAAAAAAAAAACACTTTTATAACAATGTAAATAGTATTAATTCAATTTTTTATTTTCTTTTTTACTTTAAAACTCTGTAAAAACTAGAATAGACCCCCAGTTGAAATGCGCTGTAAATACAGGCTGTCCCAGAACTCAGAATATAAAATACTGCATAATAAAACTCACTGTATAACGGTTCAAAATACACGTACATATTTAACTTTTTAATACGTCTAACTATCCTACGTCTAAGTTGGTCCTGGCTTCCTGAAATAAGTCACGTATGAAATCTTCTAGAAAATATATGCATAAACTTGCACGTCGCCACTTGTTGACTCTTCCGAAACTTCAATTTGTTAGATAAGTTAGCCGCGTATACTTGGCGGAGTCATTGCACTACTTGAATTGCAATTGGAATTTCCAGGACAGGTTGCTTTGCATTTCAGCTTTTCAAACATTATGGAACGTTCTAGAACTTTTATTAATAGCTATGCCGTGATTCAATATTCTTCGTCTTATTTCACTACTGTTTGAGAATAGAATAATAAAGGTCATATTTAAATGCGTGTACAAAATAATGGAATAAAAAAAACAACTGAAAATCGAAAAACAAGCTATATATAATCTATAGAAAATTATAAGAGCATGTACTTATTGATATTTATAACAATTTAAATTTAACTTGAATATTGGAAAAGGTGTTCCAGGCGGGGACAAGCTAGTCCAATTTTTTTTTTTTCAAGAAATAAGTTTTGAAATTCATTGCTTGTCCCCGCCTGCAATACCTTTACCAATATTCAAGTTAAATTTAAATTGTTATAACTATCAATAAGTATATGCTGTTACAATTTTCTATAGATTATATATAGCTTTTCAGTTGTTTTTTTTATTGCGGTCGGGTTTTTTGTTTATTTTTAATAATTTAATTTATTTAACTCTTTTTAGTTTTTATTAATAAAATAGTGGTTTAATTAATTATTACCAAGCAATATATGAGCTCTGGAGCTTAAATTTTTAATGTCGCGAAGCTACAAGTGATTTCGCTTGTTATTTGAAGCGATACTCTCTTTCTAGCGAAAGGAGTTTATTACTTAACATTTACGTATTTTTGACTTTCCTGTCAAAATAGTAGCATAAAAGTGTTATAATGTATATATATATTTGGAATGCGCTATTTAATAGCTTTCATTTGATACCCATATTGTTATAATTATTATTTTTTATTCCCCTTCTACATTTTTTTCCGCGGACGCCATTTTGATATATTATATACCCTATGTTACTTCGGCAATTAAGACAAATCGAATGACACCTCATATGTTAAAATCCGTCAAGCCGTTTAGGCTGCAGAGCGTGCCCAGAAATAGACATACATACATACATACATACATACTTACATACGTACGCTCGAAAAACATAACCCTCCTTCTGACGCAGTCGGGTAAAAAGGAAAATAATGAACTAACTACCTAAGCCTGGTTACTAGGTAGGTACTTGTGCTAATTATTAATTAAGGTGCATAGTTCTGTGGCCCTAGTGAGAATGGATAAAGTCGACTAAGCTCGTAATAAAACAGGGTATATCATGTATAGAGTACAGTAGACTTACACCGTTTTTCGTCTGAACCTCGGATGACTTGCATCCTTTTTCACTATAGCCAGAGAGTTATCCCAAATTGCAATAAAGGCGACTCTTTAAAGATGTAATTTTTCCTAGACGCATCGTCCACATACTTCTGAAAATATATACCTACGTATCTGTCGTGCACTTATTTGTTTTGGAAAAATGGCTAAGGTAATTGACATTATTTTATCACTATGAACAGGAAATTAGTACCTATGTTTTCTGTGGTTACCTATCTGAAACACTAAAAAACGTTTGCCATAATTTTCATTTCCCATAATTTTCATTTGTCCGAATGTCATTTTTTCTGAAACCGTTTAACTTTCCTGAATTGTTGTAAGATAAACCTAATCTAACATACAGGTTCTGTAAGTATACAGGGTGACTGGAAATTCGCCGTATTCCTTGAAGGGGGTTATTCTACAGCTCATTTGTAATGATTTGAGTCCAGTCAACCAGGGGTCAAAACTCATCGGTTTACGAGTTATTCACGTTATTAGATTATTTAAAAAAAATACCCGTTTTCGACCTAAGACTAGTAATTGTGTAAAAATTGCGTCATTTAGAAATAAAAAAACCATTTTTCAAATATCCAATGAACTACTGATTACAAAAAAATAATGCAAAATTTTACAAATAAAAGGATTTGAAGTTAGAAGTCCTAGTATATTTTTTCCAAATTTTGTAACATTTTAAAGCATTACTAAAAAAAAGTACAGTACTTCGCGTAGAAATTACAGGAATAGTTTGCTCAATTCATAAGCTTTCTAAAAAGGTACAATTTATGATATTTTAAAATTAATTTTTATTTGAAATTTTACAATTAATAATATAATAGCAGAAATGTTCGCGGTTAAGCTCCATCGTTTCAACCAAAAAACGCGGAAAGTGTTGTAGTAAAATATGGAACGCACTTTATGTTTTTGACTGGACTTAAATCATTAAGTACAAATGACCTGTAGAATAACCCCTTTCAAGGGATACGGCGAATTTCCAGTCACCCTGTATCTCATTAAACATTTTGCAAAGTTATTGGGTTCAGAATAAAATGAAATTAATGTTTGCGATAGGATACTGTTTTCTGTGTTATGTTTAAAGCAAAGGTTATTTTTCACTTTAAATGAGAGAAAATAAATTAAACACCAAATAATTTATTAAAAGAATTGCACCCGTATGTTTCACAGACAAAGAACATCGCGTGAGAATGAGATCCTCCTGTAGCGTGACACGAGATTTGAAAAGGGACCAACTACCTAGTAGGTAAGAGATAATAATGAATACACGCGAACATAACTCATGATCAGAGAATCTCCTCGAAATACGTACTCAATGTTAATTAATTTTGGAATAGATTCAGTCTCCGATAAGGGTAAATATTTGTGTGATAATGATGCGACGACGCGCTGGCCTAGTTGGTAGTGACCCTGCCTACGAAGCTAGAGGTCCTGGGTTCAAATCCCGGTAAGGGCAGATATTTGTGTGGTGAGCGTGAATATTTGTTCCCGAGTCATGGATGTTTTCTATGTATTTAAGTATATATTTCTCTATATAAGTATTTATATCGTTGTCTAGTACCCATAGTACAAGCCTAGAGCTTAGTTTGGGACTAGCTCAATTGGTGTGACATTGTCCCCTGATATTTATTTATTTATTTATTTAAAGGCCTTTGCCCAGCAGTGGGACATTATGGGCTCATAATAATAATAATAATAATAATAATGATAATATGTGTAATGGTATTTTTTCAGAGTTTTGGATGATTTCCATGCTATAGTTGTCCAGTACTCTAGTGAAAGTTTAAAGCCCCTGGATACATTTGATTTGATTTAACACTGAATGTCTTTGAGATACACCACATGTAAATATAAAATATACGATATAAAAATGTCGTGAATCTTAATCTGTTATACTTATGTTAATAATATAATTTATCGTTCCATTAACCAGTTTTATTTCGCTATTTCCACAAAATCTGTCTATTGGTGACCCCCTTTTCACAGAATGTCTCCAACAGGTAATTCCGCACAAACCAATTATGAAATTCAAGCTATTGCCCCGAATGACGGATGTTTTCTTTATCTCGGGGCAATTGTACTTTGTCCTAATTAAAGGGCAGTTTTGGTACAAGGCAGCAATTAATTAGCATTTAGGGCTGAGAGGGTCGGACAGTGGGTCGGGATATATGACATGTCCGTAATTGCCGGGCGAAGTCTGGGGACCATGTGGGATGGTTGGCTTATGGAGTACTGAACTATAGCCATAGTAATGTTAGAGCAGTCTTTGTTAGTTAGCTGAGTATTTCTGTTGACAGTCTACAAAGGGGTCAGAAGGTGAAGCAATTGAGTAACATTCCGTGTCCCAAAATTGTATTAAATATCTATAATTCTATATTATTTACCAACAAGTATTTTGGTGTGGTTTGGTGAAATTTTTAATTTTAATTTTAGTTACAAACTAGTTGAATATTTAACCTATAATCCTGTAAAGTAACATTTCGGAATACAATAAGCTGTTGAGTACCGAAAGGTGCTCAACCACTCAATCTACTAGGCTAAACTTAGAAAATTTTGCGACAGTTTTGTTCACAATCATTGTCGTGTTGGCTCGATCTCTACGACACAGCTTTCTTTGAGTGATCCTGTAAAGGCTGCCACAGACCAACAAATCAGAGACGTATATGTATAACTTTCTCATTCTAAAAAATAACTATGTCCTCTCGGCCTGTCATTCCGACCGTGGGTTTGTGGGAGCCTTAAAAGATTCGCCTGCCAGTTTGTATCCGCAATTAGGTTAATTTAAATCTCCAAGGTTGTAATGTATCGTTAATCTGAAATATAAGTAGTTTATCCAAAAGCAAATAGAATATATATATATATATATATATGTTAAGGCTACTTACAACTACACACACATACACGCACACGTATCAACGCGAATCCGAGCCAGTCTGCTACCTGAGGACAACCGGCTCAACCACTATGACGTCAAGCCACATATCACGACATCGGCAGCCAATGGGAGTCCTCGCATATCACGACATACGCGATCTGCAGCCAATACAGAGCCGCGCTACGCCCCCACCGAAACGCAGCTTTGACGACCTACGGGCTTTTTGAATGTCATGCACTCACCGCTCTTGCTCGCTTTACCATCGTCGCATAAAGTCGCACAGCTTTGCCTTTTTTATATAACCTTTAAGCGCACCTAATTTAAGCTTTTGTAAAGTTCATTTAATCTAATTAGTAATTATACGCTAATTTAAACAGTCTCAGCTTTCGTTACTTTCTACCTGCCATCCGCATCTTCAAGACTATCCCAGAGCCTAACTCGTGTCTAGACGCACAGACATAAAATTGATCCATCGGACCGGAATTGGAGCCTGAGCCTGGATGGACTGGATGTGAGAGCGCATTGGCTACAGTTTGAAACGACAGCGCGAGGACGCGAGGACGCGCAGAGCTTTTGGTGAGACGAGCCAGCCACACTCCTAACCCTTGTCCTATTCGTTTGCGTGATACCGTGCCCATTATCAATTTCAGTGTTTGAGTTACATCGTGATCGCCTTCACACGTCTGCTGAGTCGCCGTCGCACGCGCCCGCAGCCGTAACCCGCTACGGTTACGCAACCGCCGCCACGTGCTCGCGGTTTCTGTAGGAGGTGTTTGCAACCGTAAGTACCGACTTTTACAAATCTCCAAAATGAGTGACGACGAAAAAACTTCAGTAGATGATTTTCAGCTCGCTTCTGATGCAACCAAACAGAAAGACATTCTGAATCAGTTGAGCAGAAGGCGAGGATCGGTTAAGTGTAGGTTAACTAATTTTAGAAAATTCGTCGAATTATTTGAGGGCATTGAGTTAAACGAGACGCAAAGTACAGAGTTAAATTTACGCATGCAAGGAGCTCAAAATTTGTTAGTTGAATTTACTAAAATTCATAATCATATGGAAAATATTATAGCGGAGAGTGAACTTGAAAAGCTCTTAGAAAAACGCGAATCATTCGAAAGTGATTATTACAGCATTTTGGCTAAGACCCAGTGCATGATCAAGGGTGCAAAGACCGCCGACTGTTGCAAGTCTGCACACTCGCCATCAAATATTGCGCAGGTTGTTAAGCTCCCCACTATCTCGTTGCCAACTTTCGATGGGTCATATGAGCACTGGTTAGAGTTTCGCGATACCTTTTCATCTTTAGTACACTGCTCTCAAGAAATAACTAGCATACAAAAATTCCACTATTTAAAGTCATCACTTAAGGGAAACGCACAGCTGGTTATTGATTCACTTGAGTTTTCCGCTGATAACTATAGCATTGCGTGGGAGCTACTGTTAAACCGTTACGACAATAGTAGATTACTCGTACATAATCATGTTAAGGCTCTGTTTACTATTCAACAAATAAGTAACGAGTCACCGGCCCAGTTGAGGAAACTAATTGATACCATTCTTAAAAACTTACGCGCATTGAAGCTTCTAGGTGAACCCACCGAACATTGGGACACGCTCATTATTTATTTAATGGTATCTAAACTGGATTCCACAACTGAGCGCGAGTGGGAGCAATATAAAAGTACATTGTTACCTAAGTCACGCGATTCCAAGCCAGCCCTCTGCGTTGATGATTTGCTCAAGTTTGTTAGGGACAGAGCAGATATGCTAGAAACACTTATAGTATCGCACAGTAAGTCTAGCACACACATTTCGCACGAAACTAGGAAACTATTTACTAGGGCACCGAGTACTCCTAAACTGCACTGTAACGTAGTCACTGACAAGCCCGCCTATAAGTCGTACGTTAAACCGCTAGCGCATGGGACGTTATGTTTAATGTGTAAAGGCAAGCACCCGCTGTATTCCTGTCAAGTATTTCTCGATACAACGTTGCTAGATAAACTTAAGTTCGTTGAAAACATGAAGTTGTGTGAGAACTGTTTGCGATCGGGTCATGCAGCGAATGATTGCAGATACGGTCCGTGTCGAAAGTGTAACAAAAAACATAATTCACTAATTCATAATGAGGTCGCAGACGTCCCGTCGGTGAGCCTGCACGCGCAAAACAAGCCATCGACTTCATTTAATCCCGGCGCAGCTGATAGAAACGGTATTGCACACGCACAGCAACCGCGACAGGTAAATAACGCACACATAGACTTGAATGCACAATTGTCTACGATGCAACCTGTTTTGTTGTCAACAGCGCTCGTCGAGATCCCTGATAATTTAGGTAATTATCATATGGCCCGCACGATTCTCGATAGTGGCAGCGAATGTTGCATAATTACGCAATCATTATGTAATAAAATTAAACCGCAAATCATACAGTCCATTCAAACAATAAGAGGAGTAGGGAATTCAGTCTCACAATGTTCGCAAAAGTGTGAGATAGAAATAAAATCCCTTGTTGATACTTTTAGCACGCGTATTCAATGTCTAGTTTTGCCACAATTAACTTCGACATTGCCCACATTTACAATTAATCGCGATATGTTTAAAATTCCAGGTAACGTTAACCTGGCAGATCCAACGTTCTACGAATGTAAATCAATCGACCTGTTATTGGGTGCGGATGTATTTTGGGATCTTTTGGACGTTGGTAAAATGCGCTTAGTTAACGGGCCATACTTACAGAACACTAAGTTAGGTTGGATCGTTTCGGGATCTATTCAGTCTTATACGCGCACTAAGACGATTAGGTGTAATTTCACGCAGTCACTAAATACGCATTGTTTAGACGACCAATTACGCAGGTTCTGGGAGATCGAAGAGTTGCCAATAGGCGCGCCTTTACCCGACTCGCGCAGCGAGGAGGAACGTGCATGCGAACATCATTTTGTGACGACAACAAAACGGGTTGCTAACGGCAGATTTTGTGTACAAGTTCCGTTAAAAGAATCAGTCGAGGTTTTAGGAGATAGCCGTGCACAAGCCGAAAGACGTTTTTACGCGCTAGAAAAACGTTTGCAAAGTAATCCGACTTATAACGATATGTACAAGGAGTTCATTAAGGAATACATTCAATTAGGTCATATGTCTCGCATCGATAGCTACGGAACTCCTCATTATTTCATGCCGCACCATGGCGTGTTCCGTGAACACGCGACCACAACCAAATTAAGAGTGGTCTACGATGCCAGTGCAGCGTCAACCTCCGGGAGATCGTTCAATGATTTGCAGCTCGTAGGACCACCAATTCAAGGTGACTTGTTGGCTATTTTATTGAGATTTCGCGAGAATAGGTATGTAGCATGCGCAGATGTTGAAAAAATGTACCGACAGGTTTTAGTAGATGAAAAACAACGTGATTTGCAGCTCATACTTTGGCGCGAAAATCCATACAATCCCCTTGATGTGTATCAGCTGAACACGGTGACGTACGGGACCGCATCAGCGCCTTTCTTAAGCTGCAGGTGTTTAAAGCAACTGGCGCAGGAATGTACGGATCCGGAAATTGCTAAAATAATTAATGATTCATTTTACGTCGATGATTTTATTTGTAGTTTCTCTGACAAAGCGAAATTAACTCAAATTTGTAAAGATGTTACAAAGGTTCTAGATTCAGGTTGTTTCCCGTTACGCAAATGGGTGTTTAACTTTAATTGTACAGGCCAAGATTACGTAAGACATGATTCAAAACCGCTGTCACTAGGCGAGCACGCGCAAAGTAAGACATTAGGTCTAGGCTGGTACAACGATTTCGATGAACTACATTTCTATTCGCAACATAGCAACCATAAAGAACTTGTAACAAAACGCACTATTTTATCTAGTACATCGCAGGTTTTCGATCCTTTGGGACTTTTAAGTCCGTTTATAACTATAGCGAAAACTCTCATACAAAGGTTATGGCTTTTAAAACTAGATTGGGATGCACCGGTTCCCGATGACGTCACGCGGACTTGGAATCGGTTTGTAAACAACCTGGCCTTACTTGACAATGTTCGTGTACCGCGTAACGTCATGTGCAACGATCCTGTATATAAAGAACTTCATCTATTCTCAGATGCGTCCCAGGTGGCTTATGGAAGTTGCGCTTATATCCGCACGATCGATTGTAAATCAGCTGTTACCGTCCGGTTGCTATGCGCAAAAGCGCGAGTCGCGCCATTGTCGCCCGTAAGTATACCGAGATTGGAGTTAATGGGAGCTTGTGTAGGCGCAAGATTATTTGTTAAAATCAAAGACTCACTACGTTGCCAGTTCGATAACGTTACGTTTTGGACGGACTCGACAGTCGTATTAGGTTGGCTTCGTATGCCGCCTAACATGTTAAAAACCTTCGTGCAAAATAGAACCGCAGAGGTTAACGACCTAACAAAGGGCTATTCATGGCGTCACGTGAGCGGCAAGAATAACCCGGCCGACTTAGTTTCGCGCGGTCAGCATTTGGATGCTCTCATTGACTCCAGCCTCTGGTGGGAAGGCCCGAATTTTCTACAAGATCCTAGTTTAAATTACTCAGGTTCGGATACGCTCGTGCTGCCTGAAGGTTCACAGTTGCCTGAGCTTAAATCCTGTAGTATGCGAAGTCTAATGTGCAGTCAAACTGATAACGTGTTATTCCCATTTAACAGATTTTCTCAGTTCGATCGCTTAAAGCGCGCGGCGAGCTACGTACTGCGCTTCATTCGTAATGCGCGCATTAAAGATAAGAAAAGACGTCGTCTCGACGCGCTGACGGTGGACGAACTGAATGAATCTGTGTCCGCGCTGGCGAGGCTGTCGCAATCCGAATCATTTATTGACATTAAAGACGCATTAATTAGCAAGCGTTCGGTAAAGGGTAATTTATCAAAGCTAAATTTGTTCATAGATAATGATATAATACGTGTTGGTGGACGAATCGAAAATTCAACTGAATTTAGTTTTGATAAAAAACATCCGATGCTGCTTTCAAGTAAACATCATTTTACATTACTTTTGTTTCGCTACGAGCACAAACAGCTGTTCCACGCAGGACCGCAACTACTTTTGTTTTCTCTCCGCGACTCGTGGTGGCCTATAGGTGGCAGAAACCTCGCTAGAAAGGTGGTCCAAAGTTGTGTGACGTGCGTTCGTATGCGAGGCAAAATATTATCACCCATAATGGGCAACCTACCTAAGGAGCGTCTAGACCCAGGTTTTCCATTTTTAAATTGCGGGGTGGATTATGCTGGACCTGTGCTCATATTAAACCGCAAAGGTAGGGGAGCTCAAACAAGTAAGGCGTACATATGTTTGTTCATCTGTTTCACCACGAGAGCTGTGCACTTGGAACTAGTCAGCGACCTTTCATCTGACGCCTATTTATTAGCGCTTAAGAGATTTATTTCACGTCGCGGTAAACCGGCTATGATATTTTCCGATAATGGTAGAAATTTTGTAGGTTTAAAGAATGATTTCGCAAATTTTTTAAATTCGTGTTCTGATGAAATTAAAGAGTACGCTACAGCTCAAAGCATTAAATTTATTATGGGACCTCCGTACGCTAGTCATTTTGGAGGTTTGTGGGAGGCTGGTGTCAAAAGTTGTAAACATCACCTGCGACGTGTGATAGGAGACGCGCATCTAACGCACGAGGAGTTCAGTACGGTATTGACGCAAGTCGAAGCCATCCTGAACTCCAGGCCCCTAAGTCCTATGTCCACAGATCCGCAAGATTACTCCCCCCTTAGCCCAGCTCACTTCTTGGTTGGCCGGCCTTTGACTGCTCCTGTTTGCGCCGCGCTGAATGAGGTTCCCGTTCACCGCCTTTCACGCTACCAACGAGTGGAGCAGATACGCCAGCATTTTTGGACTCGCTGGTCTAAAGAATACGTGTCGGAGCTTCAAATCAGGACGAAGTGGAGCTGCAACAATGCTGACCTGAAGGAAGATGCCCTGGTCCTGATTAAAGAGGACAATGCACCGCCTCTGAAGTGGAGCTTGGGGCGAATCATGCGAACGTTTCCAGGCAAGGACGGAGTCGCGCGAGTGGCTGATATTCGGACGGCTCATGGCATTGTGCGGCGAGCCTTTTCCAAGATTTGCCCACTGCCACTGGAGCAACAGTCGTAGAATTTTAACTACTTTCATGTTGGAATCTGGTGATTCCAAGGCCGGGAGTTATGTTAAGGCTACTTACAACTACACACACATACACGCACACGTATCAACGCGAATCCGAGCCAGTCTGCTACCTGAGGACAACCGGCTCAACCACTATGACGTCAAGCCACATATCACGACATCGGCAGCCAATGGGAGTCCTCGCATATCACGACATACGCGATCTGCAGCCAATACAGAGCCGCGCTACGCCCCCACCGAAACGCAGCTTTGACGACCTACGGGCTTTTTGAATGTCATGCACTCACCGCTCTTGCTCGCTTTACCATCGTCGCATAAAGTCGCACAGCTTTGCCTTTTTTATATAACCTTTAAGCGCACCTATTTTAAGCTTTTGTAAAGTTCATTTAATCTAATTAGTAATTATACGCTAATTTAAACAGTCTCAGCTTTCGTTACTTTCTACCTGCCATCCGCATCTTCAAGACTATCCCAGAGCCTAACTCGTGTCTAGACGCACAGACAATATATATATATATATATCAAAAATATATATATATATATATCAAGGGACGATCTCACACAAATTGACCTAGTCCCAAACTAAGCTCTGGGCTTGTACTATGGGTACTAGACAACGATATAAATACTTATATAGAGAAATATATACTTAAATACATAGAAAACATCCAAGACTCAGGAACGAATACTCGGGCTCATCACACAAATATCTGCCCTTACCGGGATTTGAACCCAGGACCGCTAGCTTCGTAGGCAGAGTCACTACCAACTAGGCCAGCGCGTCGTCAAATGAAATATGAAATAAATAATGATGGGCAAATTGGCCTATATGACCAATAACGACCAGCGATATGTCACCGGATAGGTAATTCTAAGTTGTAAAACTATTACTATGGCAGGTTGTTCGAAATCTTTGGGCGAAATAAATTATCGTCATGCAAAGACGGCGGTATTTCATAGTAATTATGCTAAAGTCGTCTATGTAGGCGTCCCGACGATCCAGATTAAAAAAAAAACTCCCAGTTATTTGAGGTTTCCCGCTTCACAAAATCGTTGTAGAATTAAAAAGGATATCCGATGATATAGTGCTTATTGTTATTGGTTTCTAGGCCAGCGTTCATACATTTTTGCCCATCATTCTTTAAATTTGTTACATTAGTAATAGTTTTCTGATTGTGAAATCCTATTTATGACAAATTTAATGACAATTCGAACTCACGATGCAACAGGACAAAAATATATTGGGATAAATAATGAACTTCTCATTCTGTCATTTCGCGACGTTTTTTTTTGCCAAAGTCGTTTTAAAATGGAAGGTGCCCTAACCTCAAAGCGAGCGACCTGCGCGACGTCCATCGGCTCCAAGCAATAGTTTTAAGTGGGCAGTCGATGCGACGCAATCAGAGGCGGCGGCGCAGATCAAAGGCGCTCCTAATGGCTTTTAAGGAGGGCGCGACGAAGTGGGGGCCAGGGGTGGCAACCCTAGCACTCTACAGCTTCCTACACACCGTACACTGGGCCCTTTGTTAATAGATGCAAAACGCCAAGCCGTATTGAAGCGGCGATGTATGCGTAAATCTCCAGTGAGAGTTGAAGTGGTAGGGTTGCACTCGTTTTTTGTCTCAACGCTTGTTTTCTAATGAAAGCCACTTGAGCCCTTGTTTGAGTTTCGGTCGTTCGTCAATTTTCGTGGAATATTTGAGGTACTTGCGATGGATTTTATGGGAAAATGGCTGATTTTTGGTGATTAGGAGTCAAGGATCTTTATCGGTTTGTTAAGTGGTTGTAACTGGATAGCAAAATTGAGTTGGGTTAGGTTGGGAACTTTTGGATTTTAGTATTGACTAGCCATTTACTACATTTGAAAAATGTTTTTATCGTAATTCACAAGCATATAAAGACACACAAGGTGTAAACTACTAAATATTTGTCTTGTTATTATCTTTAAAGTCATTATTCAGTATTTTTTGCCGACTATGTATTTCTCTAAACATAATAATGTAATTATGTTTAAGCATGTCTAACACCAATCTTGCAAGCTTGGTTTAGTTGGACAATTTGTGTAAGATTTTTTTTTATAATGTTAGGTAGGTTGTTCTAATTCTTAATTTCAATTCATTTCTTATGTTGATACTTGATATTGTCGATGATTTCGCCAATTTCAAAATGATCATCTACGTAATAATAATAATATAACATTTTAAAGGCTTATAATAATTTTACGACGGATATTATAAGCAGTTAGAAAATTAAACGGGCAGTAGGTAATTTAATTTTTAATGGCAATAAAACATGAGCAGTTATTTGGTCGGTTATTTAACTCCAAAATATCTGTTCAATAAATGCTCAAGCAGTTTAATAAAAAAGTGGGCAGTAAAAATGATGAGGCTGTAAGTACTGTTTTCCTGACGTACGTTAGGAAAACAGTACTTACAGCAGTTTACGGTGAGCTGTAAAATTCGAATGTCACACCGGTAATGGTTAGGTAAAAACTGGTAAGAAAGACCAAAAAAGGTAGGTTAGGTTAGTTAGTTTTTATACGCCCGAAAGGCGAACCGCCCAGGAAAAGGATCTTGACTTAGCGGCAAAGTCGTAGGTAAGATCAAAAGATCGGCTTCTTCTCTTGGTAAAGTTTGATTTGATGTTTTAACTAACCATAAATCATACAACCATAATTAATTATAACTAAACTAAAGTTTTTTTCTGCCGATTAATTTCGATTTATTAACTGCCCACACGCAACTGCTAAATTCATAATTTTACCGCTCAATGATTTTTTACGACCCATTTTTACTTATTCAACTGCTCTGTTTTTACTGCCAAATTATTTACTCCGCATTTCACCAAACTGGAATAAATCTTATTCCGATATTAGTCTATACAAATTCGGCGTTTAATCTATGTACTCATATATACTCATATACTCATTTATTCATAATTTTTTATTACCGTTTTTTTTTGTATAATACCTAATTCCAGTTTGGTCGAATGCAACCTTAATGAAATGAGTTGTATAATGTAAAATTTACCAAAAGTACAATATACAACTGCCGCTTTGAATCAGTGCCTTTAAATACACATTGTATGTCACGATCCTGTTTCCGTGCCACCGAATAATTCTTTCATCTCAATAATTCGCCTGTTTCTGCTCGCAACAGGTCGAACCCTCGACGGATCAAAGGGCCTGTTTGGAGACTGCGAGCTAGTTCGGAGGTATTTGACGTTTTCTCTTGACAGGTAACTAAAAACGGTAGGATAACGCGACTTTGTACACTTTGAAATATTTCCATTTGAATAATGAATTTTTTGGTACAAATTTCGGTTTTTCGGTAACTCGCTTGGCTGCTGCGGTCCTTATATTTATGTGAGTTTAAATGTCAGTTAGTTATCTAAGAAGCTTATACACTATGGAGAATGCAGAGCAAACTTCGGATTGAAAATTCCTTACGAACAAAAAATGTTTTTCGCATTTTCCCCGAACATCCCAGTAGCAAATATTTCCACTTTTAATTAGGTCGAAATAGGTAGGAGCTTTTAGGTTAGGTATATTAGTTTTGCCGCAGCACACAAAAACGCGTCCGGGAAAAATAATTCAGGAATAGATGCGGACGGAAATTTTGCTTCCTTATAACTACTCGTATAACGATTTGAGGTTATTGATCTAACAACACAGACACTTTTTTTTGCTATAGTATCTCTTGTGTTTATTCATCGGTGTTTTTTTTATCCTGAAGGCACCCATGTCATAACTGGTAGCTGGTAGGAAATACCGCCGAAGGGAATTCGTTCCACACGTTTTTGTTAATTGTTATACTTCCGTTTCCCTGCGTAGTTTATCTTACCTTACCGTTAACAGATCTGATCCATAAAACAACCCACCTCACTTCAATCTAACTCCGGGAATCTTCCAGAACTCATCTGCAGGCAAAAACTAAGTATGGCAGGAACATATTGAAGCGAACTCGCGCCTTTCAGTTGAATCGGGAAGTTCGCGGCCGCCGACATCTCCAGGAGAGGGCGCGCAAAGGGAATCCGGAATGACGGACGGCGGGGCGCGGGGGAGGAGGGACCGGCGGTTTGCACTTCAAAAAATTCTGAATTCAAAATATTTATTCAGTAAATTGGCCACATGAGGGCTCTTTTACACATCGGTAATATAGAGTGAATCTACTAGCGCTTCGGACAAGACCATCATTGCGGAAAAGAAGGGCCGAAAGAAACTCCAGCAGAAGGTCATTATTTTCATGATAAAATAAACAATAGAATACCTATGAAAGTAAGTAACATTATAATTGAGGTAATAAACTAATAAATATTAATTATTAAAACGAGCCAAGTAAAATCATTACAAATGTAAGGTCAATAAACATTTAACTAAAAATAATAACTACTACTGGTTCCTACGCCAAAATACAGGTTTATTTGAAAAATAGATGGGCATAAAAAATCTAGGAAGTTTTTAATTTTTCGTAAAGACGGTGCTTTGCATTTAATATAGGTCAGTGCCTAACGAATAGTAGCAAGCAAAAAACTCACCAAAGTGTAATGAATATAGTTATACTTACCCATGTTAGTAAAGAGACTCATTGATTTTTTATCGAAAGTTTCGATTTCCCAATTTTTATATACCAATAAGGTGTTTCATGCGGCAACAGGGGCTCTCTTCTACTCGGTAAAACCACATTGCTTTTGACTTGTTATCGTATTGTTTTTAACACGGCCGCCATTACTGTCAGTCAAGTAACTTAATATTGACAGTCTGTTGACAGTACAATAACATGATTGTCAAAAGCAAGGTTTACATTTCACGCAAGTCTGAGCTAACCTACCCGACAATAAGCGCCAATTATCGCTTCTTTGGTATCCTAGAACTAAAATAAAAATTCAAAATAGAAATTACAAATTCGAACAAAATATTCACCTTCCTTGTGATATGAACCTTCAAAGCTCGAATTAAGCATACTCATAAGTATACTTTCTAGTATGCTATTTTATAGCTTGTCTATCTGCACCTTTATAGTCATCGGCGCTGACATCCGCTTTCCTCTCGCCACTTGCGCAGTGCCTAGTACGCCGCCCGCGACATCCCCGATTCAGTGTTAACGGACAATGCGACCCGCAGCCCTACCAGCGGAGCCCTAGCGATCTAGATTAACCTGCAATCAACTATCATCTTATGATGGAAATGTCTCTTTAGCTTTGTGCATACAGACGGATTGCTTTGTAAAAGTTACATCTACCAGTTTTTCTAGGCCTCTAATCGACACGGTAATACCATATTGCTCGAGACGTGTAATGGCATTGTTTTTAACAGCCGCCATTACTGTCAAGTAAATAAGAGCTATCAAAACGTTGACAATACGATAACGCAATATACAATATGGTTAATAAGACAATAGGGTAAACCCAGTGGAATGGAGCCCTGGGGCCCGTTTCTCAAAAAGTATTAGCCTAATAATATTAGTGTTTTGTCTCATAGTTAAAACTAAAAAGTGAGATAAAACACTAATATTATTAGACTAATACTTTTTGAGAAACGAGCCCCTGGTGCCCGTTTCTCGAAAAGTATTAGTCTAATAATATCAGCGTTTTGTCTCATTTTGTAGTGTTATTTACAAGACAAAACACTAATATTATTAGAATAATATGCTTTGAGAAATCGGCCCCTGGTGGTTTGATATCGAACGATTGTTCAACGATGAAAGGAGTTCTTGTCATAATACGGTCACGAGCGTTAATTTGGGACCCATTTCAAGAAAAATATGCTTGAAGTCGTCAATGTCATTAGAGATGTCAAGTCATTTGTCACTTTTAGAAAACTCAACCTTATTGTTGTAGAATTTCAGATTGACTTTGGACCTAAGGTGGGTGGGTACCAAATTTAATCTCGTGTCTGTACAAGTGTGAGGGCCAAGTGTGTACTCGTATGTCAAGATGCCTAAACTTAAGAATTGACAGTTTTCTAAAACTTGACGTTTACATTGACGTCTAGTAGTGGCGTTTGATTGAGTCTTGAGTCGGGCAACGCACCCAAGATCAGTTTTGCAAGAGCTGAGTGGGATGCTCGTCTCAAGACTCAATCAATTATGAAGTCATAGGGCTGTTTTAAGAAACTGATCTCGACGGCTATGCTCGTCTCAAGATGCGTCAAAATGACAGTTTTCTATGCTTAACGTTTACTTTGACGTATCTTTTGACACTCATCTCAGCCGCGATGAGTTTATTAATATATTTAGCGTAACAGCCCACAGAAAACTGCAACTTTTAACACGTATTGTCATAGGCATCTTATCCAAGTTGAGTTTATCAATAAGGTTCCGAGGAACGCTAGATTTGGTCTTCATTCTATCCTTGTTCGGGCTTTGATTTTTATTCATTTATTTGATAATAATTTCATTACAAAATGCAAACATTGTGCCGTCTCCATTTGCCTTTTTTCTATAAATTTTCAGTTTTTAATTGTTTGTTTTAGTGGAATGAATTACTTAATGCAAAAGAAGTATTGATTCATATTTTTTTCTTGCACCTTTAAAAATGTGTCTATTTGCCTTTCTACTTGAGCACGGCGTCTTCGACTCGAGATCGATTCTTTATGGGCCTCCTGACTTTCACAGACGCACGAACCTGCACCCCAACATTACCTTCCCTCGATCTCCCGCCTCCCTCGCACCTGAGCAATCCGCTATCCCCCTCGCATTTTGTGCAAACGTCATTGCGTGGCGCATTGTCTGAGTTCAAAACACACACAAAAATCAACTGTAGATTCTGAAATTAAGGTTTAAATTTGTAAAAGAATCGAAGCTAGAAAGGAAATTGGCATTTACATGAACAGGAGAAAAGCGAGTTTTCCACGGCAGAATTTGAAAATGGAATAGAAATGTATAACCCGGCCAAGTTAAGTTTGCCATCCGGTGATTACAGCATATTCGAAACACAGTTACAACAAGGTTGGAAGTCGTGTACCAATTGATTTAGGATGTATACAATAAATTTTGCCGCTTTGTGCCTCCGCCACGCCGCCGAGCGGCCGCATTCGATGACATGTACGGGCACGCGAACGTTTTTGTTCCATTTTCAGTTTTTTAAATTACGTATATGACATGTGACAGTTTGTAATGGCGTCGCTATGAGTGGCCAGTGTTGTGGACTTGGTAATGTAAGATAGTAAAGAGGTTGCGGTTAGGTTGTGATTAAGTCGGTGGCCTGTAATTTTGTATACGATTATATATTTAAAAAAATAGTTTAATTAAGTTTAATTCTTAAATTAATAAATAGTTAAGTGCTTCAGTTGAAGAAAACAAAATAAAAAATTCAAGCAAACAAAAAACAACAGGAGGTAAGTTATTACAGTTTCTTATCATAATCATAAATCAAACTTCCTTCCTTATCAAAATGTATTCAAATTGCCTCCGATTGGTATTGAAATGTCATGAAAAAGGCTGTAGTGGCGCGGCGTCGGGTCGTCGACCCCGTTGCCATGGCGACGGGGCACGCGGCCGGTGCCGGGAGGCGGTACTAGTGCATGTTTGCATCCGTTGCTTGCTTAGGAACCGGAAAGATATACAAATGGAAAAGTTGGCTTTAGGCTATTCGTAAAGGAAAGATCGATCTTAACCCTAAATATTTCAATATAATGGATTTGTATGCCGTGCTTACATAATGTTACAATTCTCATTCAGGTTTCTAAATACGTACCTACGCATTTAAAGTTGTTTGAGCTTGTATCGTCTAAAACATAATAGTTATAGGATTGGTCTAGTTCACAATTAGACGTGTCTTTTAGAATCTCGTAGTAGAATAAATGATGGCTACAACCTCTACGAAGCTACGGCGTAGTACTCCTGATTCTATTTTTCATAATTAAGGGCGTTCGTTTTTGCTCCTTTATTTTTTTATTTTTGTCTATAGATAAAATAGACAAATTCTATATTTTAAATATTTTTTAGAATGTACATGAATAACCCCCAAAACACGATGCAAAACAAGGGGCATTCAAAGTTTATTTAACGTGTGTGCGTTTGTCTGTACCGTAGTTTCCAAACTGATGGACTTATTAGGATGCGGTTTAACCGGGACGGTTTTTAGCTAGGTTTCATGAAAATCGGTTAAGCCGTTTAAGAGATATCCGCTCTGAAGTTAGAGGTCCCCATTATCCTCGTACGGCCCAGTGTGCATTAGGATTTACATAATCAAGGCAATTTAATTTGAACTGTGTTGCTATAAGAATAAGGTTTATTTTCCTATCTTCATAAACTGAAAATGGCATTATCGTACAAACGTAATTGAACTTTATTGCCTTGATGGTAGATTCAAAGTCCCACCCACAAAAATCTTCCTGTTTGTAGTTTTGTGGGCGAGGTTATATTGGAGTTTTATACTTTTAATAGTTATTTAAATTTTGGTGTGAGAAGGGAGCAAGAGTGAAAATTGCACGTGGCATTTTAATAAATTAGATTAGGATAGTAAGGAAATAGTAGTTTACGAGACGGTTGCGTAATGACAGGTATTACAGTACAACATGAGTGTGGTTTGTGAAACAAGCCGCAAGGCGAGTTTCATAATAGATCACACAAGTGTTGTAATGCTAATTAGTAATTACGCAGAGTCTCGTACAATACTTTATCTACACACATATTATACATACTCTAAGATGGGTTCATAAGCCGAAAGGGAAATGACCAGCATTACCTTACCTGTGGTAGTAGGTGACAGCGATGACAGCTGTAACGTAATTTTTAAATTACGTTATCGTTTATTTTATTTTATTTATTGACGAAAAAAAACAATCACATCAAAGAAGAATACTAACATTTTTAACAATAATAGGTTAGTAAATGTGTGATCAACATCGTTTACCACAGATATTGTAAGTTAATGAGATCCAAATTTGGAACATCTTCCAAAATTAACAGCTGTCATCGCTGTCACCTACTACCACCGGTAACGCTTGTGATTGCCTACGGGTTTTGAACGCATAATAGAGGAATTATGATATGAGTGTAGATAAAGGGTATTTGAGCCTCAAGCACTATCACTGGCTGAATAAAATAGATGACGCTGCTTTACGCTGATGTTCTTTGATACGGTAATTCTGTCTTTGTTGATCGTTTTTTAGCAAGACATCAACAGAAAGCAGCGTTCCTAATCTTAACGTAAGAGTTAACGCCATAAATGTATTTTTTGGAAGACATCATCACTTTTTTCACGTGACAATTACAGGTAAAACACGAAGTAACTGGCTTCTAAAATACCAGTAACTGGCATATAGTGATTGTTGAATTATCGTCTCCATTTCCTTATTTTAAAGTTCATGGGGCATAGGTCAGTTTACCCTGTAAGCTCGTAGACATTATGCCACATTAGATATCTAACGTGGCATAACGTCATGTTTCAAAGTACGACCACTCATCGACCGAGAGAACCCGGAATACGACTAACACTTGATTCACACTGACCACCAAACCGAAACGGAACCGAACCGAAACCAGATATTTTAATCAACTTTATCGCTATACAGTGTTACGGTTCCTCGGCAGTGTGCTTCAGGCGTAAGACCTACATTGTCTACAGATTTTATTTTTAAAGGTGTTCTGAAAAAAAATGAGTTTTTGTTTGAATAAAGGTAAAATAGAAAACTATGAAGCTATTAATGAATTAATACTAGTTTCTGTGCACGCCTCCGTTTGTGTAAAAAAATATCTTTATCGCTTTTCCCTCGGGAAACGCTCGATTTTCCGGTATCAATGTTCTTAACCTATGTCCATCTTCAGGCTTAAAACTATTTCTCTGTGCTTTTCAAATCAAAGGCGATGAACCGTGAATACTGAACAAACATACAGTTTTTTGTCCTACTCTAGGGTTGCTAAGAAATATAAAGTAAGAAAGGGTCAAAGCATAGTAACAACGAAACCAACCGTCTGCAATCGGTTAAGTGTTGTCGATTATAGGGCTAGATGTTTGCCCGGACACCTCGGGAATCCCCGCGGGATCGACCCGTGCGCGCAGCGCGCCGCAGCGGGCGGTCGGGGAAAACGCCGAGATATACCACCTCATGCCTACTGGCTGGTATTATGAGGAATGTCAATAGGCGAGTATGGAGAAGTCCTAAATTATAACCGACGTTGGTTTACGAATAAAAAATAGGTTTATACAAACTCAAAACTTAAACAGGTATTAAATCCAAATATGAAGTTATTAATCTAAAAAATATATCGCCTTTCTATGTTTTATGGCTTTACGGAGTACCTACCAAAGACATCATTGTTTTAACATTATTAGTAATAGTAACAAATCGATATATTTTTTACTTTGCGAAAGGATTGTCCGATTTGATTCCCGGCTTCCAGTGATACTTAAAAAAAGTAATTCTCTTGAATTGTTAAATTAACGGTGTGGTTTCCTGAACAACATGGACACACTATTCCCATTTATTCGTTCACCGACTAGTGTAAACGGTTTTTTCATAGTTAATAACCGAACCCGGTTAAACCGAAAGCGGCATTAAGTGCCACGTAGATTGCAGGTTAACCACTATTACGGAAATATGTAATGGAAATCTGCGTTTTTCTGTAACTGTACTTTTTGCTTCGCAGTTCGCTGTGTTCATTTTGCACCACCTTCGCACCCTTTACTTAGTTATTATACTTGCCTATATGTAAGTATACGAATGTAAGGAGTAGGCGTTGGTAGAACTGCTCCGTTTTTTAGGGTTCCGTAATCAAACTAGGAACCCCTATAATATTGCCATGTCCGTGCGTCCGTCCGTCCGTCCGTCCGTCCGCAGCCTAGCTCAGAGACTTTGGCAAGTATATACATATTAGTCACGTCAACAAAGTGGTAAAATAAAATCTTGAAAACAGTTTTTTTAGTGTACCTCCCCTTCACTTAACTTGGAGATGTATTTTTTTCTCGTCCACCCCATAGTGTGGGGTGTCGTTTGATAGGTCTTTCGAAAATATTGTGGGTTTGTCACAACAATTTTTTGATTAAGGGATCCGTTAATGAAATATTAAGCTTTAAAGCGCTAATTTTTGCCTTCCTACAGCCAAAATTACAAATACTAAAAATCTGAAAAATATCTTAGATGAAAGCACATATAACGAATTTTAAAGAAAAACTATCACGACTAAGTAGACTTGATTGGATCCTGAGATACAGGCGACTAAAATGTTTATACCTACTAAAATCATCTAAGACAGCACCAAATTACTTGAAATTAGTTCATACTTGTTGTTTTTTGAGATGGTGTTTGTGTAATAACTTCGGCTTCGGTTTCGGAACCCTACACAGAGCATGGTCAGACATTCTCTTGCCCGGTTTTTTCTGAAGTTATTTTGCAACCACCCTAAAACTTTCCTTACAACAGTTGATATTTAATAAATGACGCCTACGTATGAGCCCAGATACGTTACATGGAAATGTTAACGACAGGCGAAATCAAGAAACATGGGACGCAGAACATCATAGAGGCAATGCCCTATTAGTCTTCAGCGTTGGCAACGCATTTGCAGTCTTAGTATTGCAGTCTTAAGATTGTGTAGTCCTGAGATTGTAATTGCAGGTACCAGTTACCATCTGGGGGCTTAATATGGCTGCGTTTATCGCGTGACAGAATGTGGATAAACCTTCCGTCACTTTTTGACACGTACGTACGAGAGTGACGGATGCTTTATCCACAAGTGCTCGTTTACCTTCTTAATAATATCCCACAATAATCTTAAAGAAAATAACAACAGGCAGTTTCTCATTTCTCACGGTACCGCTGACATCTTTAAATATCCCTTATAAATTTCATAAATTGCAACGCGATCGCCGGAGGGTGGGGTTGACTGGCCGCGCGGGGTGTCCGGTTCCGTTCCCGGAGACGGCGTGAAGCTCATTACCGGGACATGTTCCAGAGGTGTTAGGCCGATCGGGTTACCGAGGGCTTAATTGCGCAGGGTTTGATGCATTTATAATGTAGTGAAAGGGTTGGGCTTCGATCCTGGACTTTAGTTAGTGTTGTGAGAAAAACATCCTTAATTTGAAATAAGACAAAAAAAAAAACTAGAAAGTAGTGAGTTACTTTGAAATTAGTTATTGAGTAAAGACTGATGCATGTGTACCACTTTATCTGAAGATATTATAAGAAATCATAACTTTTTACCCGTCAAGAATCGAATCATCATTTATCGGTTAAAATTATTGGAAATGACCGCCTCTATGTCGGTATTCGATTTGATCCACACTTTCAAGGACACCCTATATATGACGCTGACTGTACATGAACGCTCTTGATAAGCTCATTTTTTGTTATTTCTCTTACAGACTTTGTTACACTAGCTAGTGCATTGAGAAAATTGATGATAAACAAGAACAATCATACATCTTTCCTGCATTCCCGCACAATCTCTCGCCGGAATACCTTCCTCGCGCCATTGTTGCCAACACAAAATAAATAAACCAGTTCTCATTTTGCTCTTAACTCCATTCAAAACACCATTCCGCGGGTAAACGTAGATTTATTTGACGGAAACAAAGCGCTAACGCGCTTGTATCGCCCGCGACACGCGAGACTCTCATAAATAAGCGAAAAATTGCGCCGTAAACATACAGCGCTTTAATCGGTACTATAAAGCGCTGATGAGGTGGTTAAGCGGTGCGGGAGATGGGGTGTGAAAAATGCTTGTACGTGGTTTTGTGTAGTGGCGCGCAAAGTGGCGCGGATAAACATTATCTGTGGTTTCAGCCTTTTTTTAACACTTTTCCTCGCAGAATAAGGGTTAGCATTATTTAAAGTTTTTTTTCACACCACATGCTCGAAATTACCCAACTATATAACATGCAAACCTCAACAAAAGTAAGTCATTATAGCCATCGGCTAGGCTAACTAGCGAGCTATAATGAGATTTGAATTCGTATGAAAAACTGTTCCATAGAAACCTACAGCAAATAAAACCTACTTGAAAATCAAACTGGCCATTACAAGCCATATACGCAAAACAAAGAAAATAAAACAAAAGGTGATAAAAGTGAAGTATTCTCCTTCAGGATAAAGCTGTTTTCTTCTTGGGCGAGCTTGAATCCCTCGCTGCACTCCGAACTCCGTTTTATTCGTAACACCCTCGCTACGCTCGGGAGTCAAATCTGGAGTCCCTCATTTGCTCAGGATTAAATATCGTGCCCGTGACGTAAAACAGTGCATTATCCCCTCGGTGTATAATCTAGGTACTATTTTCTCCTCGCGTACTATAAACCGCTAATATTGATATCGTTAACGGTATCAGAATACCACCTATAGCATAACCGAAGCGGGAAAACAATTCTATAATGTTAATGAGCGTTGCCATGGTAATAACAGTTCTATAATAATTATTATAGCATTGTTATTACCATGGTTACGGTCATGCCGGATATCAGTCTTGGCGTTTACACTCGTACCTTAAGAAGCTTCATTATGTACCAGTTACATAAATAACTATAGTGATACACGTCAAATTGCCTTGAATGAAATGAAATTTTATTAACTTAGGGTTGATTAGGAGATGCTACACGGGCGTTGCCTGTGCGTTGCGTCGTCGCCGCTGCGTTTTTCTACGTATAAATTAGAACGACACGCCACGCGATGCGTTGAAACACTTGCGTCGCTCTATATTGAAATCACATCGTTGCGACAACGCAATGCATCTTCAACGCTCGTGCGGCTTGGCTCTTACCCGGACCTAGTAAATTTAAATTTAGAAAACCTTTAACACGAACACAAGTTCACACAAGTTCGTTTCAAAGCATAACTTTTAATTAAGTCTCCGATTTTCATAAAATTTGGCTAAACGCATAGTTGGCTAATTGCACGTTTACATTATTCGGTTCCGGTATTCGACTGCAGCGCGTTTCCGTTACCCGACTATTATAAACGGTTCTTTCTTAGAAAATAACGAATCCGGTTTAACCAAATGCTGCGGCCGAAGTTGCTTACGTCTGCTAACATTAAGTCACGCCGTAGAACAACCAATGTACAGACATGTGCTTAAATACACTGTGAATGAACTAATAGGTCGAATTACGCAGGGGTGTGATTCTCTCAACAAGCTAAGGTGATCGAATGCTCGAGTGAAGGTCCAAGCGGCGAGTTTAAGTAGTCCCGACAGAGCGAACAAAACACATTTTAGCGCGTGTATTCGCAATTAGGCAGCTTTATACGTCCGACCGTCACCTCACCAGAGCTTTATGACGGTATTCAGTCGCAATGCAGGCCACTGCCTACTCTTTGACTATTTGTTTCAATAATTTTAAAAGTTTTATTTTTCGAATAGGACGGAAAAAGTTTTTGGTTAGTTTATTTTTTACTTTTTAGTTAAATTTTTTCAACAGCGGTCGTGTTTTTTAATTATTTAATTATTAAATTTTGTTTTAAGCATTTTTAGTGCCTTGTAAAGCCTAGTTTGGGTAAAAAAGGGGTTTTAAACAACCCAACTTAATTTTTTATGTGCTTGAATATGTGCTTGAAATAATCAATGTAGGTATTTTCTAGTATTTATCGGGTTTTACAGGTAAACCCGTTTATTAATGCTACTATATTTGAAATGGTCACATTATGACCTTTCAAATGATACCAATATTGTAATAATTAGAAGTTTTATTTTTACATTAATAATTGTCATTTTGCCATTGTTCTTATTTTAATTTTAACAGTTTAGGTATCTTATGTCACCCGGGAAGATGAAAGGATTCTAACGATACTACACACATCGAAATCGGCTCAAGTGTTTAGAAGTTATGGTGGAATAAAGAATCGTACATACATACATAAATAAAAATATCAAGGGACGATCTCACACAAATTGCCCTAGTCCCAAACTAAGCTCTAGGCTTGTACTATGGGTACTAGACAACGATATAAATACTTATAGAGAAATATATACTTAAATACATAGAAAACATCCAAGACTCAGAAACAAATACTCGCGCTCATCACACAAATATCTGCCCTTACCGGGATTTGAACCCAGGACCTCTAGCTTCGTAGGCAGGGTCACTACCAACTAGGCTAGCGCGTCGTCAATACATACATGAACCCTGAAAACATTACACTCCTTTTTTTGGGCAGTCGTGCAGCAATTGGTCTGAATTTCATGTTCAAGCTTTTTGCAGTGGACGCTCCGCCCGCTGTAATTCAATATTTTAATTGTTATCAGTTTGAATTCCCGAATGAACTTAAATCGGCTACATATAGTCCAAATTGACTTGATAAATGATATTAACTGTCATTTTCATTTCATTCCGATTGAATGTAATTTAGTTACGGTGCTGAGAGAGGTTTCATTGAAATTGATTTTAGGGTTCGACGAATAAATATGTTAGTGATGTTGGTTTCAGAATATTTGCAATAACGAACCGCGGGAAATCTGTTAATTTTCCGGTTAATTTCGGGTATTTAGGCGCATAATGTTTTATTATAGCTAATTTAGTAAATCTGTATCAATTAAGGATGATAAAAAAAACGAAAATGTTGATGGTTTTTCAGTTTATATTTAAATCCTTAACTTTGGTATTTAGGGTATTTGTATTCTCAAAGCAATTGACAAGAATAATAGCATGCGCTTTTTGGTTTTTCAATAATTTCTATATTCTCGTACTTAACAGTTTACGGCGTATACAACATTTCAAACTATGAATATGGGCACTGAGGGCCCTGCAAAGATGCACTATGCTAACTAACGTTTCTATTCGATTCGTTTTTAAACCAATCGCGTCACTGGTAGACCACGTGACTTTTCGTATCACGTCATCTCCCAGTGACGCGATTGGTTAAAAACGAATCGAATAGAAACGTTAGCGTAGTGCATCTTTGCAGGGCCCTCTGGGCAGTTAGGACTAATTATACAAAATGTGAAACTAATGTTAGTTGCACTATAGCGGGGTGATCCTGTTACTCAAAACCTTAAATAGCTGCGTCATTACTTATTATTTTAACTTTTCCAGTTTTCCAATTCTCAACCATTTTGGTACCGAGATGATAAGATTTTCCTCTTTGATACTGCGACAAGCTATTAAAATGTACAGCTACTTGTAAGGTTGACTGTACGTACGACGATGACTGTACAAACTGTACTACGATCTATTTAACATATGTAAAATCGATCAAATTACCAGGAATAAGTATAACTGTAAAAGATCACTTAAATGCATAAGTTCACGTCTATTTCATATTTGTTATATTTTTTCTTGCATCATCTTGCAAACGCAAAACGTGTTGACATGACATACATACATTACCCCAGCTGACCTTACGTTCCCGGAACATCGTTCAGCACGTATAATTCCCGGAACGTGTGTTACCCGGACGTTGGAATTACGGACGTTAAATGGTCCGATTGAATTTGAAATTCCCGGAATGAGGCGTCATGTACCGTCAGCCTGTATTGTAGCCGAGTAGTGGTCTAAAATATCTACGCATACACTTACGGCCTTGGGAATTGAGTCGTGTATGATTTTGACGAAATTACTTATCTACTAATATCAACCATAAACTCGAATGAACACGTGGCAAGTAGAAAAAGTAATTTTATGCATTTTGTGAAATCTTAGTCAACCAAGTAGATTAAGCTAGGTTAAATTTAAGCATATAGGCTGTTTCTAAAACCATACCCATGCCCTTTAAATCAAAATAAAAACCTAAAATAAATCTGAAATTGTGACTACTCAAAAAATAACCGCAAACATAATATTAACACCTAATTAAAAGCCTTAACGCTGCAAGCGCGTCGCCGGACAAAAAGCGTCGTAAGTTTCCCGCTTAATATATTAAAAAGTAGAAAGTTGAGCTTTCCGCCGAGAAGCCGGCGGTAATTTCTAAGCCTAATTACACACGAGCTTATTTGCAACGTTCATGGCGCTAGGGTTGGCAACGCGGGATCTTAAACCATAACGAATCATTGGTGTTCAGGTCAGCCGATGGTTGTCCGATTGGCCAAAGTTATCAGAATAATTTAGTCAACGTATTTGACGATTGAAGACTACATGTAGTAACTCACTCAGTCAGATAAATTCTGGAATATTTATGTATCTCATAAAAGTCATGTTTTAGGTGCATGTGAGTGAGACTCTGCAGTTTTGCGTCAGCTATTTTTCTTTCAGCGTGTCTAGCAAGATGAATATTAGATTACAGGCTAGACAATATTATAATGCGTTTTTTATTCCAATTACAATCGTATTATTGTCAAGATAATAGCTAACATAACGTCAACAATATGAAAATAATAGGAGTAAATACAATGTAGAATAGAAGCCTAGGTAAAAGTTGAAACCGACAGTTCATTGGAGTACCAATATCAGCGTTTTACTTCATCTTGCTTGCGGCGCTGGCATGAGTATGAGACGACTTTAAGGTTCACTAATGTTTTACCAAATCATCATTTGACAAACTTTCAATTCGCAAAGACGTACTTCCCGCCACATTTCTTTTATTTTTTTTGGGGTCATTAATCTAACCTAACCTAACTTATTTAATAAGCCCATGTAACCTATGTAAAACGTAATGGTTTAAGCGCGATTACACTTTTGCGAAATGAACATTTGTAATATAATATAATTTGTCAAATGATGATTTGGTAAAAAGTCAGGATACCCGACTTTAAACTATTCCTCTATTGTTTGAAATTTTGAAGTCTAGCAAATAAAGCGCTGGCAGCCCTATAAAAGCGTGTGTAGACGAGGTGTGAAGTGCGCCTTGCACGTGACGGAATACCTTTAAACTTTTTCAAGGGTAAACATCGCAAACACCCTTGCGGCGGGAGTGCCAGAGTAACCCTTCTCGCCTTTACACGGATTTTCAATTAAACTTCAATGAAAATCCTGTTGATTTTTTAAAGAAGTACCTATAAAACGTAATCCCTACAACTTTAATAATAAATGTAGTTAGAAGCAGAAGTGATCTGCTAGTTTAGGATTCTTTTCCCGCGGCTCGGCTCACAACCACTCGATAAGCTTGGCAAAATAAAGAAACGGGGTGATGCTCAAAAGTGCATTGGCAGTATTATCCAATTTTGACCGAATGGTTGGTTCTTACGTACCTCTACATCTTTGATTGTAACAAGATGTTAGCGTTCACAAAGTGGAACACAACAAGGGTGTATTCTTTCACAAACATAGTTCAATTATTACTTTTGATAACATAAAACTAAACCATTTTGAGTTAAAATACATACCTTAAGGGAACATTGTTGCGAATAGAAACCAGCCAGTTTCAAGATACCGTACCTTTTGGTATACCTGTAAATTTTAAGAAATTCAAATTTATTTTTCTTTTAATTAATAATAATTTTCTTTCAAACGCGTCTTCCCTCCAGGCGTAAGCGCGTCAAAGTAAGCCATCCCAATTACCCACAACGGCATTAATTAACGTTTTCTTTCGCTGCTTCCGCCGCGCCGCGTCTTGCCACACCACGCCACACCGCGCCGCGCCGCGCCACGCCGCACCACGACGCGCAGTGCAGGCCCACCCTAATTAACTGCCTTACAAAATTTTAAAAGTAGAGTTTAGTTTTTCAAATAGTTCTGCTGTTCGTTTGTAAGGCGTTTTATTTATATTCTGTAATTAAATATGTTTTATTACGACACGGTAATGCTATAATTTTCTCTAATTGTTAGCGTGGGCGTATTTTGTAGCGTGAAGAAATTACGTTTAAAAGAATGCAGGTTCTTGCTGAAATAAGGTTGCAATCAAAAATTACCATTGGAATTGGGTTGTTGAAGAAATAATTCTTGAGGGTGAAAATTCTTGTAATTTACGTGCACAATAAAATAAATGTACTTACTCGTAAGTATATCGATAATGGCGCTCGGATAAGTGTTGGTTTAATTATTTTTGTAAACCTATTATAAACTTCAATCTCTATTCTTCTATTCTTGTTGGACTATAATCGAGATTGATGTTTTATACATTTAGGTTTACAGATTTTTAGAGACGGAATAGGAATTGATGAACCTATGACACTCCCACGGCCAAGTGCAGAATTGTTTTATAAAACAATCCGGGTTTCACGCACAGTCACGAACTTAAATTTACACCCCACCTTAGGTCCAAAATCATTCTGACATTCTACAACAATAAGGTTGAGTCTCCTATAAGTTACAAATGATTTGGCATCACTAATGACTTTGACGACCTATAGCCTATATTTTTTTTCGTTTTTCACAAATGAACGTTCGTGATAGTACCTACTCTCTCGGAGTTTACTGTTACTTGTATATATGTATCATCAAAATTAAAATCATAAGGCACTGGTCCCACCAAGGGCGAGGAAGCGATTAGCTATCGGCGATTTTCTCGCCCAAGAAATATTTATGTTTTAATTTATGAACATTATAGTTTATGAAATTATGCATTTCGTTTTATGCATCATGACTATTATAGCGATGGTTTATTATTATACAGATTGAAATTATGCAATTCGTGTTATGTAAAATGACCATTAGAACATTTGTTTTTATGCTAAACATTACACACCCGTCAAATCCTTTGTAACTTATAAAAAACTCAACCTTATTGTTGTAGAATGCCAGATTGACTTTGGACCTAAGGTGGGTCCCAAATTTAAGTTCATGACTGTACGTATTGACTCTAGCATTTATAATATTAGTAAAGATAAGAAAATTAAGTAACAATTAATTTTACAACAATATTCATGTTTTGAGCCGATTTTGGATTTAAGGTCATGTAGAGTACCTAATAAAAAATGTTGTCAAACATTATGACAACGAATCGCTATTACTATTAGTACCCTTTGCGTATTTATGCCTCGGTACCTACAATCTTTATCTTTACATACTATAAAACAATGTCGCTCGCGCTGTCTGTTTGCTTAGATTTTTCAAACTACGCAACCGATTTTAACCTCGTAAGGCCCAGTGTGCAATAGTACATAATCAAGGCAATTTAATTTGAACTGTGTTGCAATAAGAATAAGTTTTATTTTCCTATGTTCATAAACTGAAAATGGCATTATCGAACAAACGTAATTGAACTTTATTGCCTTGATGGTAGATTCAAAGTCCCACTCACAAAAAACTCCCTGTTTGTAGTATGGTGGGCCTTACGAGGTTAATGCTGTTTTTATCGATAGGTAGAGTGATTCAAGAGGAAGGTTTTTATGTACAATGACATATAATAAGTTAGCATATATATATATATATATGAAGTGAGGGTTGGTCGCTAGTAAAGGCTAAATAAATAAATATTGTTTGGCGCATAGAAACAGTCCCTTGACTTTAACTGTGATGTTATTACACTTATTACTTTATATTAACAAGGTAAAATAAATCATAAAATACACAACTATTAAAAACCCTTCCTCAAAATGTCCGCGTCTCCGTAAACAAAATGGCGGCGCAACACTAATGAAGCCGCAACTTATCTCCCTGTTTATTCACGAAATATCCGGAAACAAAAAGCGAAAGCGACTCTTTTGTCCCCGGGACTTAATTAAACAAATAATTGATATAATAGGAGAATAGCCATTCTGGGCTTGTCCTTTTGTGGGCTTTCTTGGCGAGTCCGTTTTCGGGACAATGGCGCGCGGACTCTTTTAATAAGTGTAGTTTGAAAACGGTTTTCTTCTGCTTTGTTTTTGTTTGGTGGAAGTGTATTGTTTGGGAGTTAAGGTGTTATTGTAGATTTAAATTGAGTTAGCCTTAGCCTAGTTGGTAGTGACCCTGCCTATGAAGCTAGCGGTCCCGGGTTCGATTTCCGCTTGGGGAGTATACTTAATATCTCTATTCATTAAAGAATCGTGTGGGGCTCGAGATGGCAATGCATGTGGGTAAGATTCAAAAAGTTGGGCACGCTAACTCACGCAATTAAAGGCCCATTTACATTATACAACTTTCTTGCACATTCCATACAATAAAATTGAGGAAATAAAAAACGGTTTTTTTTTCACCTTCGTTGTTAACTATGCTTAACTACCCGTGTACTTTCGTAATAATCGCTAGTAGTTAGGTATACACCCCCTTACTAATAAACGTTGAGTAGCGGTGGTATAGCTATACAATGTTTTGTCTTTATCTGTCATTGTGACATTTGAATTTGACAGATAAGGACAAAACATTGTATAGCTATTCCACCGTTACTCAACGTTTATTAGTAAGGGGGACAGTCTGTGAGCATTTAGATGATTCGAGTTTGTATTTCTCTCTCACTGACGAAAATTAGTCATACAATTGTAAGGGTAGTTTTCGTCACAAAACGGAAGTTTTTTCACCTTCGTTGTTAACTATACTTAACTAAAATTGTACAATTTTTGGTCCTCACCCATGTACTTTTGTAATAATCACTAGTATACAGTCTGTGAGCACTTAGATGATTCGGATTTGTACTTCTCTCTCACTCGCTCTTAATAAGAGCGTATAGAGCGAGTGAGAGACAAGAACAAACCCGAAGCAGATTTAACTTAAGAGCTAGCACTGTACTTAGTTTTAACTTTATAAGAACTTTTTTTGCAATACCCTAATAGGGTCTTATGAGCCGTAACCCCTTGTGTACTGTGCCGGTAGGCACGTTTCGTAATTGTTATCAATTCACGTATTGATGAATTGCATTTAGATTAGATATTATCTGTACGTGTATCTAGTGCGCGTTAGTGAGTACTGTAGTAAGTTAACATTGTATATATACGCATGTGTAATTGTAATTAAAATTAGATTGAAACTGACTGACAAAGTGGTTACTCCCTCACCCCCATCAACATGGACATCTCCGGTAAATGTAGCATAAATAAATTTTCATTATCATTGTCATGCCAGCAACGTTTACTGCTGGACATAACCCTTTCTAAATAAGCAAGTTGTTTGATCTGTAGTTTTAGCTGACTACACTGTTACACTGTGTTAAAATCGTAGGCAACTGTTTAATTTGAACTATGTCAATTTTCGATTTGATATTTGATCAGTACATAGCGACCTATCAGTTAAAAATCATTAACATTTCAATTGTCACAATTATATAAGGATTATAAATAAGCATTTACCAAGTTATTTTAATTCTACTCGTTGTTTTCTTTGTTTAACTTAGTACAAATATCTCACGCTACGCTCCGTCCGTCATTACAAGTTGTGAATAACAGCTCTATCCAACCCTCAAACTTAATGAGCAAGTTGGAAGTGTTGAACAGTAAACTGCGACAAACAACCGAATCGGTTTACAGCCCCCGATCGTTTTACGACGATCGTCACGTCGCCGCGTCGCCGGCGGTAATGGGTTTACGACTTTATTGTTACTGCACTAAAAAGATAGTAAGTACAAAGTGAATACGAGCTTTTTGCGGTCTTATGTATGGACGGGTGAGGTTGGAATTGGTGAAGGTTGATTTTGGGGTTAGGGTGTTGTTTTTGAGGTAGAGTTGAAGGAGTTCTAGAATGTTTGAGAAGTTGATGGAGTTGAATGAATGGAAAGTTTTATATTGTAGTTATTCTGACAGATCGTAATGTAGAGAATGATATAAGACAAAGTGTAGCATCTACATTGGTACTACATCAGTAAATAAATAAATAAATAAATAAATAAATATCAAGGGACGATCTCACACAAATTGACCTAGTCCCAAACTAAGCTCTAGGCTTGTACTATCGGTACTAGACAACGATATAAATAATTATATAGAGAAATATATACTTAAATACATAGAAAACATCCAAGACTCGGGAACAAATACTCGTGCTCATCACACAAATAATTGCCCTTACCGGGATTTGAACCCAGGACCGCTAGCTTCGTGTAGGCAGGGTCTCTACCAACTAGGCTAGCACGTCGTCAAGTAGAGTAGCCAAGTTGCATTACTCGGAAAGTAACGCACATAAATAATAATAAAATAAATAAATAAAAATAAAATAATCTTTATTCACCAACCACAAGCATACAACATACAACATACGTACAACCGTCGCGCCGGTGTTAAAAATTGTAATGTTTGATTTCGTACCAAAGAGATCGCATTAAATCCGCGAGAAAGCGTGGCGCTGTATGCGTATCAGCTGCTGCACTAAATTGTTGATAACGTCTGACGGGACAACTTACGCTAACCGGGTTAATAATTCGCCAACGAATTGAAAAATACCTTAAATAACTAAAGGCCGAGTTCACCAACCAATTGAACAGACGGTTAAGTCTTAATCAGCTGTTAATCAATACATTTGACAACCGTTAAACCGCTAACCGACAGTTTAATTGTTGGTCCCTCGGCCCTAAATATCAGGGTTCATTCTCACACAAATTGAGCTAGACTCAAACTAAGCTCTAGGTTTTAAAATGGGAAACAACGATAAACATACTTATAATAGACAAATACATAGAACACATCCACTTTATTGGTGGTAGGACCTTATCCAGGGTCCGTCCTGAGGGCCCTGCCAAGATGCACTACGCTAACTAACGTTTCTATTCGATTATTTTTAAACCAATCGCGTCACTGGTAGATGTCGTGATACGAAAAGTCACGTGGTCTACCAGTGACGCGATTGGTTTAAAAACGAATCGAATAGAAACGCTAGTTAGCGTAGTGCATCTTGGCAGGGCCCTCAGATCGCTACCACCATCTTATCCATTAACCCTCCGCCAAGCTGCAGAGTTGGCATTATTGTGCTCCGGTGTGGGGATAAGACAACCGGTGAAATTACTAGCATAGAAAATCCATCTTACTCGTACCTAGTCCTCTAGGTTGGAAAAGCATTTGAGGTCTTAGGATAGCAGTCTTGAGACTGTAGTCGTGAGACTGTAGTCTTGAGAATTCAAATGTCTATGGGTCAGCTCCCACTTACTATCAGGGGCTCGTTTTATAAAGCTACAAGTAACAATTTTACAGATCTAAACTGGCAACACTGCTCAAACGGCTCGTCGTCATTGGTCGAGGTTGTGTCAAATGGGAACTTGTAACCTGTAAATTGTAATTTGTAGCTTTATAAAACAGGCCCCAGGTGGCCTGAGTGCTCGTGTGCCTTCTTCTTTCCATAAAAAAAAGACTAAGGGTGCGGCTCCACTGAGGCGGAAACGAGCGGAGCGGAGCGGAGCTGTGCCAATATTAACCAATAGAAGGCGCATGCGGTCACGTCGAGCGCGCCTTGCGCACGTTAGTTTATATTCTATTGGTTAATATTGGCACAGCTCCGCTCCGCTCGTCTCCGCCTCAGTGGAGCCGCAGCCTTACAAATACTGATTGATTGATGAATGTAGAGGAAGCGAAAGTTGTATGTTTAGACCGGTGAACGCCAGGTGTTCCATAGTCTCTGCCTACCCCAATGGGAGACAGGCGTGAAGGTATGTATGTATATAACAAATACCCGCGCTCATGACACACTGCCCTTACCGGGATTTGACCCCGGGACCGCTAGCTTTGTAAGCTAAACTAACAACTAGGCTAACGTGTCGTTATAGTAGTTTACGTGACGGTTGCGTAATGCCAATTACGCAGAGTCGCGTACAATACTTTATCTACACATATTATAAGTACTCTAAGATGGGTTCAGAAGCCGAAAGGCCAATGACCAGCATTACCTTACCTGTGGTAGTAGGTGACAGCGATGACAGCTGTAACGTAATTTCATTACTTTATCGAATATTGTAAGGTATTGCGATTCAAATTTGGAATATCTTCCAAAATTAACAGCTGTCATCGCTGTCACCTACTACCACAGGTAATGCTGGTCATTGCCTACTGATTTTGAACGCATAATAGAGGACTTATGATATGTGTGTAGATAAAGTTATTTAATACATACCTATATACTCGTAATTAGGCAGATTGTAGTTTATATTAATTCAGTAACGTATGGACAGCGCCGTCTAGAGTCAAACCACTCGGCCGCTCCGTGGGGTCAGCCCGTCAGGGCCTGGACACATGTCCACGGCACGGCGTCGTTGACGTGAAACGCCGCGGCGCCGTAGAAAGGGACGTTGCCGCGTCGTGCAAATACACGGTGCCGTGTGACAACGGCTTCAACTATTTTAAAGTCTACGCGCAGGACATTGGGCTTAATATTGCACTATATAATTAATGACGGCACCGTGTATCTGCACGTCGCGGCAACGTGCCTTTCTACGGCGTCGCGCCGTTTGACGTTAACGACGCCGTGCCGTGGACATGTGTCCAGGCCCCCAGGCCGAGGTCCGCGCCGCCCGCGCCGCGCCGGCGTCGACACGCAAACGCCGCGTCACGCACCGCGTGAATAAAATAAGAGGCGGCTACAAATTGCACTTCTGTTACAGATTGTACCGGACGGTGGACCAGTGGAAGCTATTTAAAGGTAAGCTATTTGATTAAGCAGCGTGTGCATTTTGGGATAAAACGGTAAACTTGGTTATTGTAATCATGAACAGTCGACTACAAAGAGAGGTAAATACTTTTTTTCCTAATTGCGTTGTAAAAAAGGCCAAAAGTGGATACATCACTTTGTAGTCGACTGTACATTCAAGGTAAATTTATGATAATAAAAATAAAAAGTAAGCTTTAAAAACCCGACTGCATTTCTTGATACTGTCGTCGATATATTAACTACTATAGAACGCCCGCGACTTCGTACGCGTAGAATTAGTATCCCGCTACTCCCCCTATTTCTTCCCGATGGGGGTCGATTTTCTGAAAATCCTTTCTTAGTGCTCACTTACATCATGAAAGGAACCCCTGCACCAAAGGGCATTGGGTAAAGTTTGAAGAATATTGTCTTTTTTTTTCAGGGATGATTTTTACTTAGTTATTTAGAGGACCTCTAAATACACATAGATATATATAATTTATGGCGTTAAATAATATTGGAGCGAAGATTTTATAGATTTAAGTATTCAGTTTTTAGTACAAAAGTACGCCCAAGTATGAATATTTAAATATCTCGGCTCCGATGCCATTAAGAGTATAACATACATAATCTCTCACGCCTTCGTTCCCAGAGTGGGGTAGGCAGAGCTACAGAATTACAACATCTCTAAAAACTTGTTGATAATTCTATAACCACAATTTGCACAATTAGGCTAAGATGTTTACCAGCGTATTAGTGACAGGTTGCAAGCCCATCGCCTAACAGTACTACAAGCCTTTATTCCCTTAGTCGTCTCTTACGACATCCACGGGAAGACATGGAGTGGCACTATTCTAACTCGGCAACCACACGAGGCTATAACATTAATTAATAAGAGTATAACATTACATAACAAAACATATTTATTTTGAATTATTATATCATAATTTACCACTTTTACGAATGGCCGCTCACCTTGAAAATGTATAACTTTTACAAATGACAACACTTACCCAAACCCCTTTTAAGTTTCTAGGTTTTATAGTAGTTTCGGCTGTGCGGCGTTAATATATAAGTCAGTGAGTGAGGTTTGCCTTTCATACTTATATATAGATTAACTAGGTATTTTCTTTTATGAAAAACAATTTATATGTATTGTGACCATATACCTATTTTACCATTATTGACATCTATTCATTTGAGTTAGTTAAGTATTGTTAGGTACTTTCCCAGAATGTTTACAGTTTTAGTTATAAAAAATCATAATCCGCTACCTAACCATTTTATTGTTTTACCCGTAAACCGCATCTATATTAAATTATCGCTAGCGCCTAGCATCGCCGTATCTACGCTAAGCCCGAACCCCTCGGGGCAGGGGCGCGCAACCCCACTTCATTACGGTGTACCCTCCAAATTGCAGCGCACGTGTGCCGCCTGCAGAACGGTTGGACACCCCTGCCGGATGCTGGTAATCCCGAACAAGTTGGCCGCCCCTGGAATTTATAGTTTTATTATGAATTATACCCGTCTGAGACGGTACACTTTGTAATAAGCGGCAATTGTCACGTAGATAAATACGTCTTTTGTATAAGGAACAGCTGTTAGTTCTAAAAATAATACACGATTTTATCTTCTTCGATTTATACATACCTACTTTTCTGTGACTACTGATGTGCCAAAGGAAACTTTCCAAAATTGCGGAACATTTCATGTAGGAAAATTTCGGAAACTTCTCACAATTTTGTATGGGGATTGAAACTTTCCGTTTCTTAAATTTAAATTTCCTATATTTCTAGAGGAAGTTTCCGGAAATTTCTTAGAACTTTTCCAACGTTTTGGAAACTTTCCGCAACTTGCACATCAGTATCTGTGACGGACTAACAGACGGCGCATACACCGCTGGCTGGACCTAGGGACTTAAAATTTAAAGGGGATAATCTTTATGTAGTCTAGGATCGAAATAAGAAAGAAATTCAAGAAATTCAGCCTCCAGCGGGAAGAATAGGGGGAACAATGGGAATCGAATCCTACGCGGACAAGGTCGCGGGCGTCCTTTAGTTCAGAAATAAAAAACTGAATTAATTAATGATCATTATAAAAATCGTTTTTGAATGTATCGTTGGTGTATTTAAATTGAAATTACCGACAATGCCGTGTTTTTATTCCCTCAAAGTTGTCTTCACACTTCCTATTTAGTGATTTACAAAAACCCCATATCTTAATGGAAATCCAAGATGTCCCCTGGTCTCCGAGGAAATCACCGGATGCACTCCCTCATGTTTATTCAGGTTTGCACCCAGTGAGCCGCGGTTTTGGATCACCCTGTAGCCTTACCTTTTTAGGGATTAATATGTTTTAGGTTTGTTAAAGTATACGGCGGAGTCGGCCTAGAAACTCGTTTACTTTTCGACTTCATTTCTAGCACGTTAAGGTCCAAAAGTGGTATAGGAATTTCTTGGTCGGTTATAGTGGCGCCCTTATTACCTAAAATTGATGCATGTTCATTCAACCTATTCCTATTTCATTCACGCATGAATGAACATGCGTCAAGTTTAGGTGAATAAGCACTACCTGTTCCGTCCTATGCTTACTTATTATTTCTCATAGACTAAAGCATTTTCTTAAAATCAATTTTAATCGATCTGCACAAATGCATGCACAATTTATAAATGCTATCGTTGAATCATGAGTAATACGATTAGGTAGTTAGACGACTATGTTTCAAAGTTTTAAAGAACAAACAGTCATTATAAAATAATATTAAAATTAAGCTTATGCCTTATACCTTATTACCTACCTACCTTTATACCTTTATAAACAGACCTATAGTAATGCAGGCTATGGATGGACTATCCTTTACCTTTTAGTAGATGGAAAGTTTTGCCAAGACAACATTTCTTTCCCAAAAGTACTTTGTTGTCATCGTCGTCGTCGATTCGTGTGTATGTGCGTGCGTGCAAGCGTGCGTTAGGAAGAGTGTAGGACTTAATGTAACTTTTTTCTACGACTTTTTATACCAGCGACCAGATATTTGATACGATGTACGAGTAAGTGAAATAGCTCTTACAATTGATATATATTTATCTCTCTTACTGAACTTCGTAGCAAGGTCATGGCACATCTTCATGTGTCATTTTCTCTCGTAGCAACAGAAAGTTGGTAGTGTTTTATCTTTGTTGTCTGCTACGCTTTTGGCCGAGCGCTACGAAGGAATGTAGTAGACAATGGCCGCGCGTGCTTAATAAATACTTGTAGGCGTCGAGTTAAATAGACTGGTTCGATCAGGATCTCGGGACGGACTCCCATTGTTTTGTACTTAGTCTAAGAGCTATTAATAGCCTAATTGACAACATAAAAAAAAGCAATTTTGTTTTTTTAACCGACTTCAAAAAAAGGTTCTCAATTCGTCTGTATTTTTTTTTTTTTTTTAATGTTTGTTACCTCAGAACTTTCGACTGGGTGAACCGATTTTGAAGATTCTTTTTTATTTGAAAGCTGGTGCTTCCAGATTGGTCCCATTTTTTTTCAAAATGAAGATCTGATGGTGGAATCCATGAGGAATCGACGGAACTCTTCAAAATTTATAGGCACACCTATAGCGATTTTGGTATTTTTCATTGTAACTCGTGTATTTGGTCTTGGAAACCACTATTTGGTGAAGTGGAACTGATGATGAAGACCAGAGATGGCCACCGGAACTTCTAAACGGTTTATATTTCGAGGGTGGCGACAAGATATTTCGATTAAGATAGTTGAGCGACTATGACGAAGCATATTTAGGTTTAAATATATGACTATGACTTTCCCACGGCGTTGCTTGCGGCGAGATTGAAATGTTCTATTGTTTCTTGAGAAATGGGAGAATAACAGCATAATTATGATTACTAAAAAGTATAAAATAAAAAAAAGTTAAAAAAAACAAAAACCCGCCTTCAAAAAGCAAAATAATAACTTCTTTAAAATGGTAGGTAAATAGGTCAGTCCAACTGAAGTCGGCGTCCAACAATATTTTAGTCTGCTTTTGGTATTATATTGTTGGACGCCGACTTCAGTTGGACTGACCTATTTACCTACCATTTTAAAGAAGTTATTTTTTGCTTTTTGAAGGCGGGTTTTTGTTTTTTTAAACTTTTTCGCGTATATAATAGCTGGTTAAAAATTAGAGTACCCGTGTTTCTCGGTTTTTCTTTATTTAACTTAAATTCGTCGTTAATAATTTATTAAAGAAATAGTCATTAAAAAGACCGTATATACAAAGTTAGGAATACTGATGTCGTGATCTTAGCATGATATAAAATAAAAAAAAGTAACTTCAATCACAAATAGAACTGACTGTCATGTCATGTCGCTTGTCAACCATAACAACTGTAACAACATACATTCGTCGACTTTGGGCAGATTGCGGCTATCCGCTTTTACAAATCCGTTAGTCACTTTCATTTTAAATAGCGTATATCAAAACAATAGTATTACTAGAATCGAAAGCGTGTCGTTAGAATCAAGTAATCCGGCAGACAGATAAAAAATTGACATGACAGTTGTATATTTTTTTCAATACCCATGGTAATAAATGAACTAAGGGCACTATGAGTGTATTCCTAACATTCACAACCCAACTTTTTTTACTGTTTTTCCTAAATATAAAAAAAAACTACTGTATATAAAAAAAACTACTGCATAAAAAAAAACAAAAATATTTTTACTGTAATCAGCAGTGTAAAATCTACAAACGGTATTTTATTTTACTACCTTAGCGCATATGAATTGTTGTCAATTGTAATTTTTTGTATTGTTCACGTTATGGTATCTCTTATGTACTTACTTGTTTTCAGCTGAGTTAGAAAACAATACGATGAAAATATGTGTAGAGACAAATTAAAATAAGGTCTCATAATAGACACGTATTGCCTTTAATATGTCAAAATAATGCCGTCTCAACCAAATTGACCTTGCCTAATACCCTTTGTTTCGCAAAATAATACCATTTGTAATCCTTTTTTTTTGAATGGGGAATTGCCTATGTATACCCGCCCCAACGAGGGCCAGGGTGGGTTATGTCCAACTTGCACGGACTAAAGCCCCAGAGGCGTTCCGCAAATCGCTTTAAGAGAAGGCTACGGGGCTGCTATAACGCCAAAACGTAGCCCCGCAATAGCGCTTGCACACCAGCCCTTAATCCTAACTTATGCCTATTTAAATTGAAGAATAAAGAACTTTGAGTTTGACTTCTTTGATCTCTCAACATTTAGCCTCCCAACTCTCTCAAGCTCTCTCTAAAGCCTCTCAACAATACTTATCTTTAAGCAACATTCCTTGAACAAGACCGCAATTCACGATCGTTAAAATTTACCGAGTCAGCAGCTACTTCGAAGTACGCTATACGAAGTTTTGTTTCTTCTGTCTCGTTCTCGTAATATTAGCGTATTCAGACATGGCCAGCTTTAACAGGACAATGGCGTCGGACATTTGCTGTGTAAATTAAGATAATATGTGAGATTTAGAAGTGGCGCGAGCTATTTTAGCTACATATATAGAAAAGAAGAAATGCTTAATACGGCTCTAAAACTAATTAATTAAAGTTGTTAAGATTATTTTGGTATTTAATAATAATTATTATAATATAGCCATTTATTGCAAGTTTTGCATTAAATTTACATTAAATTGTTAGTAACATATTTACATTCGGTTCCATTAACTTACATTATTGATTCATTAATTTTATTAAAACAATATAAGTATTATTTAGACAGTTAATTAGATAATTAATATTATAATTATTTTATTTAGCATATCATTAGGTATATATACTACATCAAAGTGTCGATAAGTCATTGCTGGACATAGGCCGCCCCCAAGAACCACACCGATTAAACTTTCAGTCATTCAACTTATATCTGCTATTTAATGATTGTAAGTAGCTTTTTCCATGACATACATGTCCCTGTAAAGGTGATTACGTAAGTACGTAGGTTACGTAGGTATCATTATTTTATTTTTATGCGGGTTTTGTGTAATTGTTGTTGGAACAAAGAAATAAATAAATAGGAAAACCACGTCCGAATCCGTCCATCCGTTTGGACTGAAGTGTAGGGTGAGAGGTATAATGACAACTCAAGAGTCTGGAGGAATACTCCTCTTTATTGGTAAAATTGTACAGCTTATATACTATGGTTTCTAGTCATTATCTAGGCTTAGGGTAAATGGTGTGGAAGTAACGTTAATGCATCGTAAGCAGAATTACAAGTAAATATCAAGGTCTAGGATTTAAACTATAAAACTTAATAGAGGCTATAAACTTTTATAGCATCGTTAAACTAATAATTAGAGAAGAGGTAGGTATCAGCTGTATGTATCAGCTGTTACATTGGTGACCTCACTACAGGACGCTACGATGCCACAGACAGATACACAGATAACAAGTTTAACTTATAACACTCCTCTGATTGCATTCGGGTTATAAGGGTGGAATGCACCAAGTTCCGTGATATATAAAGATATGCATTTTAACAGTTTTTGCCATGTTCGACATTAAACCAGCCAGGAACGAAATGAGCTTGGATTCTACCAGACTAATAAGCTAGGACTCTTATTAAACTAAGTTTGGCCTGTTACAGCAGGAATTTCAATTAAGTGCGGACGTTCTACGAATACTGTGACAGGAGAGAGCAGGAACGTTACGAGTTGATATACGAGTAGGTAAGTTGATTTCATTACAGTTTTACAAGACTGGAATTCGCTTTCTTCGTCTGTATTTCCAGATATATATTTTTTAAAAGAGATGGGAGGCTAACGGTCATGCGGTTTACCTGGTGGGAAGTAATCACCACTGCTCATAACACCAGCAACTCAAGAAGAGTTGTCTGTGCGTCGCCGTCCAATTAGGAAATGTAAGCTCTTTTCTTGAAGGCACTCATGTCATAATTGGTTGGAAATACCGCCGAAGGGATTCGTTCCACAATTATCCTACTGGGACAGCGAGTTTCATTCTAGACTTCATCATCAATATCATAATTTAACATCAGGTGAGATGAGGCCAATCTCTGGTCAGTAAAGCTAGAAATGGATGTTGAGGTTAAAACGGTTTTCTTTTTTTTATCAATGGATCGAAGTCGTTGTCGAAAGGTTTACCTACTTATTACCTTATTTAAAAAACATATTTAAAAAAAAACACTGTAAAAGGAATAAGGACAAAATAATAATATTTTAGTGTTGTCGGTAGTATTAGGTTAACTTTTTAGGGTCATGCAACATGTTGGCAGTGAAAAAGTCTTAGCCTCCTACGGCCCAGAATACAACGACATTTGTCAATGGAATATTAATCTATTACGAATGACATAAAGTCAATTTTCCAATTTCATCTTATGTCATAGAAACAAAAGAAAATACACTTTACTTTCTTTGCAATAGATCTTTATTTGAATGGCCGTATTTTGTACTAGTTTTAGTACAAGGAACCTCAGGAGGTTACTCATGGGTCTTTTAAAAATCTATTATTATTTCCATAAATACTTACGCATACATTTACAAAACGGTAGTTGCGTCATCTACCTCTAATCACATTTTATCGAGTGTGACTCCTTCACGCTGCGACGGCTGAACGGAATTTGGAGTGGAGAGTGGAGATAGCTTATGGATTATCACATAAGTTACTTTTTATCCCGGAAAATTTTAAAGTCCCCGATAATCGAAATCTATGCGAACGACGTCGCGGACAGAAGCTATTAACGAGTAACGTCATCGAGAAATGTTGATGGAGATCGCCGGGTATCCTTATTTACGAGTTGAACTAAAATTTTATACCAAATTGACATTAAAGTTGACTTTCATATCGTCATCGAGTAGTATACGTTAAGTAATAATTGGAAACGTGAGTCTGTTTTAGGAGTTTCTGCCACGGTTAGATTCCGAACACGTTCTCAAACCGTAAAGAGGATTCGAAAACGTGTTGTATGATTGAAATGCTCCTGCTAGAGCTACGGTTCCTAAGTATCCAAGTATTGCCATTCCTTATAAATTCTTGTAAACAAAAACCATTTCCCGCGCTAAGCAGGCAAGTAAACCGGCCATATTTCAGCAAACAGCCCCCGAGGTGCAATCAAGAGAGCCTTGTTTGTGAATCTTTCTACACTTTACCTGAGCACTGTTGCTAAATTATAATTGCTCCCTCTCCCCCGTAATTAAAAATAATCGAGGGCGTGATTTATTTGAAAACTTTCCGGTTTGATCTGCGAGGAAATTAAGTATTGTTGGATTTGTTGGGTTTTCGTTAATTATGTCATTTGAAGTCCGCGTAGGAGCTTTAATAAATGTCTCTACTGGGTTTTTGCAAGGTTTAATTGAGTTCGTTTGAAGTTTTTTTTGTAGTCGTAGCGTCAGAATTGTTATTATTAAATTAATAATATCAAACTTGGGTGTCCCTCAGAATTTCTAATAGCGTTTGTCCTAACGCATCGTTTGTCCGAATTACCATTTGTCCTAAATAGGGAATATGCATGCTTTTTTACAGCTTCAATAAAAGCTGATTCATGTAACAAACATGTGAGAAATAACATTTTTTGAATAGCTATAAAAATAACCAAGATATAAGCCAACGAAGATTTGTTCCTATCTCTTTCTAGCAAAGCATAATTTTACGTGGAGTTTTTATGGCCGAACTGCACAATGACGTCCCCGATGCACTTCGGACCTCTCTGTCTAATTAGCAGTTTAAAATGCTTGTATCATCCGTATTTCTTGATCGATTTTAATTTTAATTTCACTTTTAGTGATATCTTTTACTTCATATTTTGTAAAGAAATGCGATTAAAAAAAATCCATGCATATTCCCTATTGATTTTCAGGTAAGTGAGACAAATTCTTAAGTTCTCCAAAATACCTGCGTTTAAGTTAGGTTAGGGTTGTATTATAAACAATACTAAAATGTTTTAAAATTCAGCCGGAAATGGCTTTAGGATAAATAAAAATTCTGACAAACGATGCATTAGGACAAATGACGATTAGGGATTCCATAGGGGAACCATCAACCTTAACTGAGACGGCTCCGGAGATTGTAGCCTTGAGCTGGTGCTTACCTCTATCAAACGATTATTGGGCTAGCTATCTAGAGAGGTAATGCAGCCGGAGTCATATAGGGAACATGCCGATGGCGGCCTGCTAGAGGGGGGGGTCATTATATACTTGTATTTATTTAAAGATTATTATTTATATTTTTTATAATTTAAGCGGCTCAGTTTCCTTTTGATTACCATAAGTATTAGGTAGTTCAGTTACATTTTTTTATTCTTGTGTTATATAAAGCACGAAAAATAACCGTTTGAAAGACTTGTTAAAAATAACCATGACTAAGCTATTTAATCAAATTAAATACATACTGTGAAACTTAATGGCCTGATTCAAAGTCTTCCAAAGATATCGAGTGTTATATTTATTTATCAAGGGGAAATAATATGTCCCCATGATGGTCCTCGTGTGGTTGCCGAGTTAGAATAGTGCCACTCCATGTCTTCCCGTGGATGTCGTAAGAGACGACTAAGGGAATAAAGGCTTGTAGTTCTGTTAGGCGATGGGCTTGCAACCTGTCACTAATACGCTGGTAGACATCTTAGCCTAACTGTGCAAATTGTGGTTATAGAATTATCAACAAGTTTTTAGAGATGTTGTAATTCTGTAGCTCTGCCTACCCCACTCTGGGAACGAAGGCGTGAGATTATATATATATATAATAATATGTATCTACCCTGTTTTGGTACGGTGCCATATAATACTCATCCATAATCCTCGATACCTTTAATAAAGATCAGAGAATCAAAGAATCAATAATATACATTTATACATAATATTATAAATGCGAATTTTTGTTTGTTTGTTTGTTTGATTGATTGACTTCACGTTTTAACTCCTCAACAGAGCGGCGTTAAATATTCGGTACAGGGATAGGCGGACAATGCCGGCTACATGCCTGTTTCACGGCCGGAGCATTCCTTGTACATAAATATGAAAAATAATAAACATTTTGTCGGGAACGAGCCCGCGGTGGAAGGCAAAAAGAACTTTTCTCAACTGGAAACAATTTGCATAATATTTGCGTCGAGCTGTGCCTTTATTTAACGCCTCGGGAGTGGTCGGTCGAACTCGGAAGTACTCGGGGATTATCATACTTTAGAATATAATGTAAGTTATAATACATATAACCAGCGATCGTAAAATGAGAGCAAAATCCATTGAAATGACGTATGACAACCAGTTAGGGTTGGCGATGGTTCTAAATTTATGAACTAAAATATTAGGTACCTACAATAATACAAATAAATATTTTTTTACTGATGAAATTGAACACAATCCGAGACTCTGTTTGCAGGCTGTTATATTTATTTTATTATATTTACAATTTCAAATCAAATAATTTCCAATTTTATACTTGGGATAGTAGGTAAGTAATAATTTTCGCAAGTACGATGGCGAGACAATGTAAATAATACAATCAGATTAACAATCATCACAAGATAATACTCGTAAATCTATAGACAATATACTTATCAATTCTAATAAGTTTTAGTTTAACATTATAGATAAACCATGAACACTGATGGGGGCAATTTATTTCCACAATGATAACAAGTGCTTTCATAAGTATAAACATTTAACTTCATACATATTTAATTTATTCGATTATTTAAAAGTGACAACCCTAGCACTTCAATGAATTTTGCTCGCATTTTACGATACCCGCATATAACTCATTACAATCCCTTTTTAACAGGAAAACTAAGTTTCTGCGCATCATGCTTCTATAGTGGCTCAACATTGTAAGTCAATAGTAAAGCGGGTAGCCGAAAGTGCTCCCAAAACCTGGAGTTCCAAACTATGACCAAAACATTCTTTATGTAGGTATACCTCTGCGTATTGAGTTTCATCCCTATGCTTCCCTTCAGAGTTTCAATCCTCTGCTACACCACAATATCCATTTTCCATTTTTTTTTCCGAATCCGCGTTACTGACCAATTTCGAATACCTATTGCAAAAATATTGTTTTAGAAAGAAAGAAAGAAATAAAGAAAAACATTTTATTGATTACCTACATAATAACTATACACAAGTGACAATTTGGAAGCATGAAAAAGACATTAAACTCACAAATACCGACCGTTTTGACTTAGAGTAATTATAAAAAAACAAGAGCCCCTTAACTATTTTCTGTAAAAAAAAAAAGTTAACACCATTTTTTTAAATGTCAATATTTACATTTAATTTACACAACCCCCAAGTTTTGTTTATTTAGAAAACGTGGAACACTTCTAAATAAATATAAATTGGGGCCACTTTTTCACTGCTTCCTATTTATACACCCTTTCAATCATTCAATATCGTAGGTCTCGTAACAATAACTTAAAAGTTTAATTATTTTATTTTTATTTAGCCTTGGAACTCTTGGATGTTTTCTATGTATTCAAGCATGTACAGAGAGAAATTTCGAGTTCATAAGTATGTGTACACTTTAGTACCTTGTCTATTTAGGCTGCGGCTCCACTGAAGCGGAGACGAGCGGAGCGGCGCGGAGCTGTGCCAATATTAACCAATAGAATCCACATGCGGTTACGTCGAGCGCGCCTTGCGCGTGTTGGTTTAGATTCTATTGGTTAATATTGGCACAGCTCCGCGCCGCTGCGCTCCGCTCGTCTCCGCTTCAGTGGAGCCGCAGCCTTAATGACATGTTTAAACTGCCATATATACGGTTTAAGATATTTATTTTCTCAAAAGAATACAATTCACTTAGAGAGAAAATACAAGTTTAGATCATAAACAATGCGTACGTATATAAAGTGTCACAGCGATTAAAGTGACAAGGTATAAAAGTGTACACATATTTATGAACTCGACTGTACGAGAGCTTAGTTTGGAACTAGGTGAATATTTGTAAGAATGTCCCCCGTATTTTTTTGAAACCGTTCTACACGAGGCATACAGCACCCTATTTAAAATCGGTCCGATTCTTTAGGAAGTTCCCCTACTTCTAATTTTTGATCACACACATACTTACACTGTTCAACTCATATCAGGTAAAAAATTTGAAATAAAGTTGTCGACGCTGTTACATTTCAAACTAACAAGCGTCACAATTTGAACAGCTGTTTTCATTTTTTAAGCAGAATTGAGAGCGTCATTTCGACTCGTTCCCAGTGTGAACAACTCATACGAGAGTGGAGAGTGCGTAATTGGCGCGTATATTCGGCGGGCGCGGGCGGGGCGCCGCGAGGTGTCGGCGCATAAAGGGCACTCCACATATTGCGGCCGCGCACGGGACACAGCCGCAGCAGACCTGCAAATATATTTGACACAGTGACCGTGTCCTTGAATAAATAACTGATTTCAACTTTCAAATAATAATTCCCGAACTAACCAGAAGGAATTATGAAGTATGCGCCGTAAGACCATTATTCTGTTTAACCATACGAGTAAAATAATAATGCAGTTGCACGGAAGTAACTATTTTTGCAGTAACTACTAACTATGTAGGTAATGTTTCATAGTGGCAACATCCGATAAAGTAAGCTATAAAAAATAAATGTTATCATTGTTATCTATTTATACCTATCATGTTGCAAAAAATCGACCTCATTAATTGCACTTGAAGTTAAGTATCTACTGTGAATCATATCTACACTAATTTCGCCCACCACGTCAAGTCTTCGGTAGTATAGTGGTAAGTATCCCCGCCTGTCACGCGGGAGACCGGGGTTCGATTCCCCGCCGGAGAGATCTTTTTGTTTTTGCCCTTGGTTTTTGAATTTTATGCTTGTAAAAAAATATGTATTTATTATAGTATTCCCAGCTTCTTAATAGCTTTCGGCTGGCTATCACTGTCACGCTTGCACTCGCAACTGACAGTATATTTGTCACTCGTGTGTCATAGAAAAACGATTATAGCCGATAGCTATTAAGAAAATGATTGCACTGTACAGCTGAATAGCGAACTTTATCCTTCTTTAAGTTTAAAATACGTTTTATTTTTCGATATTTTTTTTCAGTTGGTGAAACCTGCTGTAGCTCTGTGTCCTGTGGAATATTTTCGTTTCTATCTAACAGGGCGGTAGGAGCATCAGAACTCTACTTTTAAGTGGTTGTGAGGACACTCTCGCTTATATCTCGCTGGTTTTATCACAAAGAACTTATCGGAATGCACACATAACTTATAGGAATGCACAACAAAAGATACGCGATAAAACTGGATAATTTATTTTTATCTGTGACGACCACTGGATGAAGATAATATTTTTAACAGCAGACATTCGGACCGAAGTTTTTGTCCGGTTACAAAAAGTAAAGCATCTATACCAGAGCCCATACTCGCTTACATATACATATTCAAAAACAAAGGATGTGATTAAATCATTAAACATTTTAACCTTTTCAGCACTATATATATTTGAAGTGGCATGTTTTGTAAAAAGAAACCTTCAGCCATATAAAACAGTACTACAACAACGCAGGCTTCCCGTACGATCGCAATATCAAAATAATGTTTGTACTACCAAACATAAAACAGCATTTATGTGCAAGAGTGTACCTACTAGGAATGGGTCCCAAAATTTACAATAAAATACCAAACTGCATAAAAATACAGCAGCATGCCCAATTTAAGAAACAGTTGACAACATACCTAGTAAAAAAATGTTATTATTCTATCAATGATTTTTTTGACGACATTTAGGATATTGTATTTGGCATTAAGTATTTTCTATTGATGTAATGTACCTAATGTAATAGTTTTAGTTAATTTTATGAACATTTGTACGCCAACAGGCAGAACGCTGAGATCTGTATTCCTAGATTTAAGACCTAATTTAATACCTGTGATTTACAAATAAAATATATTCTATTCTATTCTATTCTATTTTAGTCCTTATTCGCGTAGACCAGTGATCGAATGCGTCGGCCGCATTCGCCTAAGGGTGGGTTTAGACCAAACGAATGCTCTAGAACATGTTTTTTCTTTATTTTTACAAAGAAAACGTAAGAGATAATGCCATAGAATTCTTGTTCGTTCGCTTGGTCTAAACCCACCCTAAGACGCATTCGTTATTTACTAATAACTATTAGAAAAATCATTCACAAGTGGCGGTGACCGAAAATACTCTTACTGCAGCAACAGCCATTGATGTAGTTACGAGTATAGCACTACTTATTAACAGATCAAATATTGCTTCTGACTCCATCAGTATGAATTAAATCCACATTATATTTAATGTGCCCCGAAGGCATTCCTCCAATTGGAGCAGGTCCTTTCCAGGTCCTGAACTCATCTTTATAGCTCGATTGACGACTCTTATCTGAAGGATACTATGACTGTTCAGTTAGTTATGTCTAGGGATGTGACACACCAGGTATCCAGGTCACCTCGCGTGAGGTGCAGCCCACCCATCTCCGATATTGGAGCGGCCATCAGCTTGCCACGGAGGAATGAGCTATGTAGAGATGACGTGACAGATATTTTTGCCATGAGTGCAGTTTTGTTTATAATAAAAACAATAGATTAGGGCCTCTGTTCTAGGCATTAAAATCAGAATCGTATTTGACCTGGGTATTGTTTTTAACCTTGCCGCCATTACTGTCAAGTAAATCATCATCATCATCATCATAGCAGCCTGTTGCAGTCCACTGCTGGACATAGGCCTCCCCCAAGAAGCGCCACAGCGCGCGATCTCCCGCCCTTTGCATCCAGTCACTGCCAGCTGCCTTCTTCAGGTCATCGGTCCATCTAGCCGGGGGGCGTCCGTCAAGTAAATAAGAGCTATCAAAACGTTGACAATACGATAACATGTCAAAAACTGTATTAATTTTACCGTGTTGAATAGAGGTTCATTTCATATTTGTTTCATATAAATTAATGTATTGGAACGCACCGAACCCCGCGCCGTTGCTGTCGTCGTCGCCCCGCAGCCCGCTGACTTTATGACCGCGACCTAAAAGCTATAAGAAAGAAGACAATAAATACGAGTCATTTGTTACTGGACATGAGAAATAAACCAAAATAATTTTACAAAACCTTCATCTCCGTTTCTCTATACCTCGTGCCCTTCCGTAGCGGGTCTACGTAAAAGCCTGGAAGCTACGGCGAACCGCTACAGCTCCCGCGGGACGTAGCACATGCCGATATGTAAATATGGCCGCCGCCGTAGATTCCGCTCCGTATTCAGGAAGACTGAAATAATCTCGATTTAAAATCGTTTTAGAAACGCAGTCCTTGTTTAAAGTTGAATATTGTAGTAAATTAATTATGATTCCGCTGTTGCCCAAAATGTAACATTTACTTTGTGAAATCATTACTCTTCTTCTTTGACCAATAAACATAAAATTTCAGTATTTTTGACAAATAAGACACGAAATATTACCAGTAACGCTTCAGTAACGAGAAAGAAAAACAGAGTACGTGCTATATTAAAATAGTTTTTTTACAACGTATATGTTTACGGTGTCATTATATTTAAAATGATATTTTTTATGGTTTTTTAACCGTTGATAAAATGAGGCATGTTATAGTTAGTTAAAAGAGTGTATTTTTCATTAAAATCGGTTTTATCTATTCAAATTTAACTGTTTAATTGTATTCTTTACAAACTTACTCGTATTTTGACATAACACACACAAAAAATAAAAGAAAGAGCTACATAAATTCTAGTATAAGTTTTGGTTATAAATCACAGTTACTCACCTTTTTAAAACTCCACTAGCGCCATCTGTTCGCCGTAGTGCTGCCCGCAACACCTCGCCGCGCTAAGCCCCTCGAATGAAGCGATGCTGCCGGGCGCGATTACGTCACTAAAGAGTAATAGCGAACGTGCTCTATCTCCCATCGCGCCATCTCGCGCGCCGCGATAATAATAATGACGTTTAACAGAATTAGGCGCTTTGTTTACTGTAGTAATACTATAGTTTGATATTAAATGCTTTTAGGTAGGTGAGGGGCCAAATTGTTGAAGAGATTGGCAGAACCGTATAGCGACATATACATATAATTGCAATTTTTCTTGCAGCTAAAGATCTGCGGGTCTATCCTTAAATTTCTTCCGGTGAGTACGGCTTACTAAAATTACCGATTTTTACGGATTTCTACCAGTTCGTATTTTTTTTATTGTAAATACAATTCTCACGCCTATGATATTAAGTTTAGGTCCGCCCACCCATTTGTAAAGTAAATCACCGCGTGAATTAAATTTAAAATTACTTAGCGAGATTTAAAAATCAACCCCAGTTGACAATGAAGTAGTCAGTCTGCCATAATTATTATTTTTAATCCATAAATTATCGCAAGTCATCCAGTAATTTTCAGATGAAAATGGTATCTTTCAGATTAAAAAACAAACTAATCTAACCTAGCTAAGTAATTTTAAGCATAACATAAAATGTAGAAAATACGCGTTCCAGTAGTACTATCGAGGACTATCGAATTAGATTTCCACTTCACAGAGTGTAAATGTATTTCCTCCACAGCGTGTAAATGCATCGACGGAGACGCCACCGCCACCTGCCGGTTGATTGCGTTAGCCGACACTTCCTTTTGAGTTCCATTCGACTGGACCGATGTAGTGTGAAGGAATTTGATTACCTTTTACGAACGCTTTAAAAGAAGTCAGGGTGAGAATCGAGTTAGGCTATTCGTGTTTAATGACGTATCGCATGTGCTGCAAGCTGCAACTGACTAGACAACACCAAATCTAAATTTTATTTCATGAATTATTGAGAAGTATTGCCCCCTAAAGTATTGTAGAAATGAGCAGCTTGGTGGAGTACATTGGGACAGTTCTTGACTTGTGTACAAATTCAGAAATATTTACCATACCTTACTGATACCTACAAAAGAAAAGATTAACTAGAAGAAAAGGTTAACCTTTTGTAGGTACTATATGAATGAATGAATGAATGATATTTATTTTCCAAAGCAAGTCACATACATTGCATGTTATGTCAAAAGTACAAGAAATTACATTGGAATCGTATACCTACGCTGTTACTAAAAAATCGGAAACCAAGCAAATAAATCAGCTATTTGTCCTACATCGCTTATTGTACAAAAAAATAAATATAAAATAGTAAAAAAAGGCGCTTTTCGATGCTTTGTAAAAGTACAATTTTACGTGAGTATGAAAATTTGCCTTAAGTAAATCTTTAGGTGCAAATCTTTGTCTTACATCCATGTAGACATAATAATACAAAATGTCTTCTATAAATACCTTAGGAATTTTGATATAATGTTATATGTATTTTCTTTAAGGCGTTTTTTTTTATATTAACCATTATTATTATAGCGACCTTATTATTACAATCTTCCGGAACAAAATCACTAAACGATCTTGAAAACGGCATCAAAATCCGTTGCGTAGTAAAGAAAAAGTGAGCGGGCCAAACAGACGGACAGACGTGCATAGCGACTTTGTACTAAAAAAACTACGCTTTGACATTCTAAAAGAAGGGTTCAAAATGAGTATTTGCACACAAAATGGACTGCACTTCCTGATTTCCCGCCAAAAGCGTAAAAAGCGCTTGATGAGCATTATAATCCTAATCAAAATTTCACGTCGACGGCGGACAGATGGCGCTGTTCTCTTATTGTCGCTGGCCGCCACAAAGCCTGCCCACTGAACCTTAACCACCCTTTGCACCACCAACCCTTAAACTGAACTTTAATCCTTTGCTTTAAAAGCTACTTAGATCGCATAGATAACTTTGCTTGCATTTTGAAATATGCAACTAGTTTATCACACGAAATTGCATGTACATTTCGACTAAAGGATAGAGAACTTTATGGCTTTATGTTAGGGTATAGTACAAATGAATTGTTAAGTTGGTGTACGTTTAATAATTTCAGTACCAAGAACACGGAAATGGGTCATTTTAGTATGGGGAACGTAAAGTGAGGTATTAAGAGGGTTAATATTCCAGGAGGTGACCCGAGGAGACGCGTAGCTGGCAGCGGATTAAATGGCTCCTCGGGGAAGGATCATTTATTAAATTAGATACTTGAAATGAATAATTAGTGCGACGATACTGACCGTCTCGGGGAATTTCCGGTTCATGAAATGAACTCTGGATTGTAGAAATGGGATAAATAGTTCACGTACCATGGGTACTTTAGGTGTACCATGTCTAGAGGAACGGTCTCAGAGGAGACGTTTGCAAAAAGACGTGTAAAAATGGAAAGCCCAACCAAAACAGATACAGTTAAAAAAATTGCACAGTATGTTACAACTTAGTTTAGAAAGCTTTTTGTAAAGGTTTTTTTAATTCTGTTCAAAGAAAATCATGGAAATCTATAGGAGAGCTAAAATAGCGTGTACCTAGTCAGGGTGGTGATTCTCTCAACAAGCAAAGGTGATCGTTCGCTCGAGTGAAGTTCCAAGCGGCGAGTTTAAGTAGTCCCGACAGAGCGAACAAAACACATTTTAGCGCGTGTATTCAATTTGGCAGCATGACTTCACCAACGTATAAGGCTCCCTAATTGAAAATGCACGCGCTAAAATGTGTTTTGTTTGGTCGGACGGGACTACTTAAACTAGCCGCTTTTATTCGCTCGTCCGTTCTACCGGCCGCCGTTTTTTGAGAGAATAACACACCAGTTCCTCACACTTTATAACATAGTAGCACTGAAATCATGCTCGGCAGTGCTCCTAGCCAAGTCAATTTAATTCTATTTGAACAAAGAAGCGACAGAAACGGTCAATTTCACGCAGAGACAATTCGTTGGTAACTCGACAACTCGTTTGGCCGGTTATGGAAATAAGCGAATAAAGCGAACTATGCGCCGTGCGCAGCGCTGAGCGGTAAAACTTGAATGAAATTAGAGCATCGAACCGCGCATTTGGCAGCGCTTCCACTGAATATGTTAAGCGATGTTGTCGCTCGAGCAATGCTCGGATGCCCTAAAAGTCTTTGCATAGTTTAAACAGTATGACAAACTTCCGCACAGCGATGTCTTTATTATAATAAATGTGGATATACCTCAGGACTTCACTACTTAAATCGGAGAACGGATCCCGCTTCTCGCTCTCAAGCTATCAGTAAGTCTAAACGAGCATCTACCTATCTAATTAAGTAAACGACTGAAGTAAGGACATCGAGAGAGAGACGACACTTTACGCAAATTCTCTACAACTTTTTCATGTCTACATAATATTTAATTATGAGTATGGTTATATACGATTATTAATTTGTATAGGTCCTGGTTTAAGATTGAAGTTTATACAGTATCAACATTTATTTCGAAACTGTGGATTTCTGATTTATTATTTGGTTGACTGATACAGACTGACAATATCTTCTAGATTATGTATAGCCAATTTTCCTAAAAAATCAATTCATTCAACAACAACAACTCTTTTTTAACCGACTTCAAAAAAAGGAGGAGGTTCTCAATTCGTCTGCATTTTTTTTATTTTTTTTTTTTTTTTTAATGTTTGTTACCTCAGAACTTTCGACTGGGTGAACCGATTTTGAAGATTCTTTTTTTATTTGAAAGCTGGTGCTTCCAGATTGGTCCCATTTTTTTCAAAATGAAGATCTGATGGTGGAATCCATGAGGAATCGACGGAACTCTTCAAAATTTATAGGCACACCTATAGCGATTTTGGTATTTTTCATTGTAACTCGTGTATTTGGTCTTGGAAACCACTATTTGGTGAAGTGGACCTGATGATGAAGACCACAGATGGCCACCGGAACTCCTAAACGGTATATATTTCGAGGGTGGCGACAAGATATTTCGATTAAGATAGTTGAGCGACTATGACGAAGCATATTTAGGTTTAAATATATGACTATGACTTTCCCACGGCGTTGCTTGCGGCGAGATTGAAATGTTCTATTGTTTCTTGAGAAATGGGAGAAAAATGGGAGAATAACAGCATAATTATGATCACTAAAAAGTATAAAATAAAAAAAATGTTTAAAAAAACAAAAACCCGCCTTCAAAAAGCAAAAAATAACTTCTTTAAAATGGTAGGTAAATAGGTCAGTCCAACTGAAGTCGGCGTCCAACAATATTTTAACCAAAAGCAGACTTCAGTTGGACTGACCTATTTACCTACCATTTTAAAGAAGTTATTTTTTGCTTTTTGAAGGCGGGTTTTGGTTTTTTTAAACATTTTTAAGTATAAATAGAGGTTTTGCAGTCGCAGCAGCCGCAATATTATGGTAGAGATGGACCTTGTGCAGGGTTCGTCCGATCGCTAACACCATCTTACCCTTTATCCTGCCGCCAATTAGCAGTGTTCTTAATGTAGTGTTCCGGTGCGAGGGCAAGACGACCCGTGAAATGACTAGCATTCTATCTAGGTCTTCAGGGTTGGCAACAAATTTGCAATCTTGAGTTTATCATCGTAAGATTAGGATCTTGAGATTTAAAATATCTATGAGCTTCAGAGTCTACTTAACATCAGGTGGCTTATGTGCTCTTTGGCTTTGGAAATTTTGAAAAAAAAAACATATTATTAACCGATTTCAAAAAAGAACGAGGTTCTCAGTTTGACCTATATTTATGTTTATATGTATGTATGTTTGTTCGCGATTATCTCGCGTTTGGCTGAACCGATTTTGATGCGGTTCTCAGAAAAGTATTTGTAAAACTTAGGAAAAGGTTTTAGTATTTTAACCGACTTGAAAAAAGAAGGTTCTCAGTTTGAACGTTTTACAGAGTTCTAAGATTAAAAAAAATCTTTTTTCCTTTGATAGAGTATACTTCCGAGAGAGTCCCATTGTCACCAAATATAAATGTAATGAGGGGATCCGTGAGGAATTGAGGGAACTTCTCAAATATTATAGGCATACATAAAACGATTTTAGTGTTTTTAGTAACAAGTCTAGAATTTGCATAACAGCTTATTATGATCACTAAAAAGTATAAATAAAATAAATGTTCTAAAAAACAAAAAACCGACTTCAAAAACGCAAAAAAAAAACTTCTTATAAAATGGTAGGTATATCGGCTTTTGGGTAAAAATATTGTGAGTCGCCGACTTCAATTGGACTGACCTATACCTACCATTTAAAAGAAGTTATATAACTTATAGCGTTTTTGAAGGCGGTTTTTTGTTTTTTAAAACGTTTATTTTTTAATCATATAGTAATGTTCAATATTTAATCATCGTGAGCCTTGCCTTTCGGGCCCATTGTAGACGCAAAGCAATACGCGGAATAGTAAGCCATGTTAGAGCATGTTATATTCGTGAGCAAATACCGCCGGGCGCTCGGCCGTGATATTGGTGCGCGCAAACAGGACCTCGTGCCTTTCAACCCTCAGGGTCTAATCTTCAGGGAATATTTACCGGTTTTATGAAACTTGAGATGGTAAACAGTCAACGGTATTGCCGAATTGCTTTGGTTTTTCGTTACTTTGTTCCACGCGTAAGCATAAGGAAATAAATAACAATCGCAATTGGGGCTACCTTTGTTTCGGCGAAATATGTTTGCCAAATTGTATCGCTTCCCAACCGTTTCATTTGCCAACCCGCTTTGTTCTCTGTAACCGTAAATATTTCAGGATTTTATAAAAACTAACCCAACCTAACGTATAGGGTTCTACACGATAATACAGATGAATCCTGAAAACAACATTACAGGAAAATAATTGGGTTGGCTAATGAAACGGTTGGGAAACAAATTCGATCAAACAGCAGGCTCCCTCGTAATTGACATTATAAATTATTTATTTATTTAATTTTTATTGCACAAATATACAATTTTGAGTACAAAAGGTGAACTTAATGCCTAATGGTATTCTCTACCAGTTGACATTTGGGCTAATCAGTGCAGGCGGTGCAATATTATTCAATTGTGGTTTGTATTAGTGATTTTCCTTGAATGGGTCTTTGATGACTTGATATCTTGTACTACATTTATCGTGGAGTATTCCTAAGATCGTTCGGATCGATACGATACCTGGGCTCGTATTCCAATCTGTTTTAAGTTTTAAACTATGTTGCTTTTATATCGTTGATACATATTTTTCATGTTACAATACTTTTATTCATTTGACGATAAATGCTACTACCACGTCACTACACACACGATTATCGTATAGTAAGATGTGCTAAAACACAATCAACCATCACATAACGCCTTTTTTTGGATGGATAGCTGGACCACTGCGTTTCTTAACAACCTTTATACAACGTAAAGTCTCAGTGAATCACGGAACTCGTACTACCTACTATAAGAAACCATTGAAAAACGAGCTATAGATTCTTTAGAATACCAGACAGCTTAATGTCTCTGGTGCTATGATCATGGATCGCAGTACTCGCAGTTTTAACTAGCCATCCAGATCACCCGCTTTGACCCTGTTACCAAAATTAATTTCCAAAGCTAAGATGATGTTTCCTGACTGAGTTTTAGGTTATCTATCGTAGAATCTGGTCTAAACTAATAGGTGGAAGGTTAAGATTTAATCTGATACACCACCGCGGCGAGGTTCGGGCGCCGCTTAAACTTTGTTGGGTACGCTTATATAGGAATGGCATATCATATATTACGAGTATGTATTTGTAGCTTCAAACCCTTTTAGCTATGCCAAGATAAGTTAAACCTTAGTTGTACCTAAGTGTCTTGACCTCTAATCTATATTGTAAAACCATATTGCTCTTTATATGTAATCGTATAGTCAACGTTACAATAGGTCTTATTTACTTGACAGTAATGGCGGCCGACCGAGCGTCGCTCGGGTTGAAAACGAAATTTCCCGAAGATGACAACTTGACAGATGGATTTTTCGCCCCAGTAAACCCCTATAATTCAAATTTCATCGAAATCGTTGGATCCGTTTCCGAGATTCTGATTATACATATATATATATATATATATATATATATATATATATATATATATAAGAATTGCTCGTTTAAAGGTATTAGATAGAGTCTCTAGTGATTATATTATCTACGTCAAATAAGGCTGGGGTTTATAAAGATCAGTTAGATCAAATTTCGGTCAGGAATTTCAATATTGTATGAAGTTACTAAAATTTTATATGACATATTTACTACTAATATATTTTATACCGGGCCTTTATAAAACAGGGCCCAAATCATTTTAGAATTAACTGTGGTAAATAAATCTCATGCAAATAAACGCGCGAGTGAAGACCAGTTAGCGAAATTTAACATAAATAGCCGTCAAATTGGTACGGTACTTGCTAGTTGTAATTTTACGTAGACGACGCGTTGGCGTATAGTGGTCCCGGATTCGATTCCCAGTATGGCCAAATATTTTTGTTATGGGCGTGAGTATTTGTTTTTGAGTCTCGGACGTTTTCTATGTATTTTAAGTATTTATTTCTCTATATAAGTATTTAGATCGTTGTCTAGTACCCATAGTACAAGCCTAGAGCTTAGTTTGGGACTAGCTCAATTGGTGTGACATTGTCCCCTGATATTTATTATTTATTATTATTATTGTTCAAAGTCAATGTCATAGCGCTAAAATAGTCGTCGAAACTACGTCAATAGCAACTAGAAAATTTATGAAAAAAAGCTAGTCTGTCCAGTAAAAGCTTTTATTAAAGTTTAAACCGTGTTTGGATTGCACGCCGCAGGACGCTAAAAGTTCTAGTATGAGCTTCCAATTTGTATCGAAAAAGTTTTCTATTTGCCGACGCGTGTTCGCCTAAAGCTGAGTGAACGAATATCCGCATCACTTTACAAGCCCTTTTAGCAATTTACGGTGTAAAAAAAAACAATTAGTTACCAATTTAGAACTTGGTTGATACACTACACGCTGAAGATAAACTAGGGAATTTATCTTCAGGTTTTTCTGCGTCATTCTACCTAATTGTAAAATCTTTTGACATGTTATCTTAATGTTTCTAACTTGGCCGCCTTTACTGGCAAGTTAATAAGAGCTGTTATAACGTTGTCACTAGTATAGCCATAGAGAAAAATATAAATATAATGACACGAGAATATGTCAAAAGCAAATAGATTTTACCAAGTTGAACAGAGAGCAGCTGCTCATAAGCTGAGTATTTCAAAACACTGACACTTACATTAGTCGGTGGTGCATTATTGTTGACAGAAGCGCGTGGAGCTAACTCGGCTGCTTTAAGCTAAATTCAAGTATGTCTAATGTTTTCGATTTTTTATTTTTTACGCCGTTAGATTCCTATTCATTCGGCGCATAATTCTGCATCAAAAAAACCTCGTATTCCCTTTTAATTGTAGAGCTATCGTCAAAAGAAGTATCCAAGTATTAAAAAAAAAACATCGAAAAATTACATCGTACGGTAGGAATTAATATAGGAGCTAGTCGAATTTAAAGCCAAAAAACGTTTTTTCGCTCTCCTGTAAAATTTGCCGAAATATACATACTTGAATTTAGCTTAATGCAGCCGAACTACATGTGCTTCTTTTAGTTCATTAGAGAAAATACTCTTTGACCCAACAATTGTCTTCACGTGTGATATCCATATGATATCTATGGGAGTGTCTATAAATGACTCGACATTATTGGCAAAATACACCTAAAGAGGAGAGAAAATCATTAAAAAAAATAGAATTATAATTGCTGAGCTTAGAAACCTGTCATTATACTCAAAATCAAGAGAAAGAAATTACGTCATAATTAATAAATGACTTTCTGCGACACGGGTTTTTTTTCTTTTTTAATTATTTATAATACAAAATAACAGGTTTACAGTAAACACCGAGTCAACTATTATTAAGTTTTGTAGCAGATCACCAGTTAAAGTTAGTATCCGTACCAATATTGTAGCATTAGGCCGGCTTAAGCTTGTCTTTTCTTATACATATAGTTCTTTAGGACACACTTCGCCTCTGGAAGATCTTTTGTGCACACTAAGATTCTGGAATGTGCTTTCTCATAATGTTTTTTAACCGACTTCAAAAAAAGGAGGAGGTTCTCAATTCGTCGGGATATTTTTTTTATTTTTTTTTTGTATGTTCCCCGATTACTCGAAGACCACTGGACCGATTTGAAAAATTTTTTCGTTGTTCGAATGGGTATACTTTCTAGTTGGTCCCATTGTCACCACGTCAGGATCTGATGATGGGATCATGGAGAAATCAAGAGAACTCCTCAAATATTATAGGCACACCTATAGCGATTTTGGTATTTTTCATCGTAACTCATGCATTTGCTTTTGAAAAGTAACTGGAACTGATGATGAAGACCACAGATGGCCACCGGAACTCCTTAACGGTACCTATTTCAAGGGTGGCGATAAGATATTTCGATAAAGGAAATTGAGCGACTATGACGAAGCACATTTAGGTTTAAATATGACTATGACATTCCCGCGGCGTTGTCTGCGGCGAGCTTGAAATGTTCTATAGTTTCTTATTAATATTTAGAAGTGGAGCTACGTAACAGCATAAATAGGATCACTAAAAAGTATAAAATAAAATAAATGTTTAAAAAACAAAAAACCGCCTTCAAAAAGCAAAAAATAACTTCTTTAAAATGGTAGGTAAATAGGTCAGTCCAACTGAAGTCGGCGTCCAACAATATTTTAACCAAAAGCAGACTTCAGTTGGACTGACCTATTTACCTACCATTTTAAAGAAGTTATTTTTTGCTTTTTGAAGGCGGTCTTTTGTTTTTTTAAACATTTATTTTTTACTTACTGTAGGAGCATTGATTGTCACAGCACTGTGTTAATTTATCTAAAAGATTACATTTTTACATGATGACCGCTGAGCTGTTTTCAAACTCTCCTTACGAACATGAGACAACCCTAAACCACTAGATAACTATCTCATACCATCAGGTTTAAATACCTATTGCTTTGTCTGCCAGCAGCGTTGAACAATAAATTAATCTAGTGGACATGGCCCCTAGTCGACACGGCCGCAGTACCATCTAGCTGTATAAAGCGGTCGGTTGCCGCGCGTATGCAGCTAATCTAGCGCGAGCTGATTAACTCACTCGCGAAATCTATCGCTGCACGAACACAGCTTATAGAAGACAGACCTTTCAATATAGCTTGGGGAAAATTAGTTTATTTTGGTGACTGGGACAGCAATATTCTCAAGTGGCGATAGCCTCATTAAGCAGCAGTTTTTTTAAGTTCTTTTTGTCAAGCTTTAAAATAAGGCAGGCAAGCTTAGATTAATTATTTTTATTGTTATGCCAATTACAATTTATGGCAAATGAAAATCATTATGAAACAGAATTTACTGATCAGGTTTTTCTAAGATTTCAAGGGTTTTGGCAAGTTATTTATTTAATTAGAAATTTATATTTGACATTTAAACTTTTTGATTAATAAAAACCACAACGCTATCAGAACGGAAACGGCTATCAAAACGGAACTTTTTATTAGAAATATATTTTTGGTCAAATCTTTTGGAAATAATCTTTGGATTCCAAAGTTTTTTTTTCATTTTATAAAAATGCAAGTTATAGGTATTTAATAAAGCACAATTAGTTTGAGTCATAAAGTCAGGTCTTGGTCCTCGTCAACAAACTATCCTTCATTTCTTTATACAATATCATGGTTGTATGGACAAGAAAATATAACGCCACGGAAATGAGGTTTTTCTAGCCCCTATGAGGCGTGTCATAGCGCCCCGCTGCCGGCCCTCCAGTTTTTCCCGGGAAGCGAACCCGGCGCTGGCTCACCACCGGCCATTTGCCCACTTTACATGCTGTAAATTGGGTGTAAGTAGCTTAAGTTCTTGCGAGTAACCAGTTACCATAAGGGTTTGTTGTAGATGAGAACTTTAGCAAATACTTAGTGTGGAAGTTTATGTTTAGTGAGAAAAAAAGAGAGGTAGCTTACATTGTTTAAAATACACGTCTAGTTAGGAGACTGTTAGTATTATCAAAATGTTTGTCGTGTATATTTAAGGTTCTTATGCTTTAAACATTTTGTAACGAGCAATTTGAATCGGTTGGGAAAATTTGCTAGCATATTTCTATGAACATTAAACGACAAAGGCAAAGTTGAGCTTATTTATTAGCATCAAAAAGGCCATGTCCGAAAGATGTTTCATTCAGGAAAAAAACCAAGGACTTTTCTGAAAGATTGATGATGATTTTTACCAAAGTCCTTACCTTAACTTATAAAACAGCTAGTAAACATAGAATGTGATTTAAGCAGAACGAGTATGTGCGCTGTGCGCTACATGTCATACATTATTTTTTCAAAATCAAATTTAATTGCATAATGCAAATGTATAAACTAACATTCATTTAACAAAAAAGTTAAGTACTTAACTACTGAGTTTCCGACAGGCAACTAAATTACCAATAAGCCAAAATCCTTAGAACATTTTGAATATATCCCCTAAATATCCTCCTATATTTTGCCAATAGCGAACCCTCCCGGAGTTAATAACGGAAGCCCAGCAAGCTCTTGATTAGCCTCCGCATATTCCATCAGAACCATCGCCACTGAACCTGCCGCCCAAATATTATGCATGGCGCGATCACAACGCCCTTTATGATGAGAAAGTTGGTATTAAAAAAGTTATGAGGTTTCACGAGTGTCCTGTGATCGGTGTTATTATCTCTTACATACGCTCGGTAGAACTGAGTTTTTTACGGCATAAAGAAGGTGAACAAGCAGCCAAACAATTTGATATTAAGTAGCAGTTGTTTCATAGATTTTGCAATCCCAAGTTTAGAATCAATCTTAAAACTGCTATTGCGTTGCCAACCCTGAAGACTAAAATGGAGCCTGTACGAGTATGCTAGTCAGTATACCGATTGTCTTATCTCCACACTGGAGCACAACAATACTGCTTGTCGGTAGGTCAAAGATTAGAATGGTTTTAGCTATCCGACTGGACTCTTCTAAATCCTACCACAATGACTGAATTAACTTGAGCCTTGCCTGCGTGAAAATTGTAAAATCCGTATCAGCCACCAGCCACACTGGTTTTCATTACCATGTCGTATCTTTGTAATAGAGGATACTGTTTCTATTATGTGCCCGAATATAGGTCGCAAAGCCGAACATTAGTGCCGAGGATCTTATGCTGGACTCGATAATATCGCAGCCATCTTTTAACGTGCCGCCGAGATGTGTTCGCATTCTTATCCCGACGTGGGGGAAAAGACAACCAGTAAAGTGACTAGCATAGAGGTATTCCATCTGTCCTCAGGGTTGGCTACGCATTTTTAGTCTAAAGATTGGTAATATTTATAGGCCACAGAGTGCCTTACCTTACCTAGGGTGACCTGTAGCTCATTTGCTTCGTCATGTACTAAGAAAATATTGTGATTATTACAATGAGAACAGAAGAGTTCAGTTCGGCTACTGGTGTCGGGCTTACTAGGGTCGAAGAGAGGAAGAATACCCCCACCGGCCTGATCCAACAACGCCCTTGTAAAAAGATGCTGTAAAATTTATTGTTTTTGGGAAATCCTGGCGTGAATGAGGTATGAATATGTATAAGAAGGGTATGAAAATGTTTAAGCGGTTTTTGTTGGAGCTGATCGGTTTATTTACTGCTATTTTTTGTAAGTCTTTAGTTAAAACAAACATAATTAGCTTATTAGCAAGCTCATTATACAAAGATTGTCCCTTGATATTTATTTATAATTTATTCATGTATCTGCAGGGACTGGCAAAGGCATGCTTATCAACCTTAACTTGATGCATGTTCATTCGTGCGTGAAGGCCATGGGAATAGTGTTTGAATGAACATACATACAGTTTAGGAAATAAGCAATGCCTTTTCCAACCCCGGTTGATACATGAATAAATTATAAATAAATATCTGGGGACAATCGATCATAAAACTACACATAAATAAATACATCATGCAGGTTAAGAACACGACGGTACCACGGTACTCATGAAAGTAGGTGCCTAGTTGTTGGTCAGTGGGGAAAAACGTGACGTTTAGAGTTTAGGGAGTTTAGAGTTTGCGTGTTAGTTAGAAGTCTTAAATAACGATTGGCTGTTAACTATCAACCGTACAACTATCCGACTGTTTATTTAAATCAAAGTAATGAGAGGGGTTGTTATTTTATATATATCAATAAATACAGTGAGGTTTTTCAAGCTTGCTGATGATAACAATTGTTATTTTAACGAAAGACACTGTGTACTCTTTGAAATCTTACAGACATACTTGTAATTCAGACAGTTAAATCAAGTTCAGCTGGCGGATTAAGTAATAGCTTCTAAAAACTCACTGTTCATAGTTAAATTGTAGTATCCCCAACTTCCCAGTCTCCTAGTATATACGTATAACCTGCTCGCTGCACTCGAGCCGGGAGCGTAACTCAGTTATGCACCCGCCCTGATTCGATTCCGCACTTTTATCGACTGAGAATCGTCTGAGTCGAGGACATTTGCATGCCAGAGCTTTGTATCTGTCTTTGAGGGAGATTCCCTTTTTAGATCTCTAAGTGATTATTATAAATGTGAAGTAGCTTTGAAATGCATCTTATAAGAGCTTTTGACTTGAAACGGGCAGTAGAGTAGGTATTGTGACCAATGATGAGTAAAATTGGACTTTGCTTTATAAGTAAGGACCAAATAAAAAAGACCGGTCACTTTCGAGTCAGACTCAAGCACCGCGGGTTCCGCACCTACGTTTTATTTGTATAAAGTGTTTAAAACTTAGGACACTAAAAAAGTCCTAGTACTGCTGCTGTTTGATGTATTCATATTTTAGAAGCCAAACAGAGAAAAAAGGGTGTTCACGACTGTCGGTTTCGAACAGGGTAAGGTAAAAGCTCCTATTATGGACAGTTATGAACAATCCCATAAATATAAGCTTCCGAGATTGATATGCTTTCAGGGTAACAATTAGATTATATTTAAATTACACGGGATTACCACTATTAAAATGAAACGTTCGGTATTGCAATGCTTTCATAAAAAAAATGAAAATATTCATCACTGGAGCATTGTCCATAATAGGTGCTTTTACCTTATAACGAAGTCATCTTATAAGGGTCTTTAAAAAAGTCATCTAAAAAGGCATGTTATAAGGTAAGTACAAAAATGACCTCCCATGACCACGGTCGTACGCAGAAAGATCAAGTTATGATTGCGATCAAAATCGAAATCCATTCATTTTGCAATATATGCCTTTATAATAAGAAACACGCCATCAATAAAAACATTGGATCCTTTGGGGATACCCAGTCTATCAGCTTTGAACTTTTATAGTCCTACCCTTCAAAATGTTTCTTCGAGTGAGAAAATGTATAACTAAACGTCGCGTCCGGGGTGACTCCACGAACTTTCCAGAAAGGCAGCGGCCCGAGACGTCGTTAAAACTGCCCCGAACTAAAATAAAAAACATAAAGACTTGTAAAATAACAAACAAGCTACGTGTCCGACTTGAATGAGGCTGATCTGCGATCGTCGTGACTGTCTTTTTGAAAATTGTGCCCCTTATTGCTGAGAACATAAAGTGCAATTTGGCTAATAAGTGATTAACGTGTAGCGATCGAGAATGCGCTTTTTTGGAATAGTTTTTGAGTTGATTTTGGTTTGGTTGACGGTTGTAGCTAGGGCTGGGCCCCATGGGACAGGCAGTAACAGTGTTAGTCATGACGTTTCATTTGTTTTGTAGTGGGTTCATTAATGATGTTTGAACGGACGAGGAGGCTTCACACTCCATGAATTTCATACATATGTACTAGTATAACTGTATTGTATAATTGGGAATTCAAAAAATATGCAATGAACCCAAGTCTGTGACACATTATCTATTATAGTATTTTTAAATTATTTACTAAAATAAATCACATTAATTGAATATGTACACGTAGGTACAAATAACTAACACATATTTTAAAAATGTATAAACCGTGGTTCGAGACAGATATTTAGACAATTATAAAAAATCCTCATAAAACTCATTGTGATGTATGCAACACATATGTTCATTCACGCGTGAGTTAAATGGAAATATTAACAGGGGCTCAATTTTACTCGTTGAATCCTTATTGCTTTTGATATATTATCGTATTGTCAACGTTACGATAGCTCTCATTTATTTGTTAGTAATGGCGGCTGAGGTAAAAACAATACGAACACATGTCCAAAGCAATATGGATTGTCCGAGTAGACCAGAGCTCCGGGTATAGATAAAATTTGCTTATCTGTATCAATCACTGGTTATAATGAACGCTTCCTTAACCAAATAAAACTTATCACCCCTTCAACTGATAGTAAAATGTAGTAAAATCACGCTTGTCCTACTCAGTGACCACACAGTCGTAAAGTGTCCGGGACTCCATCAAACGCCAGTAAACGCCGCCCTCGCGCCGTGACGCTGCCATCGATAGTTAACAGGGGGACCAACTCCGCGGGGTTTTATAGACTTTGCTAATCGAATTTGGGTGTGAAAAGTGATTGATGTAAAAGTTTGTGGATTCACCCCGCTAGTTCAAGTGGATAGGGAAATGGTTTTATCACGAAATCTTTTGAGGTGTAAGTTTTTAGATTCGATTGGTTAGGGCTCGTCCAGAAATCATGTGATGGTTTATGGGGGGTGGGGGTCAGAAAAATATCTCAAATGATCACGATGGGGGAGCGGGGGGTCCGAGAAGACATCACGTGTCATTTTTTTTACACAGCAGGAAAGTCAGAAAGTAACGAAATTACTCAATAATTTTCTTATATCAAAACTAGCTTTTGCCCGCGACTTCGTCCGCGTAGAACTCGTTTATCGCAGTTAAGAAAATTAATAGTTTTAAGTAATTCTATAGTTTGACGTCCTCCCTGGCAAGAATGATCTTTCAAACACATGTAATATTGAACTCGAAATTTACCGTGACACCAACTTTAAACATTAACTCTTACGGGAGGGCACTCCCGATACCTCGAAAGAGTTCAGGAACTCTAAGGTTAGGACGTGACTTGCTCTGTGTCTATGACATTGTCTACCAAGAGATACTCCACAACATCGCCTTCTACATGAGACATATTTTTATATTTATCCGCCCGACAATTTCGTTTGTCGGTGCTAATATCGCCCTCTCGCACAAACATTCCCTTTTCTTTATATTGTTTTTTAGATCGGGGTACACGTAATTTTTTAGATCATCTGTGTTTTGTACGGAATTCGCGGTTTAATGTATTCAAATCGTTACTATCTCTCGCCATACGATCTTCGCCAATTTTTAGTAGAGCTGCCGCATATATTGCCCCGACTGTGTATCATGGTGTACTCGTAGTTCCTGGCATATTTGTAGTGAGGTATATTTTTTATATTTATACCCATATCGTAGATGCCGAAATGCATTTATTTTATCCGCTGGTGTGGGGCACACCAGCGGATAAAATAAATGCATTAGTTATCACCGGTAGATGAGAATCTGTCTAAATTCGCCGTCTCAAAGCACTATCCCTCCCATGATAGTTTGGTTGCTCTTAAAATATCCATCATAGTTCAATATTACATATATTATATTATGAGTCTTAATACTAATTATAATGTAGGTATCTATCATTATAAATGGCGGAACTCCCAAAAATCATTCGTGGCCGTTGAAAAAAAAAGACAATATTCTTCAAACAAATTTACCCAATGCCCATTAATCTAATTCGGTTCCGCGGTTAATCCGTGAAAGCGTAACAAACAGACAGATGACAGTCATAATTGAATTGCCATTTTGAATTTCTACCTATACTTTCACATCATTTTCGAAATCTGCGTCCTCAAAATCTAAGAAAATGACAATTATGTTCACTTTTTAAAAAAGATCATGGCCTCCATCTTAAATTCTAAATTTGACAAAATTTTCATAATCTGCGTCCACAAAATGTAAGAAAATGATAAAAAATGACGACTTTTCAATACATCATGACGGCCATTTTGAATTCCAAATTTGATATCATTTTTGAAATCTGCGTCAACGCAATCTAAGAAAATGACACCCATGATGACTTTTTCAAAAAACACCAAACATTGTCGTTATTCCCTCGGAAACTTTTAAATTTTCCGGGATGGGAATTTTCTATGTGTTAATCCAGGGTATAAGCTATCTACATTCTAAATTTCATCCTAATCCATCTAGCCGTTGCAGCGTTAAGGAGTAACTAACTAAAAACCCCTTTTACCCCTTTAGGAGTAGTTTTTTCTAAATCGCTGAAAGAAGTATTTTTTATTTATAAACAGTAGCCTAAATATCAATTTCCTAATGCAGCCATTTCGATATCTCCCATACAAATTTCTACTCCCCATTTATCGCCTTAGGGGGAGTTTTACCGAAATCACTGAAAGTTTTTTTTAATGTTAAACAGTATTAAACAGTAGCTTAAACAACAATTACCACGTTTCCAAATAAAAAAATTAACATAAATGACCAAATTGTCATACAAACTACCATCCCAAATCTCACCCCCCTAGGAGTGATTTTCGAGATACATATTTAATCTAATTCAGTTCCGCGGTTTATCCTTGAATGCATAACAAACAGATAGACGACAGACATAATTACTTTGACGTTTATAATATTAGTATTGATTTTCTTTCTACAGCAATATTATGTATACCTATCGATGTATAGTTTTTTTACCCCTTGAGTATTGTTTGAAATTACATTTTAGAATTAAATAACCAACCAATTCGCCGAAAAATTTAATGCCTTTCCGTTTTTATTTTCAAGTGATCATAATAACCGCCCTAATATTAAATAACAGCCGTAGAATTAATAAGCCGTGAATAGTGAATAGTATTGAAAATAGCGGAAAAAAAAATTAAAATCTGGATATGTCAATGCTGACAACTTCAATCTGACACCGCTCCTTTTGATATAGACTAACAAAACTGAATGTAGGTATAAAGCCTGTCTCATGTTGTCACACTGGATGGCAAAAGCCATAGGAGAAATAAATTATTCAATTGCGCAATTATGTCAAATAATTACTAATCTTATTCTATATTAGTAATTATTTGCGTCCCCAAACACTAAGAAAATGTATCCCGTGACAACTTTTTCAAAAAACATCCATGCCGCCAGCTTGAATTCTAAATTTGACATCATTTTCATAATCTGCGTCCCCAAAATGTAAGAAAATGATACCAATGACGACTTTTTCAATAAACATCATGGCGGCCATTTTGAATGCCAAATTTGATATCATTTTCGAAATCTGCGTCAACGCAACCTAAGAAAATGACACCCATGATGATTTTTTCAAAAAACACCAAACTTATTGTCGTTATTCCCTCGGGAACTTTTAAATTTTTCGAAATGGGATTTTCCTATGTGTTAATCCAGGGTAAAAGCTATCTCCATTCTAAATGTCATCCAAATCCATCCAGCGCCATCGCAGCGTGAAGGACGAACAAACGAAAACTCTCTTTTACCCCCTTTAGGGGTAGTTTTCTCTAAATCGCTGAAATTAGTATTTTTTATTTATAAACAGGTGCCTAAATACCCATTTCTAAATTGCTTATTTTAAAAATAGCTAATCTCCCATACAAATTTCTACCCCCTATTTTAACCCTTTAGGGGATGAATTTCCAAAAATCCTTTCTTAGTGCACCCCTAGGTACCCAAGGAATATTCCCTTCAAATTTCACGTCCCTATGTACAGCGGTTTAGGCTGTGCGTTGATCGATCAGTCAGCCAGTTTTACCCCTTTCCATCCCTTCAGGGATGAAATTATCAAAAACGCTGTGACACGTATACGTTAATTTTCAATTTTCAACCTAAACACAAAATTTGAAAAGTCTAACTTAAACTAAAACTCACGGACTTTCATACAAATTTTCATCCCTTTAGGGGTGGAATTTCCGAAAATCCTTCCTTAGTGGATCTTTACACTATATAAGGTATCTATGTGCAAAATTTCAAGTCTCTAGGTCCAGCGGTTTGGGCTGTGCATTGATGTATCAACAATCAGTTTTACCCCTTTTCATCCCTTCGGGGTTGAAATTATCAAAAACGCTGAGATACGTATACGTTAAAATTCAATCGCCAACCTAAACGCAAAATTTGAAGCGTCTAACTTCAAAACTGACGGACTTTCATACAAACGTTTATCCCTTATTTTACCCCCTTAGGGGTGGAATTTCCAAAAATCATTCCTTAGTGGATCTCTACACTATATAAGGTATCTATGTGCAAAATTTCAAGTCTCTAGGTCCAGCAGTCTGGGCTGTGCGTTGATATATCAACAATCAGCTTAGCATTTTATATAATAGATAATCCGCTCTGAGCGTGTTTATCCAAATAATTATTATTCATTGTACCAATTAAAACATTAATAATAAAACCTTGTGAAAACCCGTGAACATATATCGCACCTTCAGAACAATAGTGACCTAATTGAGAAATTTTAAATTTCGAGTTAGGTCTCTATGATAATAAATTTATGACTCGAAGTTTGAAAGCACAAATTTTGAATTAGGTCACTATTGTTCTAAAGGTGCAATATGTGAAAACCCGTGGACCGAGGACATGATGTAGCGTGACATTGCTTAAATTAAAACTATTTTTATTATGTTATTGCTGTTTTTTTAATTACTAACTTAATTCATACTTAGTCCTAAAACTACACGTGATCTTGAATCGTGGGGGAGATAGCGATATAATCACCAAATATCACCAAGGGCGAGGGGGAGGAGGGGCAAAATTAGGCTAAATATGATCACATGATTTCTGGACCAGCCCTTAGGCAGAGCATTATTTTAGGTGTCACGAAATTCACAGACTGTACTGTCAAGGACTTTAATTGTTATGCCACTATGGAACCCTGTCATAATGACAGCGTCAACGGGAGTCGGAATTTTTGAATTCCTTGGCCACCTTTAAGTTACGTGTACCGACTTTCTCATTTTCGATCACTCTGCGTTCCGCCTCCTCAAGGGCCCGTCCGCTGATGTCATCCACCTTCGTCTTATATCCTACTTCATCATACACTTTTTCTTCGTGTCCTGACACTGTCCTGGTTATATCGTTTGTTATCTTTTTCTTCATTCATACCAACAGTACGAACACTGCTGCTTGGCGGCTATGTTAATGCGTGTCAAGTCAACTAGTTGAGTTGAGTTCAGATACTTAAATTCGTAGTAAAATATCCTTTGGTTAGATGTCTAAATAAACATTTTTTTATTGTTCCTAATATGGCAACGTTATTAAAATTCGCCTTTCCGTAAACCAAATTTACATGTTCGAAGACATAATTAACATAATATTTAAATATTTTAAATAAGATGCAGTTTCCAGATGGATTTGAAGTTGTTTAAATATGAATGAATCGCGGGTAGTTGACAAAGCGCGGTAAGTTCGGAACTGCGGGGCTTTCAAAGTTTCCCTGCACTTTTTTGCAGCTTAACTTGGTCGTATTATACTGGCTTTCTTTGCATGTCTTCGGATTGAAGTTGTCGAGGTTTAAAATGAAGTTGCAGTTTTAATTCGTAAAGTGTAAAACAATGGGGGCTCTTTGTTGGAGAGCAGTGACGGGATTGCAGTCGGCTAGTGGGACAGGACTAGTGTCTGTTCAGTTTCTGTTTTTGTAATACATTTTTGGATTATTCGTGACATTATAATTTATGTGGAAGAAGCGAAAGAGATTTGTCAGGATCGTAGCAGGTGGAAAGAAGTGGTCTCCGCCTACCTCTCTGGGAAACAGGCGTGATTTAATGTATTGTATGTATGTTATAATTTATAAACCGGGTTGTTATCGCGGTTTGTATTAATTGGAGAGTTCCTGATATTTCGACAATGTTTAAATCGTCATATCATGGCATAAGCCAATTCCGCGGGTTTTTCTATTTTTGTAAGTTGTTTGTTTCGTTATTTACTAAGGTTCACAACACAACGCCGTCCTAATATTATTCGTTTGTCTTAGATACATCAGGAATGGTTAATTTCTAGATAATTTTCCGTCTGTCTAATTGATTATATGTACAAAAGATAGGGTCGCTTTAACAGTCACTTCGTCACGTTCATAATATTAGTGAGCTTATCTAATTAAGAAATTTAGGTACCAAACTAAAAGGTACAAAACAATACAAGGTAAGGTAACGTTAAAGAAAAAGGTAGCTAGTTACCAACCAAAATTCATCTTCATTTCCAGTTTTGCAACAACTACGAAAAATTCGAAGTAACCTATTAAAATTGAAATTAATTAATTCGGCTTGTAAAGTGCTAAAATTAATTAGCAAATGAATTTGCAATTCGTTCGCAATAACTTCTTTCCACCTGGATTAGCGGTTTGTATTTACCAAATGAACAGCGAAGAGACTGCAAAAGAGAAATGCGAACTTCGCTGCGTCGACACCTACGTCCTGTGTACAGAGCCTGTGATACAGAAGATATATCTATGATGAGATGAGAGAAGAAAAAGTGGGTTACCTTTGTTTCGGCGAAATATGTTTTCCAAATGTATTTATCGTTTCCCAACCGTTTCATTTGCCAACCCGCTTTGTTTTCTGTAACCGTAAATATTTCAGTGCCTATTTTATAAAAAAACTAACCTAACCTGCAGGGTTCCACACGATGGTACTCTGAAATAAATCCTGAAAAATTTATATAACATTGGGTTGGCAAATGAAAAAGTTGTGAAACGATACATTTGGCAAATATATTTTTGCCAAACGGCAGGCTCCGGGAAAAAGTATTTAAGAAGAAACTTATATGTATAACGGATGTATTAATAAATACACAACCTATACATTCGGTTCAATATCCATCATTACGCATCTTTAGAATTATAGTGACCTAATTCACAAATGTTGGATTTCGAGTTAGGTCTCTATAATAATAAACATACGTCTCAAAGTCGACAGCTGAAATGTTGAATTAGGTCACTATAATTCTAAAGGTGCGATTATTTATTAGTCGGGCAACTTATATGTAACCAGGGCCTCTATTTATTCCACTTTGTTTAGGCCTTCTTGCTTCGATATCGCAATCACACTGTTTAAGTTTTGACATTCCTGTTAAGTGAATTAGAGCGAGTGCTGTTCGTTACACTACAAATATGACAACGATATTTGAGCAAGTGTACTAATACAATGAGGAATACAGGGCCTCTATTCTACTGCGAAAAACCATATTTCTTGTGACATATTATCATCATCATCACAGTAATGGCCTCTGGGTTAAAAAAAAAAACCATAACATGTCAAAGGCTGTCAAAAGCAATATGATTTTAGCTAATAGAATAGGCCCAGGCCCAGAGTATTTGTTGTAAGTACAGCCACAATCAGAATCTCACCAAATATCCCACACACTTTTTCCCACCGCTTGTAAAAAACGTATAAGTAATAAAAACAAAAAAACGGAAAACGGTCCGTCACAGATTCCGAGTCGATCGCTCGATACTCGTCGCCGGGCGCTTTGTGCGGGTGCAGCGGCGGCGTCGAGCTCCCGGCGTGATGTCTCTATGGAAGCGAGCTGTATTTTAGACGTTAGGCACTGGTTTGTAAATAGTAACAAGCAAATATAGCCTTAATATGAGAATGGTCAGGAGTTGTGAGCCGCAGTGTTTCGCCTCGGGAGAAATAGAAGAGTAGGTATGCGGACCTTCGTTATTTAGTATAAAAAGCAGAAGACTAAAGCCTCACTTGTAACGGTCATAAGAATTACGGAATTATATTCTACTCGTAGGTTTTTCTTTGAAAATGAAAATAGTTCAGTCCGTTATTACAATTCTCTTCATTACACTAAGTTGGGGTAGGAAGTGGAACCTCGCTTTTTATAAGTAGGCTTAGAAATATTTACAACTATACTGACTACAATCAACTGGCCGATCAGAGATTTAGACAAGATACATAATGCTTTCGTAAACGACTTTCGAAAACTATCAAAACATATGGGATTGACATAATAGCTTAAGTCAGTCCTATACATTGTCGATAACGATACGATAACGTTCTCTCAATTCATCTTGTCTAGGACCACTGACTCGTTTGCGTTTTCCATGCCTTAGAAAAAACTGCCTGCCTACCTGCAACATATATGTATATTGGGCCCTGCAACACAGGGAATCCTAGCGCAGGACCTATAACCATTGTTTTCCTTAAGTTAAATTTTTCTGAATAAACATTTTTCATTCTTCATTTTCATTTTCATATTTTGACGATATTTATCCGCAGCAGTTCTTGAGTGTAGCGCCTACTATCTTATTTAATCAAACAGAACCTCACCAACATTGTATTCAAACTCAGTTATGTAACAGCGTTTCCATCATCCACCATTCGTAACTTTTCCTAAGCCAGTTCATTTATTCCATGCTCGAAGCAGATGTGCAGAAATATCTAAAACTACCAAAACTTTATGAACTTTGAAATCACTTCACAGGCACTGAACAAAGTAAAGCGCTGGCGAGTCGGTTCGCTAAAAGAAGTGCGCGGGCGGCAAAGGCCAAGTTCCGGAACTCCCTCGGGGCGTCAGCAGCTGAAACCTATAAGTTGTCAACATTTCTGTATACAAATCTCTCTAATTTTAAAGTGTGTAATATTGAAAGCAGCATAAACCGTAATTAGAGATAAAACACAAACGCTGCTATACATATTGTCAGTTGAGGGATGCGGTTTGTACTTGTAAATGTAGGAAATGGGCAATAATTAATAAATGTACATAAAGACGCTATTTAAATGTCACTTAAATGATGACTAACTTACAATTTCATTATAAAAATTTATGTGGTTGACGTTAATCGACTGTTTCGTTACGGTGACAAAACTCTCTTTAACTGGACATTTATTTTGGTTTATACCCAAATACACCTACACACACATTGGTGTTGGAACCGTGAAATTTGGGTTCCGATTGTTCAGAATAAAGTTGACGCCGTGGAGTGGACGTGGAGTGATACGATGATACCGATGACTGACAACTTACTTCGATATATCTTAAAACGGAAATACCACTAAACATGTGTTAACACTGCCCTATTGCTAAAATAAATAATGTATTTCAGGATAGATACCTATTTATGATAGAGATAAGTAGCTATTTAAACCAAAATAACCTTTTGAAGCTGAGAGTAAAATAGTAGACACTACAGCTGGGGTCCTAGTGAAAAAGGGTATAAGTCTTCTGAAGATCAAGTGAAAAAGGGTTTAAGTCCAGTATACTCCGTTGATGTATAAACCCTTTTTATTACGAGTTAAGTCGACTTGTATCCTTTTTCACTAGGACCCGAACACTGTTCGTTTGTTACTTCTAAGAAAGTTTGTATGTTTATTTGTTATTCCTTCACACTGCAACGGCCTGACGGATTTGGGTGAAATTTGAAGTGGAGGTAGCTTATCCCTGGATTAACACACAGCCACCAGGCTAATTTTTATCCTGGAAAATTTTAAAGTTCCCGAGGGCATAACGGTAATCGAAATCCATGCGGACATAGTCCCTGGCAGAAGCCAGTATTAATAATAATAATTTTAGGCCATTTTCAATTTAAAAAAACGCACCAATTTAAATAAAATTCAATATCAGAATCCACTGAAGCGATTTTGCATTAGATAGTGATTTCTCCAGCAAACAGAACTAATACCGCGTCGATCCCGGCGGATGCGGGAGCGGCGGGGTTGCCGGGATTCCCGGAATGCGGGATCGCGCAGATTGGTTTACTGTTTACGGACGTGCTGTTCGATTTGCGCTGTTGGTAGTTGTGGTAAAGGTAAAGTAACTACCTATTTTTTTTTAATGGTTAAATGAATTTAACGATGCGTAAGCTTAATTTGGAAATAGTGACCCTGCCTACGAAGCTATAGTAGTCCCGCGTTGAAATCCCGGTTAGGGCAGATGTTTGTGAGATGAGCGCTAGTATTTCTGACTCTTGGAAATTTGTATTTCTGGCACTTTTGTATAATTATGTACAAATAAGCTTGACGTTATCTGGTACCCATAGCACAAGCCGAGAGCATAGTTTGGGACTTGGTCGATGTGTGTGAGATTTTCCCCAGGTTTATATTTTTTAATTCAATTTAGTACCTTCCATTACTTTAATAGCAATTGACAAGATGGGCCAATATTTGCCCAAAAACTGTTACTTAATTGGGTTCTTCGTTGCCATATTGCAACTTGTTTTCTTGCAATTTGGTACTTACCTACTTCTATTGTCGTTGGTCGTACTTGCCTAAGAGATGCCACGCCACGGGTTAAAGTGCACCAGTTGTTTCGAAATTGAAGCTTTTCAATTGTCTCACATACAAACATACACGTGTATGGCAACGCAGTACATTGCAAAATATCAACATAATGTAGGGGGATATTTTTGATCCCTAGACATTTTTGATGTGTGTAGTTACGAAAGAAATGGAACATACAATTTAACATACATACTTAACCATTAACTATAGTTTTATATCCCCTAATCGGTAATAGAGGGTAGTGTTTCCACTTCGCGCCATAAAACCGGTGGAGCCGAGCACATTAGTTCACGAGGTGTCCGCGCGGGGAGAGGCTAACACACGCTATTTGTAAGGGCAGGTGATTTACCGCCGATGACTGTACATATCGTGCTGTACAGTCAGGCTTGTAGGGAGTTAGATGGTTGAGGAAGAAAGCAATGTAGTGTTTAGCACATTTTTTTAATATTTTCAGAATAGAATGTTAAATTAACTGTGAATTTTATTTCTTAATTATTTGGATTCCTTTAATTTTACTTATTTTACAGTATAGAATCAGTTTTGTAATAAAAATTGTCTTAAAAATGTCACGGGCTCCGACTGTACTCAAACAATATGTTGAACCAGACTAGTGTGTATTCCCGTACCCGTCTGAAATCATTAATCTTCTTGGGCGCGTCCGTCGTGTCGCAGGTTCCATTTTACGGAATTAAACTAGCAACTCGGTGCCCGAATAGCTAAGGACCATGAATAATTACCCGTATTCACACCGAAACTTCATGAAAATTTTAATGAAATTACTTTGGTAAATTTAGTTTGGTCACCACTTTTCCTCACATAAATGGATAAGTTCGCCTTTGTATGTACATCCCTGCTATATTTTGTATTTAATTGTTATCACTATTTGTGCAATAGTGTTTACATACATACATTTACATTTGTGTGTAATTTTATTGTGTCCATACAACACGGAAAAAAATATTTTTGGATACGAGGTTTTACCTGTCACCCGGTCCCTTATACATATACTAACATATTATTTCGTGGGTGGTTGCACATCCTGAAATTAGCTAGCAATGCATACACACTTATTTTTCAAAAAAATTGCCACATTGCTTTGAAACACCTTGTCACTGAATTTTATTTTTCCTCTTATCATTGAGGAGGCCACACAAAGCAATAGATTCAATACAGCGCGCGCACAAAGCGCGTTCAGCGCTTACAATCAGAGGCGCTGCGAGGGCTTCAGCGCCGGCGCCGCTGAATGCCGCTAGTTCAATAGCATTTTTTTATTCACTTTTCTGTTATTATGCGATTTTTTAAATAGTGGCGGAATTGAATGAGGCAAAGCTTTGAAAGGATTACCTACAATTTACTGCCAACATGAATTTCATGAAATAAGGATTTTTTCGTTTTGCTGATAATTTAATGCGCTATAATGTTATCACAATGTCACCGGTTTTGGACTTGTAATGTCACAAAGATAAGATAGGACATGATAAAGGACAAGGGATTTCCTCGAAAGCTCTCAGGGGGTCGATAGTTAAATCTGATACACTGTAGCAAATATTTGTTAGTAACCGGGCTGGCTGAAATGGCTAATGTCAATTGATTTGACAATATATTTTATAAGATTTGTGCTCTCGATTTTTGTTTTGTACAATAAAATGAACATACCTAAGGAGAAAAAAGTGTTTCATGTAGGTATGGGAGCCCACTTTATTACTTCAGTTTTTTTTGTTAGTAAATTAAATTAAGTAAAAATTAGTTTTAACTATCCAGAAAATGCAACGAGCAAGAAGAATCAAGGCAGAACCGACTCGGACAGGTTAGGTTAGAAGTCTCGCGCCTTGGCCTTCGAGTTTTTTTTTATCTATCAACGTGTCAACAGAACGAAGTCGATTTAAAAATAGGTAAACTATTAATAAACCGAGCCGTTACATTGGGCAAATGATACTAAGGTAAAATCAGAAATGGTAAATAGACAAATTTACAAACCATTACATTGGACAACTGTTTGTACGCCGAAACCAGTAGGTATTAAGGAATAGATAATTTGTCAAATCGGTAAAAAACCACAACAAGTAATGACTAAATGCAAATATTCGAAGTGACAAGTAAAAGTTCGGGCAAACGTAAAGTACGAGTTCAGATAGGTAACCGTCCCGTTGAGCTCTCTTCGGCTACGGAACCCTAAAAAGGATTTCATAAATGAAAATGCCTTTTCTATAACTACGCATGTTCACATAACACACTGAAGAATCCCAATTGATTAATGCCCCCAATACGTCGGGGGTGGTACAGTAAGCCGCGTTGATTGATTGCGCTGCGGGCGCGGCTTAGCGGCCGATACGAGCCGCGTCTTGTACCGAACTTGGGTAGTTAACGGCGCGGGCGATGGTACTCGTAGTACGATATAGGAAGGCGGGATGTATCTATGACTAGCGGTTAGATCCGGCTTCGGCTGGGGAAGCATTAAAATCCAAGGAATATTGTATTATACACTAGTCTAAAGCGGATTTTCCACCGGCGAAGCGAGGCGAGACAAGGCGGCTCGATAATTTTAATTTGTATTTTAAAAAACATTTCCACCGAAGATGCGTGAGGAGGGAATTGAAATTTTTCAATACAAATTTCAATTCTCGTCTCCTTGCAAAAGCACCTCAAGGACCGGTTTTTGCAATCTCCGGATAAGGATCAGTCAGTGGTTTAAAGTTATCACTTTCCTTTTCTCTAACATGGTATTCCTTGTTAGGTATTTGGAGATGGGAAAACCCCTAAATGAACTAAAAGGACAAACAGACCAACAGAAACAGTAACTTTATACTATTAAAGAAGATACACCAGAGAGGAGAAGAGAAGATTTAACAGCGGCGATGAAGCGGCTAAAACGCTGAATCGGCAATGATAACAACATGGATGAGATTGTTTATTGTGATCTAACTAAGTAAACATTGAATATAGGATATAGTTCCTATATGAACGATTAAAAAAATCTTACTACTAGTATGTATTTACATATAGAGTAATCTAGACGGTGTGTGCGAGTCAGCATTGAGCATCTTCGCAAATCCCGCCCGGCGCTCGGCTGTCTCCGGAAGCGCGATAACGCGCGAGCGCCACCGGAAGCAGCGCTGGCGCCGATACGGTTGTTTGTTAATGGCCGCTCAATAGCGCGGAGATTACGGTTGGCCGGGCTATCAATACAATATATGTAGTGTCTGTACACACGCTATACTTACTATAATAATATGGGCTTCAACATACTGGTAAGTTAGATTCTACACGGTAAAACCTCACTGTTTTGGACGTGTTTCCGTATTTAGGATACTTTCTCTTAGCTTTGCATACGATAATTTACGTTTTTATAAAAAATTACTACTTCTTACAGTAGCGGCATCGAGTGATGGCACTGACAGTTTGCTCGCTCATGAAGTTCGCTAAATATTGACAGCAAGTATAAAGGAACAGATGTCAAACTTCATTGTTGCAGGTACCGGAATAGTGATGGCGCTGTAATTTACCGAAACGCATTTCGTAACTAGCTTCATCTTGAGGTTGTTTTTATTTGCGAGTATTTAGTTAGTAGAGTGCGAACTCTACAGTACCTAGTAGTCTGTACTGTTCATGGTTTTAATCATAACTAACAAAAAATATCTCAAAAAAAACAATCGCCTGTTGATAACAAAGGACCGCTGACTGGTACAATAACGTATGAAAATGAAGTCACTGCACTTCCACGTCACCGCCGCTGGCAAACTCGCGTAGCACGTAGTTCTGAGTTAACGTGGTTTAATGATTATTTATTCACTCATTTATCAATAATTTCACATTTTGTATATTTTGACACAATATTTCAAATGTCGTCTTCTTCTACCCACACAAATTATTTCGAGAGTTTGATCTACAATTTATGGCCTTTTATTTTTATGCGTTATTTACTTATTTATTTAAAAAACTTTTTCAAAATATACTTCTCGAACTTGACTGAAATTTTTACGATAGTAAAATGGAGTATTTCACAACACTATTTGTCAGCTATCAAAAGTGCCATCACTCGATGCCGCCACTACTGTAGTCCCTTTGCTAAGCTACGTAAACATATAGCTTGCTATAAAATTTAAGGTTAATTTATATCCACTCATGTGATTATTTTTGTTTGTTTAAAACGTATTTTTATCAATTATCATTAATTACTTTGATGGAATATTAGATTTTAAGAATTAACTGGACAGACATCATTTTGCCCGTTACAACAGCAGGGCCACGTCTTATAAAACTAAAAGTTACAATTTTACAGGTCTAAACTGGCAACACTGCTCAAATGGCTGGTCGTCATTGGTCGAGGTTGTGTCAAATGGAAACTTATAACCTGTAAATTGTAATTTGTAGATTTATAAAACAGGCCCCAGGACAGATAACGGTTGCCTCGCTGCATTGCTTGCGCTATGCGCTATGTCCGCGGATTGTTTGCCCACGCGTGGGACCAAGCAGCCGGCGCGACGTGCCCACGTGCACGTCTCGGGACTTACTTCTCGAGGCGACAGTAGTGGGAAAATCAGCAATACGAGCCGCGAAAATAATAGTCTTAAGATAAGTTTTTAAATGTGATAAACTCTTTTGGCTCAAAGTCAGCGTAGAACTTTTGAATGATTGGTCGACTTTTTTTTTTGAGGCTCAAAGTTTTTTAAGTCCTTTTCAATGGCTTAAGCTATCTTCATACCACATTTCATCGAAATCGATGCAACGGTTTAGTCGTGAAAGTTTAATAATCAGACGCATTAACGGCCTGTTGTTTGATCGGTAGTTAAACTAACTAATGATCAAAAAACGTTACTAATATTAAAATCTCAAGGAAATGGGTCAAATTTTCGATTCCTCTTTCGAATTTTAAAAATTAGTTAAGTACTGATCAAACAAGAGGCTCTAATTGTTTCAAAAATGAGTAGGAAAAGATTAAGTTTTCCATATTTTTTGACTAATTAGAATTTTCTTTCGCAGGTACCTACGTTTTTTAATTGGAAACTGAGCCAACAGTTTCATAAAAGGCAAGTTTAGTAATTATGGAATTCAATATTTTATGAACTTAATTCCAATCCCGTAACCAACTAGGTATAACGTATGCACTTTTTCACCTTACTGCATTGTAATAAGGACCAAAAGTGGGTAGGTACATCTTGTTAGACTTATAATTATAACATAACTAAATTAGAAAATATTGCTGTTAAATTAATAATAAATAAACAACGCTGCATCGGTACCACCGGGTTCCTCCCGGGATAACAAGTAAGTATTTTACTTCCGGTGCTACCGATGGCGGTAAATCGCTGCAGTGGCGCCGTGGTGACCGTTTCAGGTAACTGACAGTCTTTGTCGCCACTCAGAGATTTAGAATATGGCCGTTGAGCCGTTTTGAATTGTGTCGGATATCAAGTGTCCTATAGTAAAATAAATACTGTTAGGAACAATTGAGGTTTACTACAATCTCGTTGTAGTCGACTGTACACTGCTCGTGTTTCAGGTTTCAGGTGAACGTGATGATTGAGATTTTAAAACGTAAAGATTTTTTTTTGGATTCAATCAGTGTAATACGGCTGAATGAACGATAAACGGAGTGATATTAGGTTGGTAACACGTCTTACACAAGTTACACACATAGTTCACATTCCAATCATCAGTTCATCACACTGTTCCTAAAGCACTGTGTCCCGGGACTCGGGGCCGCGGGACCCGCGCATCTGCCCGGGATTACCGCGCTCATCCCGGGATTAAGATAGTTGCAGCGGAAACTAATAGATGGCGCTGACATTAATGCAAACACTATCAATTATGCAGGCGCTGCCCCGTTGTTGTCTTTGCCTATGAAATGAGGACTTAGTTCTTAAAGCCGTTGCTTCACGGCATGGATTGAGCATTTCTAAAAAAGTTTGTACATTTTGTAGTTAGCGGTAACCAAATTTTTAATATCACGTTTTAAATATATTTTTATTGCATATTAATAACTAGTTCAGAATGGACCGGAATAATTATTTTGTTTACAGATTCCATGTGGAATTAAATATGTAAAGTTTATTTATTGAATCGGGGCAATCACAAATTCCTGTTTTGTGACCATAGGTCGAGAAGGGAAATCTAATAATTAGACAACAATTTAATTGTTATAATTTATTAAACAGGATATTAATAACCAATTGCGTATGTTTAATAAACAAATTATTTATTATTTTAAGATAGTAAAAAAATAAAATGGATAATTACTCCTTTACGTTACCTTTTAATCAAACCTCAGTTTTAAAGTTAAATTGTAACACGTATTTATTAAAGTTATTTTTAATATCTTTGGAAAATATAATTTAAGGCCAATTATATTTTAATATAAATACTAAATAACTATGAGTTCTATAACAAAAACTAAACAAAAATCAACAATATTATCTTTAAATATCAAGGGACAGTAACAATAATAGGAACATTGGTAACAAATTAGGAATTCTTAGGCAGTGTGTTCATTAGTATTAGGTATTGTTTAAAATACGTCTACATCATAAATTACTTATACTACGTATGCAATTACCTTTACTACGCAATAATAACAAAATCTCCCCCTGTTGAAGTCGGTTAATCTGACTTCATATTAAAAATGACATATTCGCAAATACTGTAATGTACATCCCTCCTAAGAATTCCTTTTTTGTTACCCTGAGTTCCTAGTCATACACAACTGTTCCAAAGTAACAAAAAAGAAAGTAACAATGTGATGCTCGATACTTTAAAAAAATGTTATAATCAAATTTAAGTAATATTCGAATAAAGAGTTTGGTTATATGGAGTCTTAATAAAGGGCTTAAGTATAAAATTCAAGCAAAACTGAAGAAAAAACAAAAGTTACCCAAGTTTTTCGGTAACAAACACTGACTTCTATTTCGGTTGATCACTTGCCACCTGCTGTTCGAACCGACACCTCGATTTGAAATGACTGTCAAAAACGAACAAGATGGCTACCACAGTGCTAGTGTTACCAGTTTCCTATTAAAATTTTTACTAAATTTTGCAAAAATTGCCTTCAGTACGAAAATACGGTAACAAAAACTGGAATCAAAATAGGAACGATTTTAAGGACAAACTTAAATGTTTAAAATAAAATTATATTTGTCAAAAATTATATGCAAAACATACAAATTACAAATTCCTGAGGTAAGCATTTTGAAATAAAACAAAACAGTCTAATCGAACCCTACATTTAGTTATGGAAAATCAACGATTTAAAAGCTTATTTTAAATTGGGACATCCGAGTTTCTATATAAATCAAATTTACCGATTATTTGAAATTATTTTTATAAATTAATGTAAAGCATTTTAATTTAAGAATAAAATATTGTCTTCAAGAAAATTAAATTATCTTTCAGTTTTATAGATCAAACGAAATAATAAGTGTTCTCAGAATAAATTAAAAGCTTAAAACTGGACAGGACAAAAGCAAAGATCAATTGTACAAACTTTTTTAGAAATGCTCGATTATGAAAATTGATTGCAAATTGGATACAGTTGAGTGAAACAAACTGAACTGTATTTGAAAGCAACAGAGACGTTCACAGCCTTTAGATCGTTTTGCGATAGTAGATGTTTGTACAATTTTATAGTTTTTTATGTTAGCATTATTAATCGGTATAAACATAGATAAGAGGTTTACTGAACATGATTGATAATTTCGTCAGGCTAGACGTAGCATCGGTGGTTCAGTGGTAGAATGCTCGCCTGCCACGCGGGCGGCCCGGGTTCGATTCCCGGCCGATGCAGTTCTTTTTGTGATTATTTTTTTGCCTTTACAGGCCCTGTATTTATATTGTATTCTACGGTTCGAGTGTTTATTATTTTGCTCCCCCTTTTTTTCTTTTTTAATTCTTGTCAATTTTATAAGACAAATCAGCGATATAGAAACGGATTTATACCATAAACGATGGCAAAATAGGCCCTGATGCGAATATTAACATTTGTTTCGTACCTTGCTTAGCTGCAAACCCATCATTAATCAATCATCTACAGTATAAATGTTTATTATTTAATATCTAATGAACTGTAATTTAAACCGTAATTTGCTTAATCTAATATAGGTTCTTATTATTCCCACTCAATACTTCAAAACACTGTTAATGTTGAAAACAAAAGCATATTCCGTGTCACAATACAACGTATTTATTCAATTTAATCCAAACAAAGCCTTCGTCCGTATCGCGTATCGGACGGAGCACCGCCCGCCCGAGCGCCCGCGCCTGCCGGGACGAAATAGCAATTCGTCCAGTTAGACGCACAGCGCTCGACGCGAGAAGCAAATTGGCGATTTTGAATGGTGAATGGATTTTATTTTGTGATGCGAGAATTTTGATCGGACGATTTTCCAGTTGATCGTTTTATAATAAAACTAACGGGAGATATTATTTGGCCGAAAATGTAAAAGTGTTTAAAGTTATTTTGGCTCACAAAAATAAAACAAAGATATTTGAAATAGGGTTCTAAATTAATTTAAATCATGCACAAAGCTACGTGCTATTCGTTTTAGTGCTTAAGTAGGAACTATTTATAGAAAGAAATAAACTTAATAATGAAAATACAAAAAAAAAATAGCATGAAAAAATCAAACGTGCGCATAGGATATTCAGCGCCTCTATTCAAGACTGTAAAACGCATATCGTTTTTGATTTACCGCATTGTCAACGTCTTGATAGCTCTTATTTACTTGACAGTAATGGCGGCCGAGTTAACAACAATACCAAAAACGGTCAAATACGATTTGGATTTTACCGCATAGAATAGAGGCGCAGATAGTAAGTGAAATGCCTACCCAGCTATTCTATATTTCATATGCGTGGCCAATCCTGAGGAGTAAGATGCTTTGTCCTTTGTTTTTTAAACGCATGTATTTCTGGTAATTCTGTATGTTTCGCACTCCCCCTCCCCTTGAGGTGCTGGCAGAATTACAGCGTTGTGATCTTGCGTCACAACACATGCTGGGCCAGAACCTATTCACCCGCACACATCGCTGGGCCCCGAAGCACACAAGTGTGTGCTCTGCTTTGTATAACTGCCTAGTTTTTTTCATACCACAAAATTGTTTTTATACAGCGTGTTACCAGCACCCAGGCTTTTTCTCAAGGATGTTAAAATTATAACCATAACATTTATTTTATTAATAAACGAATTTTCAGGCTTTGTTAACTTTCTAACAAAATTTTAATTGCCAGCAATGTAAAGCGCAGCAATTTTGACCAGTGTAAATGACAGTCGAAGGATACTTTGATCATTATGATTTGCCCCCGTACCACGACATGCCTTAAACTAAGCAACAGCAATACTGATAACGATGTACACGCAGCACATTGCTACATTAAAAATGGACTCGACAATGGTATCTAAGAAAATTAATTGTGAAGTTATTTTAATATTTTTTTAATTGATAATACTTGCAAACAATTGCTAAAGCAATATATTATCGGCAGTTTTAATAAATGCCCGCATGCCGGTAACACACTGTATAATTGTGCTGTAAAACATTGTTAATTTCGCTCTGTGTGCGTTTTCTTTGAATAAATTGTTTTTCTTCTTCTTTTTCTTCTTCTGTTCTAAAAAAATATTCTTTCTAATGCCGTAATTATTAGTTTTCATTTAAAGACACATCATTTTAACATACGGTTCCATGATGTACCACGGATTTAATTCAGCGTTGCCACAAACTTTGGAGATTAACGATACATTCTACAAGCAACACTGTATCAAAGTAAGTTACCTCACGTATAACTTCAGACAACATCAACATCACGTTATTTCAAACGTAATCAATATTCTAATTAATAATTAACGTTCTCCGATACTCGCTCGACCGCAAATCCCTTCGTTATTGTACAGCCGCTCGCGCCGGCAAATCTTCGCGGGTACGACGTTTAATTAAAAATATGTCAACCACCCCTTGCGGATTAGGGGGTAGTACGGTACATGTCGCAGCGCAGTAAGCCTTTAGTAAATTAGGTGCACGCCAGTTTACTTAGAGCACATTTTATTTGCACGTAGGTGGATTATCTCGCGGACCTTGTTAAGGGTTAAGCTTTGCGTCTGTCTGTGTTGTGCAGTTTATATTCATATTCATATTCTTGTATTACTTGCAACCATGGTATTAACAAGCTGTTATATATCCACTACTATACATCTCTGTCTGTAGTCGATTGTACAAGACATGTGCCCTACTAGGGTGTAGCAACTATTATAATTTATACAAACTTGCAATTTAACATTAGTCTTATTTTATTTTAATAATATATTTATATTTATACATAGTATAAAATGAAGTCGCTTCCGCTGTCTGTTCGCTCAGATCTTTTAAACTGCTCAACGGATTTTAATGCAGTTTCAGCAATATATAGAATGATTCAAGAGGAAGGTTTATATGTATAATAGGTTCCGGTTTGTTACGGGTGTTACAGAAAACTCACATAAACCGAAGCGAAGCGAGGACGGGTCACTAGTATATTTAAACAACAATTAGCCTAATGTTTATGGAACATTGCATTTTAAATTAAAACATGTGAACCAAATATAAAGCTCGTCGTAGTCCAACGATTAAAAGTGAAAATGATTCTAGAAATTACATTAAACTTAAACTCGAGTAACCGAAGGAGTTTGCGCCGTTTGCCGATAAAATAATAAGGTATCTGAAAATAATCGCCTACATCTACAAACCTGCTCTCCTTGTAACTTAAGGGAAATTTTCCTTAAAGGGATTCCACTTAAGTATTCACATCGCTCACATAAGTAGGTACTTACTTACCTATTATGATTATTAAATAAAATGTCTTTAAAATCATAAATCATCATTAATGTCATTAAGTAGTAACCCATTATTTTATCAAATTACACTTCATCAATTGTACCATTTCATCAAAGGCTATCTTCTGCTGAAATCATAATGTTTTCAAGGATATCTTAAACATTCATTACGTAGGAAAGGTTACACTTGTGACTGCCAAGTAAAATTAACTCATGATGATACGTTGATCGAAAGGTATTTCAATGAAATAATAGATACCCTATCTAAGTAAAGTAAACAACTAGATATCCGAAGCATGCCTTTGTTTTCGTCAAACACAAACTTCGCCCGGCTCCGAGCAGCGAACAAACTACCTCTCTAAACCTATTCTCGAGACAATGGAGCTATCCGAGTTATTGATAACACTCCCGCAAGCTGAACCAGTAACCACTAACATTAACTATTAGTTCCTAGACCCGATTGTTACTAACAAGGTAGCGAGTAACGTCAGGTTGGATGTTAGCCAGAGGTAAGATACCATTGTAATCGAGTTACATGTTACTTGTAATGTTTGATAAGCAATGTGGGTGTCGGCTCGCTCTTTGCTTTAGCAAAACTCTACCAACAATTAATTCCTCATGTTTTATTCATTTTAGAGTAACCGTCTTTATTTTTAGGGTTCCGTAGTCAAACTAGGAACCCTTATAGTTTCGCCATGACCGTCCGTCCGCAGCCTAGCTCAGAGACTCTTAGTAATTTAGCATATAAATATTAGTAACGCTAACAAAGTGGTAAAATAAAATCTGGAAAATAAACTTTTTTAGTGTCCTCTACGCGTAACGTGGGAATGTATTTTTTTTTCTCGTCTACCTCATATTGTGGGGTGTCGTTAGATAGGTCTTTCAAAAATATTACGGGTTTGTGCAAAAAAAAATCGATTAAGGGATTCTTTTATGAAATATTAAGCTTTAAAGCGCAAGTTTTTGTTAGAGTCAAGTGTGCCCGGGGACGGGGGCACAGCCAAAACAAATACTAAAAATCAGAAAAATATCTTCAATGACAGCACAATTATAACGAATTTAAAAGAAAAACTATCAAAACTAAGTAGACTTGATTGGTTTCTGAGATACAGGCGAGAAGTGTTTATACCTACTAATAAAATACCTAAAATTACCTAAGTAAAACAGCAACAAATAACTTTTTCACTTCTCATGCTTAAAAAGTGTATCACATTAGACTTATCAAGAGAGACTCAAGTAGTAAATGTAAACCCTAGAGAATACATTATGTTTATATTTTCCCTAGGGAATATGAAATGGAAAATAGAATGATTTATATGTACAAAACATTTTAATTTGACCAATCAAAATACTTCACGAAATTAAATCCACCAATCACAATACACATCGACTGTCAATCGGACGTAAGGTACTTTTTGGTACGTATACTCGTTAACTAAATTAACTCTTTAAAAAAAAACTTTGTATTTCGTATCAACCAACCAGAATACTATCTATATTAAAATCGACCAATCAGGTAACAGAATTCATTTCTCAAAACATTAGGTGTTTTTTAGTCCCTATTTTACAATCGTTAAAATATGATTAAATCGATTGTGCAACGCTTTGAAGCGCTAAATACTCACACGGTCAGTGGCGTTTATTTGCGGTGTCTATATTTTGTATCTATGTCAAAGTAGATTTAAAAAAAACTTGCCGCCAAATTAAAACAATATTTTCGCCGTAGAATTTGTGGATAATCTTTGCAATTTTTTTACCTTTGTATAGGTAATGTTTTTATTTTCTCACAATCGAAGTGAAAAGTAGAGTGTATTACTCGGGTCTAAAAGCCATATTAGGTACCCCTCGAATAATTTTCCCTCGCTTTGCTCGGGAAAATAACCATCTCGTGGTACTAGGTATGGCTTATTTTAAACCCTAGTTATACAATCTACTATAAATAGAGAATTAGTTCATTTTTTGAGATAGTTTTTGTGTAGTAACGGCCTCGGAACTCTTCACTGAGCATGGTCAGACATGTTCTTGCCCGGTTTTTTATTTTGGTATAGATAATGTTAATAATAATATATTTACAGTTAAATGCATTATATCGAACCATTTTAGTGGTTAATCATTATTGCGACCTGCTGTTGAAGACATTTGAGTGTTTTTAAATATTTTTGAGTTTTATAGTTTTAGTAAGTGTATAAATCGTGTTAGATTAAAATTTCTTATTTTGAACTACATAAAAATCTTCAAAGTTGAATCAAAACTGAGCTAACGAAGGGTAAAATTATGTCGTGTTATTTCACGACAGTAAAGGCGCCCTCATACAAATCACTAAACAGCAATTTGACACGTTTTTACGAGTTTCTAATGACGTCTAAATAAATGCTGTGTCCCCTGCATTTAGCCATATAAACACATTCCGGGCCCGAGGCTTCCTATCGAGTTCATTTTCAATAGAAAAATGGGAGCTTGGCAATAAAGCCATTTCGAATCAAAAGAGCGTACCTGCAATTTCATCGAAAGATCATTTTTAACCTTCCCTAGTTACTAACAAGGTGGAACTTGCATTGGAGTAACAAGTGACATAAATAATTTTATGTTAACAAGTGCATGGTGATAAACTCGATGCACTGACTACAATAAACTAAACGGGGGGTCCGTGATTATGACACAAAACGGAATTGAACTAAAAATATCCCCTCGGCGTTAACAGTCGTAAAATTAACGTTTGGAAAATAACGCGGGGAGTTTAATAGATGTGAATGGTAGCTGTAATTTGTAACACGATATTATTAGAAGCATATTTCTATGGCAAAACTCTTGAGGGATGCGGATTTCCTTGTCGGTCGAAGTGGTTGATTCCCCACAACAATGATTCAGAACAAAGTTGACACGCACCCGTCACGGTCCTTGTGTGGATACAGTCTCGTCAGTTACGACTGTCTATTTATACCTGTAATCAACAACTAAAATTTTAAAACCACCACTTTATAAAACGGCGTCAAGGTAAGTTACGAGATATCCCGTCTATTAAATGCAAAATGCGAATGGTATATTGTCTCGGATTTCCTACTGAACATTTATAACATAATAATATACAGTTTTTCTATAAGTATATATTGTTATAGCATAGCATAGCGGTATAATATGTTTGAGAAACTTTAATTCTCTCATACGCCAAATGGCAAAACATAGTGTTCCACCATCTTTATTCCACCTGTTTTAGTTTCACCTATGTTTACAAATAAATAGTTAAGTACATACACTTATTCAAACATAATAACGGGCAGTTGTGACCTTATGTAAATTTTATTGTTTATGTCCTGTTTTATTTTTACAACATTAACTCTAAATTTTTATTTGTATCTTATTTTATTTTATTTAAGTTTAAATTGTAGTCATCTTTCACGCTCTGTCTCTTGTATAAATGGGTTATGTAATTGCCTGAAAATAAATGATTATTATTATTATACTATACATTTTGACTGAGTTACCTATATATATTCATAATAAAAAAAAGTCATTATTGCAGAACTTCGGGATAAAGCCAATGCAGACATTCTAATATTGTGTTGCGGCTATAACACAAATTCTGCTTTTTGCGTATATTAGGTATTTCTTGAATAATGAGTATAAGCCTCTATAAATATTACATCGACATTTCAAATGCAAACATCAGAATAATAATAATAACAGGGGTGTGTCTTGAGTAAAAAAAATATAATTATAATTAGTCCGTCAGTAAGATTATAAAAAAAATATTGATCATGTATTTTTTGCTTTTTCAAATCAATCAAAATTGACAAATATAATGCGCATCAAAGTTCGAGAGTGGGGGTTCGTGATGTCAAAACGTGGTATAAAGCGTGCCACGGCGTGACGTCACGCGAAACTTCAACGCACTTTATCTTCGTCATTTTTTGTTTAATTGACAAAAGAAAAAATATGTATTTAATATTTTTTGATAATGTAGATGACGGACTAATTGGATTTTTTAGGACACTAGCCTATTCATTTATTTGCAGAAAAAGGGTAGTTACAGATCTTGCAATAAATATTGTTTTTTCGCTGAATTACATGAATACATAGCTGAACGACTAGTAGAGTAATCAGGAAATGTTTTGGCAAAATTGCAAATCTTCCAAATATATAGACAACGCAAAGGTAAAATGTTCAGTTGTTTAAAAATAGGCTTACAGAGATAGGTAATTCAGCTGTTATAAAAATAGGTCTATTTTAGGTCTTTAAATTTTTTAAAGAACTCGAATAGAAAAGTAATGTTATGTTAATATCCTAAAAACATATGTCAGACACATGTCAACACTTGCGAACCTTATTGACGGCGCTAAGTCCTGTCGAATCAAATCGCACTCACGCGCACGTTTATAACGACATTAAGTTTTTATTCGGCCATAAAGGCGCAGGGCGGCGGCCGGCGCGGGGCGCGGGTCGCGTTGATACAGTGATTAAGTGCGTGGGCGCATGTTGTTCGAGGGGTAACAACTATCAAGAAGTTCATTTATGACATGTATGGCAAGAGTAAATGGGAATGTTGGAAGGGGAAGGCCAAGGCGAACGTTCCACGATCAGACCGGGGACGTATTAAGAAAGGGCCAGGTTAGGAGACCCTAAACCGAGGCACGTGTATGAAGAGACTTATAAGTGTGGAGGAAGCAGGGGAAGTTTGTCTGGTTCGTAGCAAGTGGAAGGAAGTGGTCTCGGCCTACCCCTACGGGAAGGAGGCGTGATTGTATGTATGTATGGTACAACTAAAACGTTGATATTAAATATTACACACACTTACAACACTGCTTGGAAATATCGCCAAAGATGATCTGAGTCGCGCTCACAGAGCAAATTCAATATGGAACAAGCCAAGAATATTTTTAACCTGTCTGCATATTTGAAAGGTCTAAATAGCATTTTATCCTGAGAACTAATACATCTCTCGTGCCATGAGAATAGAACCTTAAAATAGTTGGTTTAAAATCTTCTAAAACTAACTTATTCATCTACGTAAATTGTTTTTGTTTTATTTCCTTCCACAAATCTCGTTTCGGACCAGTATACTCTACAAAACTTGTTTATTTAATACCTTCTGTCCAGCCTCTGCAACAATATACTATTTCGTTTCATGCGGTAAGACAAATTTTATAACTTTCTGATGAATTTTAATGGTCTTAATATCCTTGCTAACATATTAAAATTCATCATCACCAACATAATTTTAAGCATCATTTGGATTGGACTAATATTAATATTACACATTCCTCACGCTAATTTCCTCCGGATATTCCTAAATGATCTCTTTCTCATTCACTTTCTCCCAGCTATTGCCACAATACGACCAAAACATCCTCTGCTTAGTTCATCTGGTCATCGGTAGCCTGTTCTAGGCTAATTTAGCTATATTTTGGCTGTACCTGTCATCCGACTTTTGCCAGAGTTGCCCACTGGTCCCACTTAAAACGGGGTATGAAATTCATACACATTTTATTGGCATACGTATATTTAGATTCTCCTTTTAAGATAAAGAATTGTGTGACAAGACCTTAGTCTTTTTAGCCTCCAAGACGACAACTTCTCCATTCATTAAACTCAAGTCTTATTATACTTATGTCAGAGTAAGCTTAGAAACTCTCCAAGGTGTATCCTCACCGCTTGAAATTCATTACATTAGAGTACTTTACGGGAAAAAAAGTAGGTACGTGCCTTTAGATGAATTAGCACAAACATAAGTATTTTCATTCAAAATACGTGTCCTTAATACTAAAGGTCACCCAGCTCAGCCATTGGCCCTACGATAAAACGGAATTGATTCGATCTTCAGATCCCAGACATTTTGACGTTTTGCCAAAGTCATAAATCCGAGACGTCTTGCTCTACGTCCCTGATCCTTCCTAAAGCAGTTGCTTTAAGATCCGTATTTCTCAATAAAACATAATTCTTCCATAAAATCTTGCTTTTCTTTCTCCGATATTGCTGAGCTTTAAATCCTTAAACTTTGTTGCTTTACACATATACGGGTTGGAAACAACGAACGCCACAGTCATGGACGGCAACTAGCTTAAATATAGGAAGGGAGACTTAATTTTATTTTGAAAAAACAACCTATATTTATGGATTTTTGAAAATTCGTCTGCCTTAACCGGAAATCGAACTGATCGAATATGACGAAATAATAAAGAAGGGTTTTTTACGGCCTTTATTTAATTTATATGTGTATGTGTTATAGACATACACCTTCACTATCAATGACCCTTTCGATCTGTATCATAAAACACGACTTTATTTTGTTTTGTCATATTCGACCAGTTCGATTCCCGGATAAGGAAGGGCAGGTATTTTTTGTTTTCAGAAATAAAAGTAAGTCTCCTTTGCGTAGAACTTGCTATTTCCAATATTTAAGATTGTCGCCGTCCATATTGCGTTCATTTTTTCCACCCTGTATACATATTTATGTTGTGTGTTAGTTACCTGAAGCGCTTCACAGACACAGACATAGTAAAATATATATCAGTAATCAGTAATTTATTGCAATATCGTTACAAATATATTGCTAATCTGCTCTACCTGCCACAATTGTAATACCTACACCTGATTAAACAGCATTATGGGAATGTAAATAACATTTGGAAAAATAGGCTTTTCAATAACTCAACACATGTTGTTGTATATCAATTCTTATGTTAAATATGAATATTCCATATTACATGGAGGCTTTCCCTATAATGCGTTTTACTTATTAATAGTGTAAGTCTGGATAAAAATGTCATCGTTAAATTTATTTACTTAGGGCAGTTTTTGGCCTAGCTTTTTTTGTATTTTCCACTTTGACGTAAAAATAAACCGTTATTTAGTCTTTCATGACTTACGTCCAAAAGAGCCTTTAAAGAGTAAAAAAATAAATTGGTGTATTATTAATATCGCCGTTAATTTATTTAATTTTACCGACTTCGATTAATTAATTTGCAATTGCCGTCTTTGCATGGAACATTAAAATTACTTATTACGGTTAATGAATAAAAAAATGACTTAATTTATAAATGTGACAATAAACTACCTATTACTTTTTATACTTGAAAACAACAAGAATCGTACCGTTCCACTTCACTTACCACAACACAACATGAAGCACCCAACACACAGCCGACTGGCGCGCGCCGCCCGCCCTGCGCCCGTCGCTCGCCGCCCTACGCTCCGCCGTCGCCGGCTCATTCGCTGGCCAGCGACCACGGCGCCCGCCCGCCCTCGCGACCGCGACTACGACTCGACTACGCCTCGATTACGATACGATGTTCGCAAGTGACTGTGGATGAATTAAAATTTAAGTGTTTTTAATAGAATAAATAAGGATTAGAATAATCATTTAACTACTAATTACTAGCAAGTAAAACTTTAAAGTATTTAGCGTGTTTATAAACTAAGTCTTCTAACCTATTTAAACTTTAAACTAGCAGTTAAAGCGTAGTAATAATAATCATAAAATAACGGTTAAAAATATCGATCGAGTTAAACAATCGTTAAACAGTTAACTCTTGTTAGCAACACAAACACCGTGTCGACGGAGTTATCGCGCTCGCCGTCCGTTGGTAACTGGACCTTGTTCGTTGGAGATAAGGGGGGTTTTTGGGTGAGGTAAAGGTGTTAGGAAGGTGCAGTTTGGGTAAATATTTACGGGAAGCCGGCGGGAGTGCTCGGGGACCAGGTAAGTGTTACGATACGCTAGCTTTACTCACTCGGCTCTGGCTGTTGGATTTGACGCGGGAACTGTTCAAGAAAATCAGCATGTCATAATTACACCAATTTTCTCTTTTGACTACTATTTATTTCTTAACCCATGATAAAGTTTCGGTCTTTGTTCCAAAGTTCATTTTTTCCATGACTTGCGTTTGACCAGCGCCGCTATTGTCTAACGCATTCGAAATCGCAATCGGCTTCAAAGCGGAACAATTGTTTTCATTTTGTATGCAGACAAGCCTTCGATTTTCAAAATGAAAACGATTGCGATTGCGAGTGCGTTAGGCAATAGCCCCTCTGGTTTTGTTTTGCTCATCATAATGATTTACATAGATGACATTATTATTATTATTTTCTGGGTGACGGTATCCTTTAGTTAATACAAGGCTATAAAACATTTCCAGCTAAATATTGAATAAACATCACAATATTTACATAACATTTGAAAAATAATATAGGGATCTAATGTAAGCATGGTCAATATGTTTTTGGGCAAAAGCCAAAAAGAAGGCCAATTAAGCCAATTAGAACATTTTTGTCTTAATCTGCTATGTTGTATGGATTTTGGTATTAATTGTAATTATCTGCTTTGTACCTTCTACAAAAATAAGTCATATAATGTGTCAAATGTACGTATACCAAATGTGACAGCGGATGAATAATAGCGCACGTCTATTGGATTGTGGACCTTATTGCGTTGCAAAGGCTCATATTTTTGTCTGAACGTCAGTAGGCCCAGCCAAGATGCAAACGCTGCAAACGTTTCTATTTTCTATCGACTCAAAATGTATGGAGTTGACACAAGCTTATGACACGATCTGCCATGGGCTTACGTCAATCCTTTACACATAGTCGATGTTCGAAAATAGCTAACTCTGCGTTATGCATCTTGACTAGACCCCCTCTTCTTGTTCATGTATAAGTCCACCTAGAACTCGTTTAAAGGGTATGTATGTAACTATGTATTTTTTATTGCACAAACAGAAAATAACAAACAGAAACACAAAAGGTAAAGTCGAACTTATCCCTTTAAGGGATCTCTTCCAGTTAACCTTTGAGGGGTTTACCCTTGTTTTGTAAAACTCATTTCGTAAAACGTATCACTCCGCAGAATTTTCGTTTTATAGAAAGCTATTTTCTGCTGAGCCCGTGTTGATTTCAGGTTATCTTGTTATGGTTACAAGCCTAACCTGACCTACGTGAATCATATTTAAGATAACCTGAAATAAAAACGGGCTCAGCAGAAAATAGCTTTCTATGAAACGAAAATTCTGCGAAGTGATACGTTCTATGAAATGAGTGTCGGCGAAACAAGGGAAAGAAAGAAGAAAATAAAAATACAATTATTCACTACTCACCCAAGACATACAGAAAGAAGTAGAAACAGAGAAAACAGCAATGAACAAAGTGGTTAGTGTGTCTTCGCGGCAGTGAATCGGGCACTGGCTCAGCACAATGCTGAGGTGCTAATCACCTGCAGCGCAACAAGGGGACACCCATATAAAGCTATTTCCTCCTCGAAACGTACCTCGAAACTTACTTACCAAAGTAAAAAATCAACCATTTTATTGTTATTGAGCCCCCCTCGCCCTAAACTTTGCTGTGGTCATGGGATTTAAATATAACTTACTGTCAAATAATTTAATTTTAACGATTATTATTTTTGTGGTTGTTGCGTAGGTGTTAAGTGCTGTTGGGCAAAAAACCTCAGTTTAACACGAGAAATAAAGTGACATCAAAAGACGTACAGTCAAAAGGATTAATATCCTTACGGTTATTGCGCCAGTATATGTAAACATAGACCTTATTATCGGCATATACGTGTAGATATTTTTGACGCCTATGACTTTGACTGTACATGATGCCAGACATTCGCCGATAGTAGAGTAGAGACACCGTTTGTGGCCACTATCCCCTATTTGGTTTTGGTTGAAATGAGTGTCAAAAATACTGTAAGATTAAAAATAATATTCATAAATAGTTAAAACTGAAGATTAATATAAAGACAAAGGGTGCGCCAAAGTTCATATAAAATTGCAAATTAGATTATTGGAACTCCGAAAATGTATCTCATATAATTTTACAAGCTAATGATCACTCTTCATAATCTTCATAATATTTTTTAATACTAATGATCGGAACTTATAATCATCTGAACTTATAACGCCAATATTCATGGAACCGTACACTTTTCAGAATTAGGTTAGATTTATAACAATTTAAAAAGAGTAACAGTTTTTGAAAAAAATGCATTATGAGTTGCGATGATTATGACTTAAAAAAGTATGAACAAAAAAGTATAATCAAAAATTTTCGAAGAAATGATGAGTATAGACACAAATCGTTATTTGTATAAAAAATCTAAAGACCAATTTTATATGAGCCAATATGGACCCAAAGACAAAATATAAAAATATGTTTGTAATTTCATAATGCTTTACATATTAGTTATAATTTAGAGTGGCCAAAATCGGTGTAAAAATGGCCAAAACCGGTACTTCTACCTTACAGGTTAATTAATACTATAAATTATTAATTAGATACAGTTCCTTGTAACTTTGCAAACCCTCTAAAGCCTCATATAAAACCAACGTCTCTCAATGAAAAGGATCTTTAAACATGCCAATTACAGTATCGCATGCGACTGTCTCGTGTGGTGCACGGTAATTGCCAGGCCCGGCGTGCTAACGAGCCAATTGCCTCATTACACTCATTACTGGCTGGCTGGCTCCTCGCGGAGCAGGGAAACTGCATTCAGATGAAAGTGAAAGAACAAGATGGAAAACAAAGAGTAATAATGATTCATGTTCACTTAACTACGGAGAGGGAAAAGGGTGAAATTTGTGACAGGGAAAAAATCGTTTTTTTTTTTCCGAATATTCATTCAAATAACGACGCGGTGGATGCGAAAAGCACAAGATCGGTCTGAGCGAAGAGCCTTGGGGGAGGCCTATGTCCAGCAGTGGACGTCTTTCGGCTGACATGATGATTAATTCAAATTCAAATTAGTTATTTGTTGAACGTAGGTAAAACAGATGTTACATTTTAATATTAAGTACCACTACATCCCGCCCAGAGGCATACAAATATCTTATATGTTTAACATGACATGCGCCATGCTTGAGCATTAATCTAATGTGTTCATTTGTCTGGATTTTCATTTTTCCGAAAGGCATATTTTACTTGACCTATTTTGCATTACATTTGTAATATAATTAATATACGTAGGTTGGATTACGTTTGATTAATAAGCAATATCAAAAGATAGATCATCAATAGCATCATATCAAAAGACGGTCTCGTGTGTTTGCCGGGTTAGAATAGTGCCACTCCATGTCTTCCCGTGGATGTCGTAAGAGGCGACTAAGGGAATAAAGGCTAAGTACTGTTAGGCGATGAGCTTGCAACCTGTCACTAATACACTGGTAAACATCTTAGCCTAATTGTGCAAAATGTGGTTACAGAATTATCAACAAGGTTTTATAGTTGTTGGTAATTTTGTAGCTCTGCTTACCCCACTCTGGGAGTGAAGGCGTGAGTTTATGTATCAAAAGATAAAGGCTTGCATTCGGAATTATCAAAATTCGGGATTCTGATCAATTTGGAATTATGATTCTTCGAAGTTATGTAGTGTATGTACCCTTTGACATGTGTGGCTCCACCTTTGTTTGTCTCACATGTATGTAATGTATGTTATTAGTTAATTACCTGAAAAGGTAAAGTTAATATGCATAATATGTTGACGACGCGTTGGCCTAGTTGCTAGTGACCCTGCCGGCGACGCTAGCGGTCCTGGGTTCGATTCCCGGCTAGGGCAAATATTTGTGTGATGAGCGCTTATTTGTTTCTGAGTCTTGGCTGTTTTCAATGTAGTTAAGTTTTTTTTTCTGTATAAAAGTATTTATATCGTTATCTAATTCTTATGGTACAATCCTAAAGCCTAGTTTGGAACTAGGTCAATCAGTGCCTGTCCCCTGTTTTTTTTAAATATAAACTTTCTGTATAAGAAATTTTAAAATTATCAAGAAGTCTAAAAAATAAATCAAAATAAGTAGAGAGCTCTTAACTCAAAAGTCATTAAATCCATGCCACCCTGTATAAACCCCGGTTATATGTGGTCAGGTGCGACTACTGTAATGTACTCGTAACATAAAGAAAATAACCAGCTTTGGTGTTTTTCGAAAATCTTCTGCTAAGTGGGTTAATTGTTTGTAGCTACATTTACATCATAGATGAGATGACTAAATTATGAATCTATTTAACCTAGGGTCGATTAAAAAAACGTAATTGAAAGAGGCGCAGTGGCAATTTTGTTGTTTTAGAGTCATAAAATGAAAGGTGTTTGTGGACCGCTTACTTCAAATTCACGTTCTGGTAATTTTTCATAAAATAAACTCTTTGCAGGTGATATAAACTATGTCTGTACTTTTAACTGAAGTTCTGACTCTCCGCAGACGAAGTCGCGGGCGGAAAGCTAGTATTAAGCATAAAGAGGTACATTTATTTTTGTTTGTTATTTTAAATCTCTGCAACTACTGATCTGAAAGACCAGCGCTGGTTTTACTACCAACATGCTGAGCTGGGACCATTTCATGACATCTGGCATTAGGTCAGCCATTTGTTTTTTGTCTCTTTTTGTTTAGTACTTGTTTTGTCCTTTTGTTAGATGTCTGAATAAACATTTTTTCTTTCTTTATTTCTTTGAAATTGGTATTATTTTAAATATAAAAATTTAACTGCAATTTAATGACCAAAGTTTCTTTTAACGCGGAGTCGCGGGAAAGCACGAATCGTATGATATAAACGCCCAAATCGCATAAAAAACCATCTCAGCGAATAATTGAATAACCCTTTACCGGGCACACTTGTATTTACCCAATCCAGGTAAACCCGTGGTAATCAGGGCGCGGTGTTTACCGCACACGCGGCCGGTAATTAGACGATTGCCTGATTACCGGCCGCGGCGCGACGGGAATTATAATTCTTGGGACGGAGCTGAGTATGGTCATGTAATTAACCAGTTATCCTCCAGGTTCATTATGTTTAGTATTCATGTTATTTATTTATTTATTGTCAGCGCATGACACTAAAAACAATAAAGATATCCTTAAAACTGACACATAGTCTATCTATACGATACCCTACAAGGGTACTACAATATCCTTAACATTTCGACTAATGTTAATCAATTAATTAAAATACAATTACATTTGAATAACCGGTATAACATAATCTGAAAATATAAAAAAGTAGTGTCGTTTTAATGGGCAAGGTTATCGGCCGCGCTTCAGAGTCAGTTTAGACGTCAGAGACGCAACGATATATTTCAGAGACAATGAACTGATTGGTAAATCAACCTAATATTTGCAGGTACAGCTGTTTTGCAGTAAAAAGGCCACTTAGTTACAGTTCCTTTCGAATAGTTTTGGTAAATTGATTTTAGTTACCTACGTTAATATGTTGTTCTATAGAAATATGTAGCGCACGAATCTTAGTATTACTGTTTTTTTTTACTTACACTCCTTTTGGCCAATTAGGGTATAAAAACATCAACGGGTACAAACTATGAACCAAATATAAGTCAGTTGTTAGTCGGGTGTTAAGCCCGTTCAGCAGCACTAAATAATAAAAAGAAAGAACGTTTAAAAAACAATATCCAACAACTTTGTGATTGTTTGCAGCGTCAAAAATAACACGATAACAGAAATCTTAACCCCACTAAATTCACGTCGTGTAAGCAACCATCGAATATTGAAATTTCAACCCACATAATACTGTATTGAAGTGAACGTGATTGCTATGCATCCCTCGTCCGCCGGTCCATTCGGTCGTTCCGCTCACTCGTTCGTTCATTCAGTTCATTCAGAGAGGGACTTGCGTCTTTGTTTGTTGTTGGTTTTCTTTAGGGATTGTCTCCCACGCCTGCTAAATGAGAGACGTGAAAGAAATGTTTCGTTGAGAAAAAGTATTCTTGCGCTGTGCCTACTGCTTATCGTTTTGATATATTCTAGTAGAATATAAATTCTGTAGTTGCTTTATAACTGTCGACAATTGTTTTATATGTTTCTATCTTGATACAATTAAGAGATAGAATATTATTATTTTTACTAAAGTGTCTTGGTCTTTCCGACTGTTCTCTCGATATTTAAAAACTGTACATTGTCCCCAAGCAAAAAGTAGGTAGCTAATACTAGACTCTATATTGAAATCAAATTTAGTCCTAGATAAACTATTTGGACGTAATAGGGCACCATTGGGAAACAATCATCCAAACTTCACTTTGGAGACAAACGATCAATGTCTAAAGTAGAACTAACAAAAACTCATGTTCAAAATTAGGTTTGCTCTCTCTTTCTGCTGATTCAGTTTCTATTGGAGAGCGAGAGAGTTGGTCTATTAATAGTTCGGAAAATGGTTATTCGGAGTAACCCTCCTGACCCGGTGAAGGCTCTCGAGTGAAAAGCCCTTGCGGTGGCGAAACACGCGAAAATGCTGATGGTTCGTGTTGCAGAATACTTAAGGAGAATATAATTCTGAATTTAACCTAATATAATGAAGAACACCCTATGAATGTTTCTGCAATAATTTGCGTTAAATATTCTATAAGGCTGAATAGTTTGATCATGATTAATGAAAATTCTACGTTGAAAAAGTACAGTTTTTTTTCTACACCCTTAATTTTGTAATGTTAGTTTTGTTATTGGTGGAATGTAGCCAAGTTACTGGGCCTTTATTCTATATTGTTATTGATGTGTTATCGCATTGTTTTTACTCGGTCATCATTACTGTTAAGTAAGTACAGCCAAGGACATTCGCGGTCGTCCACTTGAGAAAATTTTGGCTTGTTGCAGCTAGTTCCTACAGCGCTCAGGTCGTTACGCATCGAACGCGCAAATGAATATCATCCTAGAGGTGGTCGACCGGGAATGTCCCTGACTGTACATAAGAGATACCGTAACGTTGACCTGACCATACGGTAACATTTTAAAGGCAATATGGTTTATCCAGTAGAAAGAGGCCCAGTTACTTTGCCGATTTGTCTATTTTTTTGTTGCCATACACAAGTAAACAGGCTGATGGACCACTCGATGGGAGGTGTTTCTCGCTGCTCATGGATGGACATAAGCAACACCAAGGGCGTTACTTACACGTTGCCAGAGTCAAAGACATTATAAAACGACCTAAAAATCGCAGTAGGAAATTATGAAGAGGAAGCTTATTAAAGAGTACCGCTGAGAATATTAGCAGATTGAATAGGCACTGAATAGAGAGACTCAAGGAATTTAAAAAATTACTGACTTAGGGGACAGTCTCCAGCAATAATATCTTAACCGACAGTGGCGTTATAGATATATTTGATCCCACTGTTGGCTTAATTAATTTTTGCTGGTGACTGGAGTAACCACTCAAAAGACGTCCGTATTTTATATAATAATCGCATATTGTCCGCGGTGATAGTGGTAGTACCAAGACACAAGTTCTCCTCTCCCTTTCTTCTTAAATATCATTAAAGCGTTAGTATCGCAGTCACTTCCATCACATGACCCGTTTTGGTTTGACCTCTTCTCAAATACAAAGTACACCTAGGTAGCGATCAAGTTCAGCCGCAGCGCTGCGTTGCCGACGTAAACGCTCTCAAGTGTAGTCTGTAGAGCCCTTAGCGCGGAGCAGGACTCGCGAAGCCTCGCGATTACCGCTAGCGGCGCTAGCCTTCTAGTAGTGCTAGCTCTTATGGTAGAGTTAGCTTCTATCCATTTTGAAAATGAGTAGTTAGCCTCAGTTCACCTCTTTGTTTTTTGTTTTTATTATTTCATAATTGATCTTAGTGCACGGCATAAAATATCTACGTATGTGCATAAATTTTAGCTTTGTAACTTTGACGGTCTTTTTTTAGAAAAAAATAAGTTGCTATACAGACAGATAGACAGACAAACAGATGGATATGGCTTAACTATAAAGGCCCCTAGTTTGACTTGAAAACCCAAAACATGAGCAAATAACTAATCTATAGGTGTAATAAAACTGCAACGGTCCCTGACTGTGCGTTGTTAGCCGACTGATCGGCTAAACTACCGAACGTAGAAACATAAAATGGATTCCGGAAAACAAATTGTTAACAAATATATTGAAAACTAGCAGAAGAAGAAATTTCAAAGAGTTTTTGTAAACAGAACTTATAGCATATGATATTACGAAACATTTTTCGTGTTAAATAAAAGAAGTGCTGGTAAATTTCGCGAGAAAAAAACTAGTAGCGATGTAGCGCTAGTTTTTAAGGGGGGCCTTTATAGGATGCGACGAGGTAAGATATTAATTAAAAGTTATTTAGTGGCTAGTAGGCCGCTACCAATTAACAGCGTTAAGAAGAAGTGCCACAAGAAACTCAACAGTCAGTCATTTTCAGCAATGACCAACTTACAACAGTGGACGCGCTTGCACTATTTCTCAGTTGACAAAACGTTATAATAGTAATATCCTTTCGTGTCAGGTAGCCGAAGGCGATTTTCCTCATACAATTACCACTTGTTAAACTTCGCGGCGTCCATATAATCCTATAAAACTCAGAATACCTACGTTCGCGCCCAATGGAACCCAAATTACATCGCACATGTCCGAGGCAGCTCCGAATTAGGATTCCGCACGCGAGCCAATCACGAACCATTGTGCGGTGCAATTAAATTACGCGGGTTCCGTGCGAGCCCGAGCTGATTTGTCGGTATTTATCGGCGATTTGTAGCTTTACAAGGTTTTGGGCGAGATTTTTGGGAGAATTTGGTGTTACATTGCGTTGTGACGCGTCCGGACGTGGAGTGGGTAGTATGACTAGCCCATTTTTTTACATATTTTTACAGTGTGTGAAAAGTACAATTTTTTCGCTTTTCTTCAGCAGTTTCTGCTTTAAAGGGTCAATCTTTGACTAGTGTTTTATTTCCTGCACAAAGCTCAATAAACCATTACTATTAATAGAAACTGATGATGTCAGCGACCAGACATTATATATTTTAGGGCTTAATCATGTCAAGGGTACCAACCTAACATCAATTTAGGGGATATAAGACTATAGCAAGATGCCCTAGCCCTATTACCTAAACTGATGTCAAATTAAACGTTGTTATAATATGTACTTAGACAGTTTTTCACGAAAAAAGGGTTCTTATTATATAATTACTTTTTAGCTTATCTGTAAACAGACGTATAATTAATTTAAAACGTTCAGTTAAAAAGCGAGAAATCAGTACTACTTGCTAATTACTTGTCTTAATTAAAAAACCTATCAATTACGCTCGGAAGCCAATTTCAAAAATGAATTTCGATCATGCGAAACGTTTTCCCTGATGGCGAAAAAAGTCATAATCATCGGGCGTAATCAGTCATCGGATGTCAGTCGCGCCATCTGGCGATCGATCGGCGCATTAGTCAACATAAGCGACGCGTAATTCGTGATGAAATTGCGAGATGACGAGATGATTTTATGTATGCAGGGTTCCGTCAGTTTAAAACTAGTATTAAATTATTGGCGTTAACCTAAGAGATGTTAGTTTGGAAGTGAGTGACCATAGATGAAGACGCTTAACGCTAACGAAAAGGATTTTTCGAAAACTGACATAAATGTTATTGAAATAGGCGCTTGATGCAACTGTGTAGGCAGCTTACGTCAATTCTATACCTACATTAGGATATTAGCCAACATTGACCATATGGAGTCATGCAAGCCATACTCCATAAAATTCCAACTACTCACCCTTACCTCTATTTAAATATTAGAAACAAGCAAATTTGCCAGAAAACATGAAAAATTATACACAACGAATTTAAGTATCAAAAGAAATGACCGATATTTATTTAAACTTAAACTTCCCTTTTCCAAATTAAAATTAGTCTCCAGCCCCCATCACATGTTAATTAAAATTTACAACCACTTACCAAACTATATTAAATGCATAGAAAATACCAAGATCTTTAATAAAACCTTAAAACTATTTCTAATAAATAATTGCTTTTATAATTTGAAAGAATTCTTAGATGTTGCATACACATAATTGTAATCCAACACGACCGCAATTAGTATAAGTAGTTTTAGTAAATAATTAGTAACTAGATATTATATTGTATTGTATTGTATAGCTGCTCTCTGTCTGATGTTGCTGTGCCCTTGCAGGGCGTCACATGCAAACCTCCTATTATGTTCCACCTATAATTATGTTAATGTGACATGCAATAAAATATTTTGATTTGATTTGATTTGATTTAATTTGATTACATTTCGATAGTCATAACGTTCGCAGAATCCATCTGCTCTAGAATCAAAATCAATAAAAAAGTTTGCAAAAATAGCAGCTTTATTCGGGTGCGGACCAAAAAGTTGGACCACAGTTAAGCGCAGTTAACCATACAAACAACGAAGTCGAAAAAGTTCTGTTGTGCGACGAAAAGTATCCTTACAATTGTTTGGCTAATTTTCGTGTCACAACGGAAAAGTTTCATAGAAAATTTAATTGAGTGAGTTAGCGTGCTCAAATTTTTGGTCCTTACCCATCTGTGAGACTTTAGTTTTCAAGTTAAGTAACTACATTTGCATGTATGTAAGCTCTTTATTGTACATCAAGAAAATGAACAAATCACAGGGTTTTTACAAAAAAGTGTTAGTACAAAGGCGAGCTTAATGTTTCAGACGAACACAATATACTGACCCTTAGAATTTATACTTTCTAGTTAAATTATATTCCGACATTAAAATGTAGGTACTTTTTCTGATTTTTCTATTACATCCAGAGTTCAGAGGGACCTAATATATTGATGTGGTTATGTTTTTGGTATTTGGTTGGTACGTTAAGTACCTATGAATAATAAATATTCTATATTTAACCGGAGAAAATTAGTGCGTTTCCAAAAAAGGGCGCAAAGAGATTGATTTAATAAACCTAGTAACGTTTTTTAAAACAGCTTAAGTGAAAGTAACTACCGCGATTTTCAAATTAAATCACGGAACCCTAAAACCACAACCAATGAGTATTGTTTACCAAAAGGACTGCTCAAATACAAAATAGCAACAATACTATTGTGCGAACAACTCTCCCATCCATGACGTTGCATCAAGCCATTATAAACCTTACTTAACGGTCATAAAGGCATCATTATACGCACACATATCGTTGTTCTTATGATAAATGAGTTTCGAGCTAGGCAGATGTATTCGACACTGCGTCCATCATATTTGCGCTTCTGAAATTATGCCCGTTCAAACCAAAAGAGGCCTTATGGCCTTTGACATTAGATGTTTACACTATTGTAATTATGAAATCAATAAATATCTACGGACTTATACCAATTGACATGGGGATATATTCAACTCAGTACAAACAACACCCTTTCCTTTCCTTCCTGCTTCTTTTTTTTCTTTTTCTTTCCTTTGACATGTTATTGTAATGTTATTAACCCGGTCACCATTACTGTTAATAAATAAGAGCTATCGTAACGTTGAAAATACGATAATATGTGGCGCTATCTATGAAAAGTCTATGGCGCTTCCGCCATTATTAACGATGCTCCGATATAAATACAACGTCGCGTGACGCAGTGCGGCGTAAGCGCCATCGACAATAAGGTCCCTTTTTATAGATAACGCCACATATGTCAAACGCAATATGTTTTTTCCAAGTAGAATAGAGGCCCTAGACGACGAAGCTGTAGGTTGATATTTTGGTAACAATTCGTCATATTTTAAAAGACCTAAATGCCTAAAAATGTATCGTGGTCAGCACATAAATATTCGACCTTACTTCATAGGCTGAACCACCTGCGACTAGGTCAGCTGCGTCGTTGTTTTCTATTAAAGAATCGACAAACAGTGTAACCGCCTGTGACTGTAGTCCTTTTCGATTTAAACGACTTCGACAAACAGTGTAACCGCCTGTGACTGTGGTCCTTTTTGATATAAACGACTTCGACAAACAGTGTAACCGCCTGTGAGTGTGGTCCTTTTTTATTTAAACGACTTCGACAAACAGTGTAGCCGCTTGTGACTGTAGTCCTTTTTGATTTAAACTACTTCGACAAACAGTGTAGGCGCTTGTGACTGTGGTCCTTTTTGATATAAACGACTTCGACAAACAGTGTAGCCGCCTGTGACTGTGGTCCTTTTTGATATAAACGACTTCGACAAACAGTGTAGCCGCCTGTGACTGTGGTCCTTTTTGATATAAACGACTTCGACAAACAGTGTAGCCGCTTGTGACTGTGGTCCTTTTTGATTTAAACTACTTCGACAAACAGTGTAACCGCCTGTGACTGTAGTCCTTTTCGATTTAAACGACTTCGACAAACAGTGTAACCGCCTGTGACTGTGGTCCTTTTTGATATAAACGACTTCGACAAACAGTGTAACCGCCTGTGAGTGTGGTCCTTTTTTATTTAAACGACTTCGACAAACAGTGTAGCCGCTCGCCTGTGACTGTGGTCCTTTTTGATTTAAACGACTTCGACAAACAGTGTAGCCGCCTGTGACTGTGGTCCATTTTGATTTAAACGACTTCAACAAACAGTGTAACCGCTCGCCTGTGACTGTGGTCCTTTTTGATTTAAACGACTTCGACAAACAGTGTAGCCGCTTGTGACTGTGGTCCTTTTTGATTTAAACGACTTCGACAAACAGTGTAGCCGCTTGTGACTGTGGTCCTTTTTGATTTAAACGACTTCGACAAACAGTGTAGCCGCTTGTGACTGTGGTCCTTTTTGATTTAAACTACTTCGACAAACAGTGTAGGCGCTTGTGACTGTGGTCCTTTTTGATTTAAACTACTTCGACAAACAGTGTAGGCGCTTGTGACTGTGGTCCTTTTTGATTTAAACTACTTCGACAAACAGTGTAGGCGCGTGTGACTGTGGTCCTTTTTGATTTAAACGACTACAGTAGGGAATATTCATGACTTTTTCAAAGCTTCAAAAAAAGCTGATTCATTTAACAAACAGTTGACAAAATCACTTTTTGAATAGCTATAAAAATAACCATGATATAAGCCAACAAAGATTTTGTTCGTTTCTTTTTGCAGCAAAACAGAATTTAACATGGAGTTTATATGGCCGACGCGTTACATGACGTCACACGGCGTATCGGATCTCTCTGTCTAATTAGCAGTTTATAAAATGTTTGTATCATCCGTATTTCTTAGCCGTTTTTAATTTTAATTTCAGTTTTGGTAAACTAATTTAATTTTTTGTTGAAAAATGCTATTTAAAATTCCATGCGTATTCCCTATTGATGACCAATGTAATAAACGCAGCATGCAATGACGTTTATTACCAGAGGGCTCAGACAAGATGCACTACGCTAACTAACGTTTCTATTCGATTCGTTTTTAAACCAATCGCGTCACTGGGAGACCACGTGACTTTTCGTATTACGTCATCTTCCAGTGACGCGATTGGTTTAAAAACGAATCGAATGGAAACGTTAGTTAGCGTAGTGCATCTTGTCTGAGGACCCAGAGGCCAGAATTTTCGTGGCCTTTTTGAGCTGTCATAGTGTCTTCTCCTTTATCGACTTTCAATTACGTACATATCGATATATAAAACTTTAAAATAGAAACTTTTCGTAAACCAAATGTGATAAAATAAAAAAGATGTTTTTTATAAATAGCCTAGAAACATTTAACTTGTTAGCACTAACACAAATTTTGGAAATTAAATTAAAAAAGCTGCAATGGCTTAGATATTGCTAGCCGTATTTGGGAACTGATTACTGATTAATTAGTAAATATATTGATTTCTGACTTGTTGTTTACGTCTAATTACCGTTCGAAACCCGATAGGTTTATATAGCGAAAAAAACAAATGGCTTTTAGTGTCTTAAGAAAGAAATCAAGTAGTTTTGGCAGGCTCCCTCGGTAGCCACCGGGTACCAAAAGGTCTTGTTTTATTTCTGTATTGTATTGTATGGATATATTATCATGTATGACGGAAGTCGATAAACGAGAAGTCACAAGCGTTATTGAAAAGTGCCACGATAATTCCGGTCTCTGTTTATTACTTATATTATTATGAACCTTTTGTGATATTACAATTGAATGAACTCTGATTAATTTGGCAAATGATTTACTGATAGAATGAAATAAACGAAGCTGCCCGGCGACGGCGGTCGGCAAATGTTTGTGCTCGCTGTCAACAAAATGGCGGTGTTGTTTTATCCATGGACACTGTGCTCCTGATTTTGAGCAAATTCAAACATAAATTGACGTCGGTATTTAAAATAAACTTCTAAAATGTTAATTAACATCAGCCAACTTTAAATACCATATAATGTCAATTTCTGCTAATTGCACTGAATGAAAGAAACGAAAAACACAAACGAATGCCAAAGCAGGTTATAAATTTTAAAAGAGGACACTAAATTAATGAATACCCAGAAACTGGCTTACAAAAAAGACGAACTTAAAAGTAAAAAAATAAACCCGTGCAACTTTAGTTTAAAAGTAATCTCATTTTAGTTTTAGTCAACAAGAAACCCTTATAGTTTCGCCATGTCCGTCTTATTAGTTTGACACCATGAACCCTAAAAACGCCTCCGCCACACTTTGGAAACGCGTCACAACGTGGCGCCTCTGCTTGAGATAAAACGTCTAACTCTACATAAGAAATTAATTGGTTGTTTTGCCCTCTTTGCTCCTACGAGTATGCCTAGTCCTACGTTAGCGAGTAAGATCCTACCCGCAATGTTTGCACTATTTCCTCCAACCTGTCATAATGCTCGCAAAATGACTCATAACTAAATGGTAAATAATTCAGACAAACCCCCACCGCATAAATTATATTACATATTCCTTAGAAAACTAAAGGGACGATATTAAAGGGAATCGAACTTATTTTAATATAAATCGAAAATGCCCCGTGACTGACGCGTATATCCACGCCGGCAATTAAAAGGGGTGGGGCTGTCATCCATCAAGGGGGATTAAAGGGGACACTATTATTATTAGTCCCGATAACCGGATCAATTCCGGTTTTTGTTCGCCGATTGACGGAGTACGGAGAGCTGCCGGATTTTTCGGACGGTTTTAATTTTCGGTAGCGTGTCGGCTCGCTTTATATCAGTTTGGGAAATGTGATGAGTTTAAAAAGGGATTTTTGATGCTGTTTTAAAAACGCATATTTGCGTAGTGCGATGGATTTTCTTTTGTCTTTTTTTTTAATACAAAAGCAGCTCGTGAGTTTCCAAATAATTTATATGCCAAGATAAATCTGCGTTTTGTGTCGACGTCTAAGAAAACGTTCAATCAAATTTTAGGTGTATGTACGAGTACTAGGTAGTAGGTATGTATACGAGTCGAGTATATAAAAAGTTTGTTCTCGTGTTTGTATACAGTGAAGGAAATGTATTATTGCGGGACAAGAAAACCGTGGTGCAGTGGCAGGCCACGTCACTTCACCCTTAATGCGAAAGGATTCCACGGTGACAGGTACAGTACCTTTATTTAACTGCACATATCTTATTTGAACTTTTGCTGCCTTATGACTATTTTGTCATCATCTTTATTTGATATCCCATTAAGTATTTGTATTCCTGTAATTTAAAATAAATTTTATTCCGAAACATAACTTCATCATCGCCAAATCTGATACTTTATAAGGTCGGCGTTCTCAGCCGACATCATTTTTCTGGACTGGCAAAAAATGTTTGCTTTTTTTAAAGATGAAAGCAGTTTCCCTATTCAAGCGGACAATGAATTAAAATAATTTGTTTTTCTGCCGCGCTCATTTTGCGGAGTCGCCGAAATTAAATATACTTAAGTCAGTGACAGAAGTCCTGGAGTTTTGATATTAACATAATTTAATTTAACTTTCGTTTGGGGGGAATTTTGGAAAAGATTTAGCCTTTCGCCTTTTTATATTTTCTTAAACTACTAGCGCAATCGTTTTTAATTTATCTAAATAATTCCACACATAACACATACATAATCTCACGCCTTCGTTCCCAGAGTGGGGTAGGCAGAGCTACAGAATGACAAACATCTCTAAAAACTTGTTGATAATTCTATAACCACAATTTGCACAATTAGGCTAAGATGTTTACCAGCGTATTAGTGACAGGTTGCAAGCCCATCGCCTAACAGTACTACAAGCCTTTATTCCCTTAGTCGCCTCTTACGACATCCACGGGAAGACATGGAGTGGCACTATTCTAACTCGGCAACCACACGAGGAACCACACATTCCACACATTTTCTAAAAATAAGTATAAACACGCATCACATTTAAACTAAAATAAATTTAAATAACAAAATAACAGGGACTCCAACTCTTCTCGGTAAAACATAATTGCTTTTCGGATCCATAATTATTGACTCTCATAATTATTTTTACTCATAAAGTGTTTTAAGTCATAATCATAATCATCGGAATAAATAACGTATTTTTTTCAATAACTCTTACGTTTTCGGGATTTTTATAAATCTAACCTAACCTAACCTAGCCTTATCTACACGTTGAATATTTAACAACTTCTGAAAAGTTTACGGTTCCAGCAATACTAAAAGTTATGAATAACAATTTTGTAAAAACAAAATTATTATGAACAAAAAGGTTATGTGAAAAAATGAGCTTCCTTGCTTTTCACATGTTATCGTATTGTCTTCAACTCGGCTGCCATTACTGTCATGTATATAAGAGCTATCATAACGTTTACATTAAGTACCGAGAGGAGTAAAGCCCCTGCGCGCCTATACAGTTGGTTTTTTACGACTTTACTTAAAAAATAAACTGTCAAAGTGGGTTTGCGGAACACCTAAATATGAATATTTTTTGCGAATATTAATTTGTCTAATTTACTATTTTTTCGAACGCTAATATGCAATGTGTAGGTTAGGTTAGGTTTGATTTATACGCGATATCAAGAAAATGCATTAGATATTATGAAAATTCAGTAATTCGGAATTATGACGGTATCGTATAATCTTTAACGTTCGCAGAACGCTTTTGTGTATGCCCTCTTAGTCGTCTTAAAAGTGATATTTATGGTTGCTAACATCAGCTTCGCTATCTAAGAATGATAAACTTCAGTTCTCCATTAATCTCCAAGTGTTATAATCCCCCTGTTTTTTCTCGCAATATACAACGGCAAACGCCATGAATATCACTTATCTTGATAAATGAGCAGGCGCAGCCTATGCCAACACCAATTTCAGTTGCTTTTGTAAAAATACTACGAGAACCTTCAGGTTTCTGTAACACATTTGAAATCCAGCTTAAGTTTAACTTTGGATACGAAACTGTTCGCTCTTTCACGACAAATTGAAGTAAAGGGATTAGAGGTGCAGGGTGTCTCAGAGCTTAGCGTAAAATGGTAGTCATTTTTATAAGTAGGTATTCAAATGGTAATAACTCCTTTTTTCTGAACTTTCCTGGACTCTAGATTTTATGGACCGTTAAAAGAAGGTTTTCTTAATTTGATGTTGAGTGCTGAGGCAAAGGTAGTTGAGTCGGGAGTGCTGAATGTGTGGACCGATGTTATTTTTCATGCGTATATTGAAACGTGTAGTCTTTTAATAATGCTCACATTTTGTAAGGCTCACAGTTGTTACACATTTGTTTACTAAACAGCTTATGTTCAAAAACATATAATCCTAGGCTACTATCTTCTATCTTTATATATATATATAAAAGGCAATGTCCCGGGTGACTCATCATCGCCCAGCCAAAACTACAAATGCTAGAAATATGAAACTTGGACAGTATTTGTTTTTTGTGATGAAGTGATCCACTAAGAAGGGATTTTTTGAAATTCAACCCTTAAAGGGATGAAAGGGGGTTGCAAAGTTTGTATGGGAAAAATATTTTGATGGTCCAATTTACTTGAAACTTGGTAGAAATGCTCTTCAGTGAAAATAATGAGACACGTATTTCAGCTATAACTAAAATTTCAACCCCTAGAGGAATGAAAGGGGTTGCAAAGTTGGTATAGAAAAAAAAATTTTATGATCAAATTTACTTAAAACTTGATAGAAATGCTCTTCAAATAATATTTTGAGATACGTTTTTCAGCGATTACTAAAATTCAATCCCTGGGGGGATGGAAAGTAGTTGCAACGTTTTTGTGGGGATTACTTTTATGGTAAATTTTACTTGAAACTTGGTAGAAATGCTCTTCAATGCAAGTATAATCTATCTACAAAGGCAATATACATATAAAAAATATTACTTTCGGTGATTCAGAAAATACTACCTCTTAGGTGGTAAAATGAGGGGTAAAAAATTATATGGAAAATATACAGTTTTGAAGTGAGAAACGTGGCTAATGAATATGAATTAAATATACTGCTTTTAGCGAATAAATTGGCGGTAGAAGTTTGTATGAGATTTTAGACATGTTTGAAGGGAGAAATGTGGTGGCACTACTGTTATTATAAAAAAAATGTTACTTTCGGCGATTTAGGAAAAACTACCCCAAAGGTTGTAAAATGGGAGGGTAGAAGTTTCGGACTTTGGTCAATTTTAAAGTGAGAAATGTGAAAATTAGTATTCAGGCTACTACTTATCAATAGGAAATACGATTTTAGCGTCTAGCGAAGTTAGTAAAAAAGCGACTTCGGTTATTGTTTAGGTGAGAAACGTGTAAATAGGTGTCAGCCTGTTAGGGCTACTAAATTGCTTTCGGAGATTTTGGAAAAACTATCTCTGTAAATAGCGGTTGTAAATTGGCGGTAGAAGTTGAAGTTGTATTTTAAAAGAACTGTCGAAATATGTTCCGCACGATGATTTATGGCGATTTTTTTTTCATCAACAGTCACATTTTGTAGGCAGTGCCCAACCTAGAAATATTTATTTTTGTTATTTCACTACCAAACTAAGTAGCGGCTTCTACAAGACACCTATTCCTACTCCAAATTTCATCAATGAACCTCTGTAGTTTTCGAGTAAAATGCGTGTGACATACGGACGGATGGACGGACATGACGAAACTGTAAGAGTTTTTGCCATTTTTGCTACGGAACCCTAAAAAGGTGTTGGGCGACTTCCCCAAAGGTGGATAAATTAAAGAGAGTTTGGCCATTCTTAAAATGAGAATAGTGAACGTCGTAGTTTACGACATAAACGAAAAAAATACGGCAGTTTCGGAAAAGGGGGTAATATGGGGGTAGAAGTTGTTGTGGGAATTTGGTCATTATTGATGTGAGAAATGTGGACATTATTGGTATTAAGGTTTACCGTTTACCTATACATAAGAATTATGACTGGGCAAGTTAGATACATGAAACTTGGTATCAACACCATTAGGTATTCATTAAATAAAAAACAGGTTTTAAAATAAGCCCTTAACAGTGTGAAAAGCGGGGTGAAAGTTATTGAGGTATTTAAATTGTTTTTTTTTCCAGTTACATGAATGTTAGCATCTAAAAAAGTGCAAGCTTCAGTTTTTTTTTAAACACTTGCCCCTTAAAGAAACAAATAGTCAAGAACAAACCCATCATCGATAAAAAAAAACAAAAGGGAAAAACTTGGGATCTTAGACTACTGATAGTGACTGTAAAGTTTGTATGGAAATAAAGTTACTTTCAAACGTATATACCTACAAGATATGAAAACGGGTATTGCGACTAAATACTGTAACATAAAGAAAATATCCAGCTTTGGTGTTTTTCGAAAATCTTCTGCTAAGTGGGTTAATTGTTTGTATAGAAATTTAGTAAATAGATGAGATGACTAAATTATCAATCTATTAAATCTAGGGTTGATTAAAAAAAACCTAATGGTGAAAAAGGGGCAGTGAATTTATTTTGTATGACAATTTTGTTGTTTTAGAGTCATAAAATGAAAGGTGTTTGTGAACTGCTTACTTAAAATTTACGTTCTGCACTTTTTTCATAAAAAAACTCTTTGAAGGTGATATAAACTATGTCTGGACCATAAGTTCTGACTCTCCGCAGACGAAGTCGCGGGCGGAAAGCTAGTAATATTATAAATGCGAAAGTTTGTCTGTTTGTTTGTTAGTCCTTCACGCTGCAACGGCTGGACGGATTTGGGTAAAAATTTAAATGAAGATAGCGTATACCCTGGATTAACACTTAGGCTACTTTTCATCAAGAAAAATTAAAAGCTCCCGAAGAAATAAAGGTAGGCGAAATCTACGCGAATGAAGTCACGGGCAGACCCTATGAATTAATAGTTTTCTTCAGAAATCGTAAGATTACGATTCATATCATGTCCGTAAACAGACGCGACCGGATATCCATCCTAAAAGCGTTATTCGCACAACATTCAATTTAGTTTATTTCACTCGCAGTTTATTCATTCCCACATGTCTCGCTTCACTTAACGCAAACAAAGCTTTTTAAGACAAAGGCTTTGCTTTGTTGCCGTCGATGGAACCCACTCTAAAGTTACCACAGTATTGTTTTGCCGTTAGCAGATTTCTATTTATCTTTGTCTTAAGCTATATTGTTTCTAAACCATTGCGTTTTCACTGCCTTCAGCTTGCTTTCAAGTTAATGTAGCTACCACTACCATACTTGTATCACATTTATTCAATGGCAAATGGTCCGTTGTTGAGAGCGTTGTTCACAAAAAAAAGCAATAATTAACATACATAATTTGGTCGAGTTCCTCAAGCCAATGGTTTCTTAATCCGACATTATAACATTAATGGACTGTTGTTTGATCAGTAGTTAAACTAACTAATTGTTAAAAAGCGTGACTAATGTTTAAATCTCAAGGAAATCTGTCAAATTTTCCGTTAGATTTTTGAATTTTAACAATTAGTTGAGTTAACTACCGATCAAACAACAGGTCCTAATGGTTAAAATCTCAAGGAAATGTGTCAAATTTTCGATTCCTTTTTCGAATTTTAACAATTAGTTGGGTTAACTACTGATCAAACAACGCGTTTTCGCTTAAAATAGCCAAACATTAAGTACAATAATAAGAACACATAAATTTCTGTAATCAAATAACTCCTGATTAAAAACGTCTATTTAGCATTATTAGATAAATGTTTTCCCTAAATCATGAGGACCAAGATGAAAGCCCTCTATCCTCGTACGTAACATGACATGACAGAAAACAACAGTGGTCAAAAAAACATTCTTCAAAAGGACTCGTGGCCTCGGCTTCCCAAAACTGCCCAATGGCAGAAACAATGCTCCCACACTTTTCTCATTATCTGTTTTATCGCCACAACTTCAAGCACGACAAAGTCCGTCGCTGGAGCAAATTACTTCGAGCACGAAGCCCGCTTTCCGGAGTCTTTTGATACTTCTTTTATTTAACAACGAGAGACCGATATGAACTTAGACACGTACGATTAACGCGAAGAGGCATCTTAATCATTAAAACAGTGTCAACAATTTTTAATATTGTAGTGTTACTTTTTAACCGACTTCAAAAAAGGAGGAGGTTCTCAATTCGTCTGTATATTTTTTTAAATGTTTGTTACGTCAGAACTTTCGACTGGGTGAACCGATTTTAATGATTCTTTTTTTATTTGAAAGCAGGTGCTTTCCATTTGGTCCCATTTTTATCAAAATGAAGATCTGATGGTGGAATCCATGAGTAATCGATAGAACTCTTCAAAATTTATAGGCACACTATAGCGATTTTGGTATTTTTCATCGTAACTCGTGTATTTGTTCTAGAAAAGCACTATTTGGTGAAGTGGAACTGATGATGAAGACCACGGATGCCCACCGGAACTCCTAAACGGTATATATTTCGAGGGTGGCGACAAGATATTTCGATTAAGATAGTTGAGCGACTATGACGAAGCATATTTAGGTTTAAATATACGACTATGACATTCCCACGGCGTTGCTTGCGGCGAGATTGAAATGTTCTATTGTTTGTTATTAATTGAGAAGTGGGAGAATAACAGCATAATTATCATCACTAAAAAGTATAAAAAAGTTTAAGAAAAACAAAAACCCGCCTTCAAAAAGCAAAAAATAACTTTTTTTTTACCTTGATGAATGGCTTTCACTCAATGTCGAGTTTTGGAAAATCACCATGAACTAAGGCCATGGATATCACACGCGAGGACAATTGTTCGGTTAAAGAGTTTACTCTGGTTGACTAAGCTTCAGAGGGACCTTATTTTCTGCAACTTGACCTCCGTGTGTGAGCACACATTTCAAATGACCCAACATTTCACCCGTTATCACTCCCGCACAGAGCTTTCGCAAAACGACGAGGATTCATTTTTTAAGTCGCAGAAAGCTTCCGAATTATTCACACGGGGAAGAAAAAGCTTCACATAACTGAAATGAGAAATTTCTCCTGGCTCCAAGGGTTATGATAATGCGCTTATTTAAACTTACTCCTAAAAATGTATTAATAATGGAACATATTATGAGGAACAAAATTTATAAATGGTTATAACTCTTTATGTTTATGAAATGTATGAAAATATTACGCCCCAGCTTTTGAAAACAACCTATTAATATTTTAAAGCTGCAGCTTAATCGAACATTGACAAATAATAATAAATAAACCTCACCAACCACCACCACTGTCCAAAGAAAATCCACATTTTGAAAATAAAATGTGTGTAGTCTAGATTGATACAGTGTTTAAGTACATCCATACTTACGTAAAAAATCACATTTATGGCCTGTTGTTTGATCGGTAGTTAAACTAACTAGTGGTCAAAAAACGTGACTAATGGTTAAAATCTCAAGGAAATGTGTCAAATTTTCCATTCCTTTTTCGAATTTTAACAATTAGTTGAGTTAACTACTGGGGGGTTATTATGACATGGGTATGCAGTTCATTTTACGGCGAGCGTAAAGGACAAAGCTATAGCGGTTATATAGCTCTGTCCTTTTCTCTCACCGTAAACTGACCTGCATAGCTATGTCATAATAGCCCCCCTGATCAAACAACAGGCCCTTAGTCACTGACTTTTTCTGTTATATATGAATGTAGAGGAAGCGAAAGTTGTATGTTTAGAGTTTAGACCGGCGCACCTGGCGTAGGTACCACAGTCTCTGGTTACCCCACTGGGAGACAGGCGTGACGGTATGTGTGTGTATCTATGTGTTGTCTAGGAAATACTACTTATTATAATTCGTATTCGATATTTTAACAGTAAAAACTCTCAAGCAAACTCGTGCATATTTTTCACCTGTAGCAAAGCACTTTGCTCTTTTTTCCCGTGTTTATGTAAGAATTACAAGCATAATATATTTAAACGTCGCTGTGACAGTGAGAGCCGTTATTAATGGTGGGCCTGGTGCGTCGGCGGAAGGCTTTCATCCCTGTGCGAGATGATGCTGCTAATATTAAGGGTTGGGAATTTGTGTATTTACGTCGCGTGATAAGTGGTGTTTATTGCGCTCTAGCAGAGGTTTTCATAAAATTAATATACTAACATACTTACTTAAAATAAAGAGATAGCATAGGGGCATTCTATCTTAGTCCTCAGGTTTGGGAACGCATTTAGGGGGGTACCTATTATTTTATCGAAACACCTTTCAACGACCGTATCGTTACGCAGAATTTTCATTTCATCGAAAATCATTTCTCGCCACATGAGTTATATTGTGGTGTTAAATCTTGAAGTTTTAGTTACATGCGGCGCTTTTTCTCAACAGTGGGGTCCTCCTGGGAAGCGTTGGTACGAGTAGCTGAGATATTATGTGAGAGTGCCTGCAGGGCCTACTAAAACATTTTCATTTTCATAAAGAAAACCCGTAAAAGTAGCTACGGGACCTGCTTGTTAGATATTTTTATTAAAATTTTATACTAACAGGATCCATAAACACACCGGCAGACATATTTCACAAGCGTGTTCTTCTAATTATTTGTAAAGCCCGATGTTTTCGGTTTACACCCCGCCTTAATTATGCTCAGTCGCGCCTTCTTGATTTATAACCAAAACATACTAACCTGTGTCTCACTCAGGGGTGAAAACGGAAAAATAACTTTAGGTTAATCAAAATAAAGTTCAAGTTAAAACAGAGTTCAGCTGATTAAAAATTAAAAATTGTAAGTGTACCTTTATACCTTTTGTGACTTACCTACACTTTTATAGTTAGGGTACAGTTTTGAAGTTTGGTGAAAGTCGGTGTTGGGCGGAGATTTAACGAGAGCGTGTTTTGTTGTTATAGAGGCAGTAGCTGTTTGGTGCCACGGGTACACTACATAATTCCGAAGAGTCATAATTCCGAATTGACCAACATTCAGAATTTTCATAATTCCGAACGCAATTTTTTGATAGTAGACTTAACTTTTTGGTATCGCTTATAAATCAAATCTAACCTAACCTACGTATTAAGTTAATTAAATTATGCATTTAATCTAAAATAGCTCCAGTGTAACATAGCTGCTTTCGGAAAAATGAATATTCGAAAAAAAGGAATTCGGAATTTTAAGGTAGCCATGTATAGTCTTGTCGCTTAACAACCACAGAAGTAATGACTTACGTAGGTACGTTACTTCGAGAAAGTACTTACAAAAGTGATTATTTACGCTGGAAGTTGACTATACCACCCTAGAGCTTAAGTTGTAGGCTAATTTGTGTAAGATTCTCCCCTGACTTTGACTGCATAATCTTACAAATTTCCGTAACATTCAGATCTTTTTCGTCGTATTGCGGGCTTTATCCTACTCGTTAAAACGTTATTGCTTGTGAAATGTTATGGTATTGTTTTGAATTCTGCCGCCAATTCTGTCGAATTAATAACCAGTGATCGGAATAGGTAGAGTATATTTACCTAATGTTCGCAAAAGGACATAATATAGAGTGGTTACAACCGGATGAAATATTTTTTCTTGTATTGAAATCCGGATTTTCGGTATTTTAATACTAAATATACGTAATATTTACTCACGGTATGTGATATTTTATGTTATTTTGTGATAAAAGGGGCCTGTAACTTAATTCTTTTAAGTATCTAATTAATAGGTGAAGTATATTTACCTAAACTTTGTAGAATAGAGACATAAACTGGAGACTTTCTTGCGACTGTATTAACTAGTACCAGAAAATACCAGAAATCCGGAATTCAATAATAATAAATACCCGATTGTAACCACTCTATGTTATGTCCTTTTGCGAACTTTAGGTAAATATACTCTACCTATTCCGATCACTGTTAATAACGTTGATAATACCATGACATACCAAAATGGTTTTACGGGTCCATATCGACTCTCATAATAATTTTTACTCATAATCCTAATCATCGGAATTCATAAGGTATTTTATTCAGTAATTGTTACTTTTTCAGGATTTTTATAAATCAAACCTAACCTAACCTAGCCCTATATCTACACGTTGAATATTTAAGAACTTCTGAAAAGTTACGGTTCCAGCGATAATAAAAAATATGAATAACAATTTTATGAAAACAAAATGATTTACATGATGAACAATAAAGTTATGTGAAACAATGCGCTCCCTGGTTTTACCGACTCAAATGGAGCCGCTGGGATCGTTTTGCCTTTTCTAAAGCAAAAAATCATTTTCCATTAGTCATAGATTTACTAAACCATTTAATTTGAAACGCAGCTTTATGCAAAGTAGCCATTAGTTACGATTACAAACAGAACACATCAAAAGCTCCCGGCGCTTCAGAAAGCTCTCGCCGCTGTCCTTGGGCGGAACATTTACATAAAAAGCTCCGTCAAGAGTTAATGCGGGAATCCCGGATTCCACGGGATTTTTGCTAGTCATGTGAATTATTCCACGGGATTGAAATTCGGATTGCTATTTAAGAGAAGCTGCGTCACTCTTTTCTTGTATCTTTTTACTGCAAACGTAAGACGAGGTGTCTAAAGGCTATCAAAAACTGAGAATCGGACTGATTGGCTGAAAGGGACGCAGCTATCTGTTAAAACAATATGCTAACATGTGAAAAGCAATTTGGTGTAACCGAGTAGAAGAGAGCCACCTGTTCTCCTAAATAATTTGCTTACCCGATGCATAACCTTTCACTTTTCTCAATCTCTCAATGGTTATCTGAAAGAGATCCTTTAAAGGGATAAATTACGTCTTACATCTATTTACATGTTTTTTAGGGTTCCGTACCTCAAAAGGAAGAAAGGGAACCCTTATAGGATCACTTTGGTGTCCTTCCGTCCGTCCGTCCGTCTGTCTGTCAAGACCTTTTATCTTGGAAACACGTGGAGGTATCGAGTAGAAACTAAAACCATATAAGTACTCAAGTCTACTGTCCCTTGAAGCAGTGAAAAGATCAAACTTCTAAGTGAATGTAAAAAAAGTAACGGCCATTTAGTTATGCCGCAAAAAACTTATATTTTAATATGTAAGTATCTAACAAAGCACGGAACCCTCGGTGCGCGAGTCCGACTCGTACTTGTCTGTTTTTTTATATTAATTGTAATACTTTGGTTTTTCTTTTGCACAATTAAGTGTTAACATACATACATAATTGAGTCGCTTAACTTCAAACTCGGATAAATCCATGCAAAAGGAATTTGCGTCCTTTCTCAAACAAGTTAAGTTTTAAATTCGTATACCAAATTTCAAGGAGATATCCGTGTTTGATGTTTTTTTATAATTTATTGTTTTAAAGGGTCTTTATACAACTGTATACATCGGCCCTATTAAGTCAAACACCGTTTTTACATAAAATAATTGAAAAAACACATAACATAATACCAAACATTACTATGGGTTTCTAGAAACATTAGGTAACCTATACACCGTTAATGCCAAATCTGACGTGGGGTTCGCGAGAATGTCTATAAAAGCACCAGTATCATATGGGCAATGGCTGCCGCTATCAACGACGCCCTTTGAGCGTGTTTGATGTTAAGCGACTCAATTAATAGTTACATTTTTAATCGCGTCTTTCACCTACAACAAAGTCAACCAAGCGCCATGTCAAGAGCAATGGGGGACTATTTCTCTGCTCCGGCTTTCCTCGTAAATCCGTACATATGAATCCATTACACCTCGCGATCTGAGAGGACGATAAATAAGCTGTCTGGGTCGCGCGATCGATTCCCGGCCCCGTCCCTCGGGTGCAAGATGCGGTTTTTTTGCGGGTAGTCTGGGGTTAGTTCTGGCTCCATTGATATATTGCTCACGTACAGTCAGCCACGGAAGGAGCAGAGTAGATCCGACTAATATTATAAACTAGCGACCCGTCCCACAGTGTACGGTTTGACCAATCTAGGTGGACAAAATTAAAACTCGCACGGTTATTTGTTTAATTGACTTAATTTTATGTGTGTACCCGTGCATTTCCTCCCACCGATGTCGTAGAAGGCGACTAAGGGACTCTTCACCAGGTGAATGGGCAGCAGCGTTTCCCCTGCGTACCACAACAATGACTGCAACCCCCAATCTGCCTGCCAAGCTTGAGGATTATGGCAATACCCCCAAATATCTTTGGGGGAGGCCTTTATCCAGCAGTGGACGTCTGTGGGCTGATGATGATGATGAATCTTATGTGACAGCCAATAAAATATGAAAATAAATAAAAATAAAACAAATATTTATCGATTTAATTTTTTTATTGATATTTTAACAACACAGAAATATTAACATGATGTTTTAATGTAGATTTTATGGTATTTTTTTAAATAAGGATGTTTAGGGATCTGACGATATTAATAAATAGCTTATTAAATCGTAATTTGTGTAAATTCGAGAAATTTTCAGTGTGACCAGCCTGGCTATTCGAATTTCCTTATTTTTGGCTTCAGCTGCCTCTTCTGACATTTTTATTATTTCTGCTCCATGTACCAGGACTGATATTGTTTGAAACACACAAACACAAAGATTCATCTGGGGTGTAAGGCCGCTGTTCTTGCTTTTTACCAACTCTTCTTCGAGCTTGTTTATACCCTGTAGCTCGTCTTGGTGAAGCAGTAGAGACTTCCTTTATTAATTTTGCAGCGTCCTTTTTCCCACTAGCTCGTACACTTAATTGTGTCGCAAAAGATAGCTCAGCATTACTCCATTCATTTAAAAGAGTTTGGACTCTACGTTTTTTGTTTTTATTGAACTATCTCCAAAGCTCTTTAAGGGCCTGCCAACACTTGTACTTGGTTTTATTGCTTGTCCATGAAACATTGTGAAAACTAAATCTTGGCTTAGCCATTCTTCGTGAGCACTCATAAATAAATCTAATCGTCTATGTTTTTTCAGCCATTTCACTCTAAACTTTTCACATTCATTTTTCAAAAAGACCTTTAATTGCTTCTCTTCTTCTTTTTTGACAGCCAATTTAATAAATTTGGACGTCACAAACTCCACCATCTTGTCTACTCTACCTTTGGGCGAAGAAGATCGCCAAAAGTCGAATAGCAACTTTCGTTTGATATGAGGTCCTGTAAAGAAAAATTTAAATATTTTTATATCGCACAAAATCGCACAAATTCGTAGTAATTATATTGAACCTTAAAAACACGTGAATATAATAAGCACTTTAATAGGACATTACTAAAGGACATGGCCCGTTTGTGCCCCAACTTGTACACGAATGAGACATATGTGATAAATCATTAATTAATTAATAATTACACGTGAGATTAATTAAATCTCTGTAAAAGTAGCGGAAAAAAAGTAAGCAAAAAAAAAGATATTGCGTGCCGGAAACCACCCACTTGACAGTTGGGCCTGCACACATACGCGTGCCGGCGTGTTATTAAAAAAGGTGAATCCCTGGAGGCTGTATTACAAATTCTTAAAACTTACAAGTACTAGGTAACGAAAGGGACAGAGACATATGACTGACATCACTCTGTACCTTTCGCTAGGATTTAATATGGCATACGGCCTCTTTGGACTTTAGACTTGGGATGCAAAATAGAAATAAAAAATAATATTGATGGTGGTTCGCGCCCTTTTCGCGCTATTAATAGAGCAGTTTCTTTTCAGTACCTAGCCTAGGTACTAGGTAGGTTTGAAAAGACCTTTGGAAAAGACTAATCTTTAATTTGCATAGCACTGACATTCTGCAAAAGACAGAAAGAAAACACTAAACACAGATAAAAGACTAAATACAAATATAAGCATGACGTTGCGTTGTGCTAATTGTGGGCTGTGCGTCCAACATTTGATAAGGTTTAAGTTTCCAACATTGACCAGCACTTGCAAAACATTATTTTCGAATGGTTAGGAGGCCACGTAGGTAGGTACCCAACTACTTAATAATATTTTTCGATTGACTCATTGAATCATCATATTATCTTCATCAGCATCAATAATTGTTCGGTTATAGCCCCGATGTTGGGTTATAGTATAGCCCATTTTTTAGTCGGTCAAACGGTTTTGATCAAATGGCTTCCCCGTAAACTGGGACTACTCTCTTCAGCCGGGTCCACACTTGTATCATTTCAGCGAATCGTATCTCCGTCAATTAGCACCTATGTGTATCGGTGATCGTCATTTTTCACTCGAAAAGTTAGATCGCAGGGAAAGATTATGCGACGTCTAAACTATAGAAACGTTTAGTTACCGATACGGAATACCTAATGATACGATACGCTGTTCTGCCCCACTAAACTTAATGGCGATATCTCAGACTAAGCACCTGTAGAAATTGCACTAGTTACAAACCGAACAGAGTTGAATCTGCTTTGGCTATTGAATTCACTTAGATATTGCATTTTTGCTTAGGAAGGCAGTATTACGATACGGCTTAAAACCGGGCACTGACTTGATTCGTCTCCGCTGCGATCACGAGCAAACATTCTGAATTGAGCACGCTTATTCTATTCGTAGGTATGTATGGACTCTCATTTTGGCGCATTACAAATGCGCAAACTAGCAGAGTCGTGTAAAAAACGCGTTCCGTGCCTCACCTCGTACCTTAAACCCGTATTGTGACATGGACGTGTTTTGATACCTATTTTACGACTTACTTTACCACTGCTAAGTTAATTTTGACGTGTTTTTTTTTACAAGACTGCTAGTGACACCAATGCGCCAAAATGAGGGGATACTTAGGGTTACTATACGCGTGCTTGATAACGATACAAGTCTGGACCCCACTTATAAGCTAATCAAAAACAAATAAAGTAGACAAGGACTGTCTAACTGCATCCAGCCGGAATATTCTATTCTATTCTATATCTCTGAGGCGCACGCTACGCACGCACACTCTGCACGTGAGCAGAGGCTACGTGGATTAATAATGGTTCTAGGCGTGTGTCACTGACGTCTTTTCGTGCGTTTGCCGCTGTAGGAGTCTGTAGGAGTATCTACAAACATTTAGATACGAAGCGAACGAGTGCGTACGCCGCGGTGAAATTCCTCCTTTAAAGAGCGTACCTACAGTCGAAAGCACAAAATATCCAACCAACACAATTATCGCGTGAAATATATTTATATACAAATGTTATCATTAGTAATAACAGATGCGTGTAGATATTTAGACGTCTTGGGTTTATATATTTATTACTTTGCCTGTAGGGTAGACCGGGGACAATTGAAACACGTCATGACTGAAACAAGTCCCATTTCTCGAAAACTATAATACCTACGAGTATGACGCAACACTCAGCACTCGGTCAGCCATATTTTAATCTATGGTCAATAGCAAACGAGTGACCGAGCAACGCAGCGGTGTCACGGAGCAATTATAATTTTTCGCGGTCAGAAGTAACTATTCCTCATCTTGTATATTTCTTGATAACTTTGGTTGTTCTTATATTTTAACTGATTAAACTATTTTAGCGTGATTGTGATAAAATAACGAATGTTTATTATTGCCAATCATCAGCGTTCGAGTGGTTTTTATGTGTAATATTTGACCTTGAAGTAAAAACTGTAATTTGGGGACGGTAGAAACAACTTGCGTGTGGACGATGGAAACGTTTCAATCGTCCTTGCGTTTCAATCGTCCGCAAATGTACCCTACTTTAAATATGAGGAGGTTCTGTATTTGACACACTTGCACATAAATGTGAACTAACTTTAGCCCGCGACTTGGATAAATAGACAAATAGACAGAGTTGCTTTCACATTCATATTATTATTATTGAAGCATTGGTATAGGTGCCCCCTTTGGTATTGGTCTGGTATGTGTACCTACTTGTGTCAATCTGAGTTATATATATTTTTTTATCTGCGGTTGTGGATCGAGATTTTCTGATGCTTATAAATGGCGATATGTTTATGTTATGCTTGCGAACTTTTGATGGTCGTATTTTATGCCAATATAACGATGAAAACGAGTAGGATTGATAACATTACTTCCATTGTGTCAAAGATATTACAGTGTTTCAATTGAACTTATATAGTGTTTCAATTGACAACGGTGTGAGGTCAATTGAACCACATTCCCCCATTCTCTTTATTACATTATTGTAAAATAACCATTAATGATAGACCTACCAAATATACTTTATTTAGGAACCAGATAACGAACCTTGAAATATTTAAGGAGTACATCTTTCTAACTATAAAAATAAAACGGCACCAGGCAGTCAAAGTCAAATCGTTTCAATTGTCCCCGGTCTACCCTACATGCTGCGTATTTGCGTCTTTCATTTTGTTACATTTTACACAGAGCCTCAGAAAGGCCGAGGTTTTGTCTTATTGTAATACTTAAATAAAGCAAAAATGGCTTAAATCTTAACTAAATAAATCGGTACTTTCATTTTTGAAGTCTAAATAAATAAATAAAATAGGAACCTGCAACTAAAATCTTATTTTTATAACAAACCTTTGTATTTTCAAACTTTTGTCAATCAAATTATACACTGTGCTGGTTGTCAGACAAAACAAGTCATGTCGCTGGCAGTAATAGTCGCTTACGTTACTAACTGTGACATGCTGTGACATTGGTCATGCCATTTAAAAACAAAATTGGATTGAAAGAAAATTATTTGTTGCTTACTACAATGAAATGCTATATCGTGGTTTACAATAATAAATGCTGTAAGTATTACAAGTTGTTAATGTTGTGTTTTACCACCACGGGACAAATTCTAATTGCTGATAGACAACCTTCACTAAGTTGGAGAGGCACTTTAAGAAGAATATTTTTGATTTATGAACTTATATTGTTGTGCATTACAGTACAAAGGTGTTCACATATAAAGTTAGTGATTGTTAATGCGGTTGTATGTATAAGCCACAACCAGCTCAAGGAAGCGACTTGGACCCGCAATAGCTGTTAAAGCCGAAGCAACTTATGATAAGTGTTACTTAGTTTTATATAAGACAACGCTTAGCCTACTTGGTAGTGAGTGACCCTGCCTACGATGCCAGCTGATCCGGGCTAGATTCCCGGAATGGTTAAATATTAGTGTCATAAGCACTAGTATTTGTATTTATGTATGTTAAATACTTATTAGTACAAAAGCGAACATATCCCTCTAGTAAATTTTTTCTCAGTCTGGGATGATTTCCTGTTGTAAGTTGGTTTACCATTGACTCTAGTAGGTATTCATACTAATACTACAAATACAAAAGTTAGTCTGTCTGTCTGTGTGCCTGTCTACCTATCTGTTCGTCTATCTGTCTATCCGTCTTTGTGTAGGTATATCACATTTACTTTTTCTTAGAATCTACCTATTATAAAACTGACTTTTTTTACATTTACCTAAAGAGTATTCATTTATGTATGTATGTATGTTCCGACCGTCTGTGTCTATCTGTATGTCGCAGCCACTTATCAGAAACTATCAGTTTTAATGTATGTATGTATGTCCCGTCCGTCTGTCTGTGTCTATCTGTATATCACAGTTACTTATCAGAAACTATCAGTTTTAATGTATGTATGTATGTATGTATGTTCTGTCCGTCTGCCTGTGTCTATCTGTAGGTACGTCACAGTCACTTATCAGAAAATACCAGTTTTAATGTATGTATGTATGTATGTTCGGACCGTCTGTCTGTGTCTATCTGTATGTCACAGTTACTTATCAGAAACTATCAGTTTTAATGTATGTATGTATGTATGTTCCGACCGTCTGTCTGTGTCTATCTGTACATCAAAGTTACTTATCAGAAACAATCAATTTTAATGTATGTATGTATGTTCCGTCCGTCTGTCTGTGTCTATCTGTATGTCACTGTCACTTATCAAAAACTATCAGTTTTAATGTATGTATATATGTATGTTCCGACCGTCTGTCTGTGTCTATCTGTATGTCACAGTCGCTTATCAAAAACTATCAGTTTTAATGTATGTATGTGTGTATGTTCCGTCCGTCTGTCTGTGTCTATCTGTATGTCACACTCACTTATCATTAAACCCCGGGGTTTTCGGTGCGGGAATGTTTGACATTAGGGAAAGAGTAGGTATTGACATAAAATACAGAATGTACTCTAGCAGGATTCTACCTAATGAATAATTAACCTCTCCTCTACCTTTGACTTTTACTGACAAAAGATTAATAATTCGAACTTTAATGTTGCAATTAAAATCTGTCTGACAAACGACGACAGGTTAATTGAAAAAAATATACATGAATACTTAATATCTTAATCTATAATCTTAATATCTTTTCAATTTATATATAAATGAAAAAGATCAGTCATTATACCTCTTTAAGCCCCTACTGATTTATAAGTAAATAGTTCACAGATACCGGACTTTAATACTGCAGGTAGTTAATTAATGTTAATTTTATTATTATCTCATAAGGCTTTGTAGTAAAGCTAAAGTACCTCCTACATGAGTCAAAATAAAATTGTATTATAGTGTGTATACAATTCGGAGGGAGGTAGTTATTCATTAGGCATAATATGACTTTTCTCAGACTAACCTATCTGTTTATCTCTACTCTTTCTCAAATCATTCCCGCACCGAAAACCCCGAGGTATGCTTATCATAAACTATCAGTTTTTATGTATGTATGTTCCGTCCATCTGTCTGTGTCTATCTGTATGTTACAGTCACTTATCAGAAACTACCAGTTTTAATGTATGTATGTATGTATGTATGTATGTTCCGTCCGTCTGTCTGTATCTATCGGTATATCACGGTCTCTTATCAGAAACTATCAGTTTTAATGTATGTATGTATGTATGTATGTTCCGTCCGTCTGTCTGTGTCTATCTGTATGTAATAGTCAATTATCAGAAACTATCAGTTTTAATGCATGTATGTATGTATGTATGTTCCGTCTGTCTGTCTGAGTCTATATGTATGTCACAGTCACTTATCAGGAACTATCAGTTTTAATGTATGCATGTATGTTCCGACCGTCTGTCGTGTGTCTATCTGTATATCAGATTCAGATTGAGATTTAGATTTCATTACTCAATATAACACATTATAAGTTACATGACCATCTCATATTATATGCAGTTACATTGAGGTCGTCAGAAATAGAATTAAATAATAATAGTAAAAGTAAAAGTCATACAAATACAAAATACATTTAAAAAAATCAATCTTATTTGTATGTACATACATACAAATAAAATTGACATACAAAAAAGATCATGGTAAACACTTTATTGTACAAAAAACAGCAAATCAAATACAATATTTACAGAATTTACATGTCAAGTTCCATATACTCATTTACAGAATAGAGTGGGTTATCCAACAAAAGATTCTTAAGCCGGCGCCTTAACATTTCGTCAGATGGTTCGCGTTTGAGTTCGGTGGGTAGACGCTCGTAGTAGGTGGGACCGATGACGCGCGGGTTCTTACCTGCAAGTGCCATGCGACGAGAAACAGTTCTCAAACGCCCTGTGTGACGGAGTTGTTTGCTATTGCAAACGAAGAAATATTTGATCGGACAAACATAATGATTTCGAATATTATGTAAAGTGAATAGTGCGTCATTATGCGGTGCGCTGTGAAAATGCCCCGACAAGTATGTCTTGACTTCGCCCCAACCAACGTACGCACGGCACGTTTCTGCATCAGCATTACCGTGATGGCATCCGTAGAGTTTCCCCATAAGAGTGTGCCGTACGAAATCAGTGAAGGAAAGTGTGCATAATATACCTGTCTTAGAGCAGTAATAAGCAATTTCAGCTTATGCAACGCAAAGACTGCACTACTCAATCTACCACACAACAAGTCAACATGGCACTTCCAATTAAGATTCGAGTCCACGGTGAAGCCGAGAAACCTACACTGATCGCATATAGGCATCGGACTATTTGCAACGCACGGAGGAACAGGACCACTACGCCCCGAGAAAATCATGACGTTTGATTTTGTTATATTCAGGAGCAAACCGTTACACGAAAACCACTTCTGCAATTGATCACATGCGTTATGAATTTTCCCAGCGAGCTGGTCATACGTGCGCGCATCGCACCTGCGAACTGCACAGAAACGCCGGCCGTGACGCTGGTCGGAAGATCATTGACGTAAGCCAGAAATAGGCTGTTTCCCAAGGCGGATCCTTGAGGGATCCCCATTGTCACGGTGCCAATATCAGATTTGAGTCTCTTGCCGCCCGCAGACAATTTGACAACTTGTTTCCGGTCGCACAGTGATGACGTAAGTAGAAGGTGGGAGGTGACCTGTATCCCATAATAGTGCAACTTATCCAAAAGCAGCTCGTGGTTTATTACACCAACAAATACACATTCACTTATCAGAAACTATCAGTTTTAATGTACATATGTATGTATGTATGTATGTATGTTCCGACCGTCTGTGTCTATCTAGTATCTGTGTATCACAGTCACTTATCAGAAATTATCAGTTTTAATGTATGTAGGTATGTATGTATGTTCCGACCGACTGTCTGTGTCTATCTGTATATCACAGTCACTTATCAGAAACTATCAGTTTTAATGTATGTATGTATGTATGTTCCGACCGTCTTTCTATGTCTATCTGTATGTCACAGTTACTTATCAGAAACTATCACAAAACAACCACAGCGTGAAATAATGTTCGGTCTGCATTCTGCATTCGATCCAATCCAAGCCGTTGTCAAGAAAACAATGGCTAACCTGGCTCTTGCCATCGACTGCTATGTATTGCATATAGTGTTAAGTTTACGAAATATTCGATGTAGGCACTAAATATTATAAAATTCCGAGGTCACTGGTAATAATTGTTTTATAGAATTTTTTTAGTACGTACCTGCGGAATTTGTAATATAATATATATCCTTTCGGATTTCTATTAAGTCTGTAAGTGTGTTCGTTACGCCTTCGCGGCTAAATTACTGATTCAGTTTTTTGATAATTTCTTACTTAGATAGCTTTAAACACCGGGAAATTATATGGGGTACTTTTTACATCCCAGAAAATTGTGTAGCTCCCGGGGGAATAACAATAAAAGAGCTCCACGTAGACCAAGTGAAACAAAAAAGCTAATGTTTTTATACAAGCTTTACATGTCTCTTTGTGTGTCAGTATAAGCTGGAGCCCTTATTATTAATATAATAAATGCGGAAGTGTGTTTATTTGTTTAAATCTTCAGGGTTAAACGCCATTATTAAAAATTCAATGTTATGGTGTATAAGAGCTGATCTGATGATGGAATCGGACGTTGAAAAATGTTTGAATGTAAGAGATGAGAATCAACAATTTCTATTTGCGTCGGGGGTTGAACAGATAAACACTATTGACATCTTCTGGTTTCATACGTTAGTTCAGTCAACGAAGCAAAAATAAATGCAGTAAATCGTGAAGTCTGGTAATTATTTAGGTGCTGTAGTAGGTAGGGGCGACCCCCAAAATATAAACATACTAAAAGTCCCCAGTCTAGGACCGCGTGCTTACAGCAAGAGAAGGGTTTAAATGTTCTTCTTTTGGTTTTTCGTAAATATCTCGAATACTAAGCTTCCTAGAAACAATAAAGCTTATTAATGTTTGTACAAAATCATATATTTATTTGTTGTTAAAGAGCAAAAGAAAAGAAAATACAAGGGGTAGAATACCTAGGTACAACTAATGCACTTATTTATTTGCCAATTTCAGGTGTTACTTGACTGAGCTACGTAGGAGCTTGGGTTGTTCTTGTTTCTTAGACTTATCGTTTTTTTTAGGTAAACTGAAGCGGCCAACTGACATGACTTTTGGATTTCAAAATAAAAACAGAATGAAGAAGACAGTATTTTAAAAAAAAGTTAAAAAAATAATTTCAAGAGAAGAACAAAACAACTTTCAATTCCTAATACTTATTTAACATCTGACCACCTTGATCGGCCCCCCAAGGGTTTGTCAAAATGAGATTCACTGACGACCACCTTCGTGAGGGCTCGTTATAAAACAGTGTTTTCTGAAGACCACCATTCGGTTCAGGGTGGTCGCTAGGGTGGTCGTAATAGTCTCAGTGTTATTATAAAATCAACAATCATCTTTTGCAGGTGAGACGGCACACAAGAAAACATTAAAACAATAATATTGTCGTCTTACACCGTCAGTACCGTCATGTTATAAAAGTATTATTTATTTTCTCTTGTAATAATTCTCACACGGTTTCCTGCAGAACTACGCATGCTATTTTATATTTAAATAAATAAATATAAGGGGAAATTCTTACACAAATTGAGTCTAGTCCCAAACCCAGCTGTATGCTTGTACTGTAGATAACGATAGACATACAGTTATGTAATTAGTCACGTTATTAATGGGGAAACACGAAATGGCAATGCTGCAATTCAAAAAACAGGACAAAGCTAATTTTTGTTAGTTACAAGTCCGATGTCTAGTATGATAATAAGACTCCCAAGTTTCGTTTATTCTTTGGAACAGGGGAGGGGTAAGACTACGAAAATGCAGTGCTGCAAGCCCCCCTGATTGGCTTATCAGTGGCAGCAGCATGATAAGCGACGCCTCGTGCTTAAGTATCTACTATGATCGATCTCCTCAAAAAACCTAAGCTCATCTGAAAGATCATCAATTTCTGTGTAAGAAAAACCACTGCTGGATTTATACATTGGAATTATAACTAAAAAAAATCCTGTGCCAGGTTTTTCGGATTGCAGCATTGTCATTTCGTATTCCCCCATTAATCATGTGACTAAATAAATAAAGGACGACCTTAAAAACGGGCCTACACAAGGTGCACAACGGTAATAATATGTGATTGATAATCAAAAACTGAAAAAATATATTGTCCTGTACACTGACGAATCGCACTAGTTTAATTTGTAAGTATACATCTTTCGGTCAATAAACTGTTACTTAACTCTACTTATCTTACCGCCGTGCTCAGAGTCATTTAAGAGACGGTTAACTTCTGTTGCTTTTTCAATTTTATGTCTAAAAAAATGTTCACCAAAGAACGCCCTAATCGTCATTAAATGACTGAGTATGGCCGTTAATGTATTATTGTCATATGTAGGTACCTCCCTATAGTTTTTTCAATCCTTTTGCTAATAGTGCTGCTTGAACTTGGTGCTACCGGATTATCGATACGACCTTAATTTCGCTTAGTAATGTAAGTAAAGAAAACTAAATAAGTTATTGTACATGTTAAACAAACATTTACATATAACCAATTCACCACACTTTATTTTAAAGGTTCCTCATTACTTTACATAATTGAACGCTGCTGCCCTAAGCTGTTACTGACCAGCATTTATTATCATACCATTGGCCACTTCGAACAAAATTCGATAATGCCTATCTTCCAAATTATAAAAGGAATCCGCCGGCCAATATTGGTATTTCAGGTTTTCATTGATTATCGTACCTGTAACTCACGATCAACCCAAACAGGGTCGACCGTCTATATAAGTACATATCTTTACAGATTTTGAATTGTCAGACTTGTAGGTAAACTGTGTCTGTGGTGCCGTTAAAAATCGGTTAAGTCACACCGGGTCATTTTGAATAGGTACTCAGGGGCTCTATTCTACACAGTAAACCATATTGCTTTTGACATTTTATCGTATTGTTTTTAACTCGGCCTCTATTACTGCCTACTAAATAAGAGCTATCATAAGTTTGACAACACGATAACTGTGTCAAAAGTATGGTTTTACCGAGTAGAATAGAGCACCAGGTATCATTTAAACGGCCTTAAAAATAGCTTACGTCAAACTTTTTAAACCCCCGACAAAAAAAGAGGTGCGTTATAAGTTTAATGTAACCTTGGATGTGTGTACGTGTGTGTGTGTGTCTCTCTGTACCTATGAGTCTGTCTGTGGAATCGTAGCTCCCACGCGGTTGACCTACAGTACGGGTCCGTTTATCCCACTAGTCCCATTGAGTTTTCCCATTATGGGACAACTGAGACGATTTCGTCCCAGTAGTAGTCCCATGGGACAAGTGGTACTAATATATATATTTTGTTTTTGGTCCCAAAAGTCCCATTACCGTCATCACAGTAAAAAGAAATCATACATATAATTTCTTTTTTCTTTAGCTCTGTCGTTATTTCGCATTCCTCCTCATTCCAGAAATCAATTGGATAGTGTCGACGGCGTTCCGCTATGGTGGAGCTCCTTTTTCTGGGTTGTCTTTCGCGCCTGCTGCAAAACTAACAAAACCTAAATCTACCTACCTGGGACTTTTAAGACCAAAATATTATTGTTACTTGTCCCATGGAACTACTGGGATGAAATCGTCTCAGTTGTCCCATAATGGGACAACTCAATGGGACTAGTGGGATACACGTGTTTTTAATTATAACGGAAGTTAGTTCAATCGGCATTGTTCTTAGCTAGGTTTTTAGCGTTCCGTAGTAAACTAGGCACCCTTATAGTTTCGCCATCTCCGTATGTACGTCTGTCCGTCTGACCGCGGCTTAACTTAGAGACTCTTGGTACAGTCAGCATCAAATATAATAGACACAGTAATACTTTCAAAAATATGTAAACATGACTCTGCAGCGAGGTTATAAGGGTGTATATATATTTATGACACTGAACGTACTACATAGCTGTGATTTGGCATAGTTACACATTTAGGTACATTACGCCAACATAGATATAATACCGGGCGTATGTAAAACAAAAGGTGCCCTTGCTGAAGTAATGTCGATCGGCTAGGACATCACTTTCTTGCCATACTTAAGAAGTGCCGGCCGCTTCTCAAGACTTGCCGCACTAAATGACATCATCCTTCGGTTAAAAACATACTCGATTGAGGCCACTATTTTTGCCTACTTTACAGCTGCAGCACATTAGGCCACTAGTGCCGACCACAGCGAAGTCACTAGTGGCCGCCACAAGCAGCGGACGAGTTTTTAACCAAATTCAAAAAAGAAAGAGCTTCTATGTTCCACTATATGTTTTTTTAAATGTATATTCATCGACTCTCGTTCAAGTATGAAGATTAAGAAGTATACTTAACCTTTTCAACGCCACAGTCGGCTCTGGCCGTCAACTAAAAGTCGTGCCACTGCCGCCACGTCGGCTACAACCGACAAGAGTTCAAGATTAAAAGACTTTCTTTGGTAGCAATAAGGTGTAATTTGCATAGCATAGCAAACATGTTTGGCGTGTGGGTGGCACATTTTGTATCCGACGTATGGCGTTCAAAAGGTTAAGAGTATTACTCTACTTTCGAGGTGGTCCCATTGTTACCAAATCTGAATCCGACGGGACCCGTGAGGAATTGAGGGAACTCCACAAATATTATAGGCATACATATAACGATTTTAGTATTTTTAGTAACAAGTCTAACATTTGCATTCAGAAAGTATCACTTAGTGAAGTGAAACTGTTGATGAAGACCACGGATGGCCACCGGAACTCCTCAACGGTACCTATTTGAAGGGTGGCGATAAGATATCTCGATTAAGATAGATGAGCGACTATAGTGTAGAACATTTAATTGTTTAAATATAACTATGACTTTCCCGTTCTAACATTTTAAAAGAAGTTATTTTTTGTGTTTTTGAAGGCGGTATTTTGTTTCTTAAAACAATTTTTGATTTATGATTTTAGTGGGTTGTTGTTTAACTTGATTGTCCGAGAGTTTAAATTGATATTAACGTGGATCACTAGTTAATAGTGGATACTATACGAACATTGTCATTATTTCATACACTTATTCATTTAAACTGTGAATAACACAACTAAAAAGATAATTTTACCTGTAAAACTTTTAATGAATGTAACAATTATTTCTCTTCTCTCTTCAACCTTTCGTCACCTAATGCTGAGTGAGCTTAAGCAGTCTCTCCCCCTATCTTAACGAGATCGTCAGTCCATCTCATTGGTTGCCTCCCAACGTTCCTTCGACAACTATTTTTTATTTACCAGTACCTAAATGCCCTAGTCTGTTAGCAGTTTAGGACTTTTAAACTAGCAGCGTCCCGCCGAGAGAGGGGTTGGGGGGGGGGCATCTATATCACGGGTGCAACATGTGACGTTTAAAAAGTACCAAGTACTTGTAAGTAGCAAACTGTTACTAATATGTTTTCGAGTAAGGTTTCATTAAATACTACATCGTCATACAAGTTTATCCAGTTGCACATAGTTTTTTTTAAGTACGATAACGCTTACGAGACTGTCGAGTCACTTCACTTAAACTATTGAAGATGGCACAGCGAGGCTATCGCCGCGATAAACTCGCCCGTGTAGGTGACTCCTTACTGTTAACCAAATATTAGTAAAACGTGCCATATCGAGGACTACTGCTTTCTGCATCTGACCCTTGATCCAGCCATCTATCATCATAAGGAGAGACTTTTCTGTATGAGACCGTTCTATGACACAACTATTGAGACAATCATCGTCGAGTCAACATCCCACATGGCGGTTATCTCGTAATCCAAGTACTTGCTGAGCATGGCCTTCTCAGCCTTCATGAGATGGTGACGTTGACGAGCACGGCCCGGCGTTGATTTTCGCCCTAGTTCCTTCACAAGAGATGATTGACGTACTGCGACTTTTATTCGCCTTTGTTCCATCAAATTAGTTTATTTATTTATTTATTTAGGATAACATAGATTTAATCATAAGGCGAATTATAGGTTACCACAGGTTATACAAAGTAGTTACCAGAAGGAACTTTCTTGCAAAGGAACTTTCTTGCAAAGGAACTTTCTTGCAAAGGAACTAATGCGAAAAAAAGGTCTCAGTTGTTCCTTCAGGTCTTGTAAAGGAGCAAAAGCGAGGAAAAATCCCAGTTTGCAAAGGAACAAAGGCGAAAAAAATGTCGCAGTACTTCCTTCATAGTTCCTTCGAAGGAACATCCAAAGGAACTACCGCGAATATTCCGTCAACTCGATATCAGGCTTATTGGCGATAAAAGTCTTAGTCCGTGATGACAAATCGCTCTCATTAGAGCGCGGCACGATAATATTCGAGAAATGGCAACAGTGCATACTCGTAGTACAGCACTTCGAACTTAACAAGACCGTATTAAATAGCATGTTGCTGATGGATAATCTTGGCTGCGAGGTTCCCCCTTTATGTGCATATAAAAACCGCTGGCCAAATGCGGACAACCGGAAATAATATGTCTGCTGAAGGACTTACCGGGGCAATGGCATGCTAGACAAATATCGACCGTACCGTCTATCAGAACATTTTTAATAGTTGTTCGTCATTATGACCTCGTGAGCAATTGCACAGACAAAACCTCCGATTTCCTTAAAGAAAACAACGTACAGGTATACTAAAAAGTCTACGTAGGGCTATGCAAGGGCCAGGTAGATCAACCGATCCACACTAAATTGCCACACTACTGTGACTGGTTCATTTTATTTATCCGTAGTCACACCAACATATCATAAATATATGGTAGGCTTGGGTCATGATGGTGCTTCAGCTGGCCCGAAGGGCCAAAACACCCAGAAATAGAGCCGGGGTAAGCATGAGGTACGGGGGTGAGTTACAATAAGGGAAAGACTTGCCTTTTATATATCTCAGGTAAGTATTCACATTCTGGCAAGAGCAAAAAAGGTATGTACGGCCTTCAACACCTGACTCGTGGTTCCTTTACTATTGGTCCCACTGCTCTTCGCTTTCATCAGAAATCTTTTTTTTTTCACAAAGGTAGGTAGATCAGGGTTGTTAGGTATGGTTACATGCCCCAAACCACCAAACCAAACCACCCTATAATACGAGCCCTGCCGCGAGGTAGGGCTCTGTCGAACAGCAGTGGGACAAAAAGCAGTGCAACCACGACTCAAGTCTTTCGATTGCCTTGACAGTACGAAAAATCTTTACAAGTCACCATTGCCCTCTTCTCGCACCTCATGTGTATAGGTACCGGCTCTTAATTAAGTTGTATGCCTATGCATGTGACGTGATGTTAGCAGTAGACGAGACCCTCATATCCAGTGCGCCCTATCAAACTAAGTAGTTACTTGACGTCGCCGTCCACAATATCCAAGTCTCTAACATTCACTGCGTGTGTATTGGTAAGCTACAACATCGGAAGGAGAGAGAAGAGATTCAATTAACCACCCCTCGTAAAATGTGCATGACCGCACACTTACTGACACCGAGTTTCATCTCGGTGGCACTAATCTTGCATGATTATTATTGATACACATGGAGCCAACAAGCAATACTCCGTAACCGTGCGAGCGCTATTGCGTGAATGCCCGCAACTTGCTTGTTAAATGCTTTCTTGCTCCCTGACGCTAACCATATGGTTGTTTTAAAAGGTTCAAATAATAAATTGACTATTACAAGGCGAAAGAATGATTAAAATCGCTTCAGGCGTTAAGAAAAATAAAAAGATTTTTGCGCAAAATGTGGGATACTTTAGTTTGTATTTTCGGACAAAAATAACAGTAATTACTAGAAAAACAACAAACGTTTTATTATTGACATTATTACACGTAACATATATTTTTCCAAAGCCATTTGAACAATCCGTTTAGGAGCAGTAGGCCTTCAAAGCGCCTTGCACGTTATGATGTGTTTTGAGGTTATGTAAATAATTAAGGATCGAATTACTTTTAAACCGCTACTTTATATGTAAAATGATATATACATATTGAAAGTATATATTTTTCGCTTTAATTTGAGATATAAATGATTGCTGTACATTCTGGGGCACAGCGCCATAGTAAAATGGGCCATGTCCTTTGACAATCTACTAAATTTATATGCAGAGTTAAAGTTTAGACGACGCGCTGGCCTAGTTGGTAGTGACCCTGCCTATGAAGCTAGCGGTCCTGGGTTCAAATCCCGGTAAGGGCAGATATTTGTGTGATGAGCGCGAATATTTGTTTCTGAGTCTTGGATGTTCTGTATGTATTTAAGTATTTATTTCTCTATATAAGTACGTTTATCGTTGTCTAGTACCCATAGTACAAGCCTAGAGCTTAGTTTGGGACTAGGTCAATTTGTTTGAGATTGTTTCTTGATATTTATTTATTTTATTTAAAGATTGCATAATTTACGGGTTGATTTCAATGCATTATTTTAGGACGTTGCATTTAGCCTCAAAATAATTTTTGGGTAAACCTAAATTGAATTATTAGTATAATAATTACCTCCAGTTGAAGAATCCATCACAAGAACTTATTCAAAAACACACAAAACTTTCTAATACGAACATAAACGTTAGCAGTCAAAGTCGTACTGATAAGAGCGGCCGGCTACCTGGATCGGATGGGTCACTTACCAGTCTGGGGTAAGTGACCCATTTGCCGTAGGAACTGTTTAAGAGTGTTGTTTTATTACTATTATGCCTGGTACGAACAATTTAATTTTTTAGTTTTGTCCACCTAGATTGGTCAAACCGTACACTGGTCCTCACTACGCTTCGGTTTATGTTAGTTTTCTGTAATACCCGCACATAATCCAGAATTCATTATACATATAAACCTTCCTCTTGAATCACTCTATCTATTGCTGAAAACTTCATCAAAATCCGTCGAGTAGTTTAAAAGATCTAAGCGAACAGACAGCGGGAGCGACTTTGTTTTATACCTACTATGTAAAGATGTGAAAGTGTATAAAATTTGTGTGTTAGTTTGTAACTTCTTCACGCTGCAACGGCTGGACGGATTTGGATGAAGTTTAAAATGGAGATAGCTTATACCCAGGATTAACACATAGGCTACTTTCATCCCGGAAAATTTAAAAGTTCTCGAGGGAATAACCATAATCGAAAACTATGCGGAAGAAGTCGCGGGCTAAGCTTATTGTGAATATTATAAAAGAAAAAGAGATTGAATGCTCCGAAATGAAACTAATATTATTTGTAATAAATTATTATTCGTCTTCGTAAAATGTTTTTTTTTTACAATATATTTTATCTACTTAAAAAAATCGTAAGCGCTCGTTTTCTTTGCAACTGGGTTTAGACCTCGATATCATCGGTGAAATTGCAAAACGCGTAAGTAATATTATTTGTAATGAGGAGCAAAATGCACCTTTTTTTGAAGACGTTAAGGTTTATTTTGCTCTATAATAAATTTGTTGGTTAAGCGGTTTTGTAGTATCACCGAAGATATACCATTTCTGCGCGGCTGGAGTCGGATAGCTTTAAAACAAATAACTGTCCCGTTTCTACCGCTGCCATGATGTTTTTATCAAGTTTAAAAAGACAAAGACAACACAAAACCACATTGTTCGGAAATACAATGACACACGTCAAACCTCAATAGCAAACAGGTTTCAATTAAAAAACCTAACAGAGCATTCCTAAAACAGCATATCTTTACGAAATTTCCATTATTTATGCAACCTTGTTAAATCATACATAGAGTTGACTTTGCTTAGCTATTAAATAGCATATACCGTTTCTTCCGTACAAGGGCAGAATAGAAAACCAACATTTTCGTCCGATTTGCCTTGCCGTAGCAATATTCGTAGCGCTACGGCGTAGCACAATGGGCTACGGCGTAGCTACAATGTAGGCTTCATTGGACCGCGGCCAAGCGGGCCGGATCGATGGAGGCTTCATTTCCAAATGAAACACTTGGGAGATCTTTTCCTGATTGATAAAAATACAAGAACTTTTTATTTGTGCTCCAAAAATTACAATTGAAATTTTTCATTTCAATTCAATTAAATTTTGTAGGTTATGGCTTCCATCGAGACTGTCGATGATTCCGCCAACGTCAATGTTAAGAAAGGCGCGAGATTCAAATGAAAATCTACGACAATTTTTTAATTTAATTATTAATTTTGGATATGCTTTGTTCTATCAAGACTTGACACCTTTGTTTTCAAACAACTTTAAAAAAATAAAAATGTACCCTAGACTCATTCAACACCCGGGTGAGCTATATTTTACGAACAAACAAACACGAGCAATTCCATACATAATTCATTATAATACTTTTGAAAATACAAAATGTATTTTATTAAAAACTGTACTCTCTCGCAAAAATAAATCTTAACTCTACACAACAAAGTACACTATCGTAATTAATCGACCAGTTACCGAGGTGTCACAAAAAGCGAAACAACTAAAAGGCAATTTTAAAAGGTTGGCCATTTTGAATAGGCGATATATTCCATTATTCGGTAGGGCCAGTTGCAATCTACGAAAACTAACGAATATAAAAACTTGACAAAAAGTATGGATTTGACAATTAATGTCGAACGCACAACAACTTACGCCAACCTATACAAATCCTTTAATTAACGCGTTGATTTCCGCTTAGTGAAAAAAAAGCTGGCAGAGAACAGAGAAAAGTAGCAACTACTCTACCGACAAGAGCCTAGCTCTTAAGTTAAAAGATGATGATCATATTGTCAACGTTTTGGTAGCTCTTATTTACTTGACAGTAATGGCGGCCGAATTAAAAACAATACCATAACAAGTCAAAGGTATCGATTTTACCGCCTAGAATAGAGGTCCAGACATCACGGTTTTAAAACAACTCCTGCGTTGCCAAAATCAAGCAATGCTTGTAGTATGAGTATTCATTAATTATTATCAGACCAATTTAGCAATCATTTAAACGGTATTGGTTTAAATTACAAACCATAAATTACGTTTAAAAGCTACCGGTCCCGGGACAAGTCTGGGGACTGAGGTGGTCGCGACAGGTGCATAATTACCCGGGACTAGTGCGCCGCTACCACTGTGGATCGGAGTATTTGTCTGTGGAACTACTAATGGTGAGATACGCATATTGAAACTAAATTATTGGTGTACTAATTTCATTATTTTGAACAGTCATAATTCCGAACTGATCCAAATCTCGCATCGTATAAGTTGAGTGACGGGTCAAAAATTACGGAGATCGTCAATCTCAATTGTTGTTTGGAATGCATTTAGTTGACGTTTGCAACGTAGTGGCCACGTAATAATCGTGTAGTGCCTATGACGTTGTTGTTTTATACTGACAGTATCAAATCTCAGAATATCGTATTTGATGTGTATTCGTTTCAGAAAGGAATTCTATATCACTTAGAATTATATCCACTATATCCATTTTCAAGTTGGTACCATTGATAAAACATACTGATGATGGGATGAGGTTGACTGGGATGGGATAAAGGTAAACTGTCATCCACCTTTAGGTGGGATTATACGCGCATGTTCAGAGCAAGCACTTTGAACATTTTTTTGATGAATGACGCGCAATGAAGTCTTTTACTGATCACACGTTCAAACTTGCTCAAATGACCATAAAACGTCGAGCAAGCTTGAAGTCCATGTGCAAAATTATTACAAGATCTCAGTAAGTGCTCCTTTTTTAATGGCTTAGCTTTTAAAATTGTAACCATAGGTGCAATAGAGAGTATTGTAATTCAGAGTACAGTAGAGTGTATCTGTCCCTTTCTAGTTTGATAGTCCCGGGAGAAACGCCATCAGTTCCAACGAAATTGCTTTCTATAATTGCACTCGATTCAGTATCGTGGCCGGCTCCATTAGATATCAATTTGGGTACATTTTATATTATTGTTCCTGTTTACGTCGCCCGGGAATGAGGAGTGTACTTTCATTCCCTCCACAGTTCCTTGAAAACATGTAAAATATAGTTTATGGTTGAAAACAAATATACTTAAATATTAAGTGCGTAAATGTTTATACACTCGTAATTGTTTATTAAAAGGTAGTTCAAAATTGAAAAATTATTTTACGTTTTAATTTTAAATATTTAAAAATGTAGCATTTTTGCTTGAATAACTGTTGCTTTTATTTTTAATCCAGTAAATGGATTACGTAAAGGGGTTTGGGTAAAAGTGTTGTCATTTGTACAATTCATACATTTTCAAGGTGAGCGGCCATTCGTAAAAGTGGTACATTATGATAGAATTATTAAAAATAAACATGTTTTGTTATGTAATGTAATACTCTTAAGTGCATCGGAGCCGAGATATTTAAATATTCATACCTGGGCGTACTTTTGTACCTTAATCTTTAAAATCTCCTCTCCGTTATTATTTCCTTAGGTCCTCTTAATAACTATGTAGAAATCATAAGAGGCTGCTGAAAAAAAAATGAACATATTCTTCAAACTTTAACCAATGCCCTTTATGTTATAGCCCGCAATTAAAGTTTGTTTAAAAGATAATTCCTAAATCATCCGCCTTCATTAATATTATAAAAAAGTCTCGATTATTAAGTAGCAATATCATAAGGGGATTATTTTAATGACATTTTATATGCCGTTATTTAGAAACAACTAACACAACTGGAAAATATCACTGAGCAGTAAGACCACCTGCTGTATGCTTGCTTATAATTAAATTGTGGCTTTTAGGGTAATTAAGTAGGTACTCAGTAAATAGTATTGGTACACATCGTATTGTATTATACAGAGTGTCCCAGAACTTGACGTAAATATATAAAAGCATAAGGAAGCCCTTTTCCTCACCGGCCAGAATATAGTTTTAACTTTTCAATTTGTTAATTAGTATAGGAATTATTAAGGTTTTATTGACAACGGCTTATAATGCTACTTTGAGGTACACCTTTGCCTCCCTTAACGTATAACATGCTATAGCATAACAAGGTGTTTTGTCGCGCGTACTTATCGAACCAGTGAGTCATGTTTTCCCGTAGACTTTATAGGTGAAGTTGGGTCGTCGTCGGGAACCCCCAGTTACGAATGGCCCGTTCGCTCCTCTTTCCCGTCCTCATCCCCAATAGCGCTATCAAACTTAGAGCGTCGCTCGTTAAACGCATCCAGGCATTCCTATTTCATGGCTTTATTTTCCTCTAGGAAGACCTTGTTTTCCTTCAAAAATATCTCACACGTTTCGCTAACATACGTTTTATTAAGGTTGAAACAGTTTGACAACTGAAAGTGCACAAGTACTGCCACAGTATGGATAGGGTTGTTCGTATCGATATTTTCTAAGCACTAGTTTAGTAGTAGTAGTAGTAGTAAGACAACCGGTGAAATTACTAGCATAGAGGCATTCCATATTAGTCCTCAGGGTTGGCAACGCATTTGAAGTCTTAGGATTGCAGTTTTGAGATTATAGTCTTGAGGTTTCAAATGTCTACCCATAGACCCATCTCAGATCCCACTTACCATGAGGTGGCCTGAGTGCTCGCGTGCCTTCTCCTTGCCATAAAAAAACTACCTGTTTATTACTGTAATTTGAATTTAAATTATGGACAGTTAGAATATAATAGAATAGAATAGAAATCTTTACTTGCTAGTATACGTTACAACATGGTGTTAAGAGGAATAATATAAGTTTAACTAAGTCTAGGCATAGCATGAAAGCAATTAAAGTTACCAATAAATAATGGTTATGTCAGTGTCATGTAGGTCGAATATAGATACCGAAACATTGAATTTCCTCATCACTATTTAATTGTCTACATATGTAGTGTAATGCAATAAGTTTACAGTAATTTGAATTAGATTTAAGTATTGAAGTTAAACTTGTTGCATAGCATGTCTTTAATGGCGACCGTTTGTTTTGTAGAATATTCTATAAGTCGCCCCTTGGCTAGCGTTGGTAATGCATCATTTGTAAAAAAAAAGTATAAAGGTTAAACAACGTTCCGTGTTTCTGTCCACCTTCTTTTATATGGTGGAGGTGCGGGGTACTAAGAGTCAAAATAATTTTGAAAAACTCACTTTTCAATTCGTTATCGAAGTGTTAACCAGAAAAACGGCAACCGCGCGCTCGTAGCGTAGGCAATTAAGGCGAATTAGTAATAAAATCTCTTCGGCCGAGCTGCTCCGTTGACGAAACGGACTAAAATAAAAGCACACGCACTAAAATGTTAATAATGCTCCGACGAGGCAACCTAACAGTTCGTTATAATAGTAACAGCTCAAAAAAGAGGAAAAATAAGCACGGGCTATCAGCTGTAGCAGCAGCCCTGCAATAAACTCAACAGTCAGTAAGCTAAAAACATCGCGCAGTACATTATTTTATAATTGGTATTCATTTTATTGACAATGGACAACATTTCAAAGAAAAAGCATTATTGTTTTTTCGCGTTTATAATAGCTGGTAAAAAATTAGACTACCCGTGTTTCTCGGTTTTACTTTATTTAACTTAAATTCGTCGTTAATAATTTATTAAAGAAATAGTCATTAAAAAGACCGTATATACAAAGTTAGGAATACTGATGTCGTGATTTTAAAATGATATAAAATAAAAAAAAGTAACTTCAATCAGAAATAGAACTGACTGTCATGTCATGTCGCTTGTCAACCATAACAAATGTAACAACATAAATTCGTCGACTTTGGGCAGATTGCGGCTATCCGCTTTTACAAATTCGTTAGTCACTTTTATTTTAAATAGCGTATATCAAAACAATAGTATTACGAGAATCGAAAGCGCGTCGTTAGAATCAACTAATCCGTCAGACAGATGAAAAATTGACATGACAGTTGTATATTTTTTTCAATTCCTGTAGTAATAAATGGACTAAGGGCACTATAAGTGTATTCCTAACATTCACAATCCAACTTTTTTTACTGTTTTTCCTAAATGAAAAAAACTACTGTATAAAAAAAAACAAAAATATTTTTACTGTAATCAGCAGTGTAAAATCTACAAACGGTATTTTATTTTACTACTTAAGCAGATATGAATTGTTGTCAATTCATTTTACTATTTACGTATATCATACATACATAAACTCATGCCTTCATTCCCAGAGTGGGGTAGGCAGAGCTACAGAATTACCAACAACTCTAAAAATTTGTTGATAAACGTATATCATCACCTCAAATATGAAAGTGGCACAAGTCTGAAGAAGATCCAAACCCAACAGTAGGCAGAATGAACTCCAACGGCAGAATGTGTAATGTGTAATACAATTGTAGTGGCGGCGAGCGGCGCATATGCTAGGGCGGCGGCTAGGCTCGGAGCGAACCGCCGGGGACCATATCGATAACATTTAATTTATAAAGCAAAATATTTTTTAGCATCATTAATGATTTTTAACCAAGGTTTTAGCACTCCTGCATTTTCTATGTAGATTAGAAATATAAATCATTTATTTGCACGGTTAGTACATTTGTTACTATGCATTTTAAGTCAATTTCTTCTTATTAAGTTAGATTAGGTTAGATTAGAACTATGACCACATTAATAGTAATCAAAGACGTTAGAAATTCCTACTTTTTAACCTATGAACATTATGATTTTTGATATTATGCATTTTGTTGCTATGTATGTTAGTTTCTTATAGAAATCGCAATTATGCAATTTGTGTTATGCAAAATGAAAATTAGTAGGTACATTAGTTTTTATGCAAATCATTACGCATCCATGCAAATCATGTTCAGGAATATTGAATTTCATTGTTCGTATTGTAAGTTTACCTTAAAACCATTTTTGTCACCGAACGCAAATCGCATAGTATCCAATAAAAAATAAATATGAAAAAAATAACTGAAATATAAAGTGTTCTATTATTTTTATTTTTATTTCAATCTTACCTAACTTTTGTATATAATAAGTTTAAACCAATCGACTTATAAGAACACTAATGCATTTTTTCAAATACTTTTAAATTGTTACATATTAAAAACAAAAACCACAAAATGTCGGTGTCACTTCTTTATAAGTTCAATAATGGCAATCCTTAGCTGGGTTTAAATTACATACATACATACATACATAATCTCACGCCTTCGTTCCCAGAGTGGGGTAGGCAGAGCTAAAGAATGACAAACATCTCTAAAAACTTGTTGATAATTCTATAACCACAATTTGCACAATTAGGCTAAGATGTTTACCAGCGTATTAGTGACAGGTTGCAAGCCCATCGCCTAACAGTACTACAAGCCTTTATTCCCTTAGTCGTCTCTTACGACATCCACGGGAAGACATGGAGTGGCACTATTCTAACTCGGCAACCACACGAGGACTGAGATTATGTATGTATGGGTTTAAATTACTTGTTATAAAATGTATTTATCTGTTTTAAATGTGATTGTTTGTTTTAATCATTTATTTATTGAGTTTTAGATCACTGTTTGTAATAGTTGTAATTTCACAAGGTATAAGAACCACTTTACTCAACATAAACACAAACCCCAATTCGAAAACAATTTCCTATTCCAATTTCACGATATTATCATAACTACCGACCCAATTACAAGTAATCAAAACATCGATACGATCGTATCGATAGCGCGCCCGCCCTGCGCCGCTTGTCATTAAGGGTGATCCATCAAAACGTCCGCCAGGATTTAGGGTGGCCCGCGCCTGCGTGCTGCCACCCCTGGGGGGGGGAGGTAACAAACAAAATTAGATATTCGTGCGGTGTCCCCGCAAAGTGGCGAGAGCGCACGCTGATTGATTGCTTTTACAAAGATTTACATTTTTTTATGTATGTGTTGAGTAGCCTGAGATTCGATATTTGTAACGTTACATACATACATAATCTCACGCCTTCGTTCCCAGAGTGGGGTAGGCAGAGCTACAGAATTATAAACATTTCTAAAAAAAATGTTGATAATTCTATAACCACAATTTGCACAATCAGGCTAAGATGTTTACCAGCGTATTAGTGACAGGTTGCAAGCCCATCGCCTAACAGTACTACAAGCCTTTATTCCCTTAGTCGACTCTTACGACATCCACGGGAAGACATGGAGTGGCGCTATTCTAACTCGGCAACCACACGAGGATTTGTAACGTTATATTTAGAAAATAACTTTTAAAAGTCAATGTATGTATGTAGGTGTCAAAACTTGCCAAATTCTTGGCAAAGGAGAAACAGCGCTATTGCAAGGTCCCCCTCACTGATTGAAATTTTAACACCTCGAAATACGGCCTAAACTATCACTTATACATCCTAAACCATACAAACAAAAACATGTTTACATCATATTCATCAGCGTATAGCAATCCACTAGTGGACATAGGCCTCTAACATGGGTCGCCTGGGCCTCCCTCGTCCAACCGCTCATGTGTCAGTGTCAAGGGTTATACAATGTATAAGAGTTATATGGATGCGTAGTGTTAAGCAAAAGACGAGAGTAAATTCTTGATATTCTTATATTTTTTTTGGATACAAATATATTGTATACTCGAGCTATGGCTAGGTATTCCGTCATCGTTTTTTGCTATGGTACTCCCATAATTTACAGTTAGCAACAGTAAAATCATAGTATTATAAAAATAATTTAAAAACCCAAATCCACACTTTTCCCAAACATCGATTAATCATAGTGCCTGTGACATTTTATCGATATTTTAATTTCTTTGTTGCACTCACGTCACATGACTTTCCTATATCACCAAACGTGACCAGACATTTTCACTTGATTGATTACGTTAATACTTTAAATTGTATGAAATTGAAGGAAAACTGTTTACTTGACGTCTAGACACGAGGAGCCAAAGGTCGATGAACTCTAACCTCTAACGCGAGTGTTGCATGCCTGTCAGGGAGTCCGTGAGTAATGTTTGTCTGACAAGGACGACTATAATAGTTATTTATGTGACTGGCGCATAATGAGAGGCATTAATTCACGAGTCTGGTTTTATGAAACGAGCCGAAAGCCGAGTTTCACAATGAGATCACACGAGTGTTTTAATGCCTAATTATGTGCCTAAATATGCATGTAGATAAAGTTATGTATGCAACTGATACATAACTTTATCTACATGCATATCATAAGTTTTCTAAAATTCGTGAGAAATCTGTATTTGTAGTGGCCCTGTATCTTAATGTACCTGTATCTGTATCGATAACCGATACATTAATGACATGTAATACTTTAATGTTAACATTAAAGTACAACCACAGATACAGGTTTCTTAATGTAGGCCATTTGCTAATCGTTTCTGAACATATTATAGGGAAGTTATGTTATGGTTGTAGATAAAAGTATAAACCGTACACAAATAGTTAAAGTGTTAATATTACCATGTTATAGAGATTTTAATCCACGATGGCGCGCCCGTACAGCCAAATTGACATAGCACGGTTGCAACAAATTTAATTTTTAGGACAAGCTTTTGTTGCTGGCGGTACTTTTTTTCTGTCATTATCTGCTTATCAAGACCAAGCAGATGAGTTCCAACGTAGACCCACGTCTACGTTTAGTGTAGCGGAGATTCTGTCGCCACCTTCTGACTCCATCATCAGGTCAGCTCCATTTTATAATAGTATTGCATTGTCATCCAATTTACACATGTATGCAAATTTTCAACTTCATCAGAAACCGGGAAGTGGGTCAAATTTAACTTGCAAGATTTGACTAGTACATACATACATACATTGCATGTTTATAAAAGCTTGTAAAATTAAGTAGTGGGGCGGAACATCGTGGATTTTAAACGCTATAATTAGTGGGTATTTATATTATCTCTACTATAATCAAACAATTATCAGAAATCTCTGTATATTGAAGATATTTACAATGAGAATGATAAAACATGGTTTTAGGTGTCCCTGGTTATAACACACCGATCTATGGTTCTCATTGCCTATTTTTCTGTTTGTTTCTTGTTCGCGCGTATAGGCAACTGCTGAACTGATGTTTTTTTAATGAAACGGAGGACATGCCCTAGTGCTTAGGATACAGCGCAGCGCAATTTCGTGGTTTTTTCTTCTTTTTATTTTTGATTTTACCAATATCAAGTGAATAAACAAGTAAATAAAAGAAATGTATCAAAACTACTTGACCGTTTCCCTTCCGTGATTTCAAAGTCAAACATAAGACTTACCCATGGAAACCGACTGTCGTTAATTTCAACGGTTCCAGGCAATAAAGATGAACTCTTCTCTGGTTGCGGGTGGTTCAATAGTTAAATGGTACTGTAGGCACTCACCTGAACAATTCTTAAGGAAAATCCCCGTAAAAGTGACTATAGAATACGCAAAGAAAGAAAGAAAAAGAAAGAAAAACATTTATTCACTACACACACAACACACAGAAAAAAAGTGAAAACAGAAAACAGCAACAAACAAGTAGTGAGTGTGTCTTCGCGGCAGTGAATCGGACGCACTGGCTCAGCATAATGCTGAGGTGTTAAACACCTGCAGTGCTGATTTTCAGCCAGCTCCGAGTGTGACAGACGCGCTAGACGAATAAAGTGTAATTTAAAAAATAAATAAATATACAGATACTATTAAAGAAGTACTTATAGTTAATGGCAAAATAAATTCAAAAACTACATGCAAATACCTTACATAAACATATTTAAAATAGAAATACGAGTACGTACTTAGCCAGTATACAGCATCGACAATTAGGATAATTAACAAAAACAAAAGAAAACTAAACTCTAATTTACAAAGTGCTGGTTGGGAAATTAGGATTTTTGGGGCGTCAACAAATAACCCTTAAGCTTACGCTTAAAGGTGCACTAAGAGACGCAAACAAAATCCCCGCTTCACCAGGCTCCAATCTTCTTGTCATATTGGTATCTTCAGCGGTTCGAATAGCTCATCTCTTTAAAAGTTTAAACTATCTGTTAACATTAGTAGTAAATGCGATAAAGTTTAATACTCGTAGCAGACCAATTAGCTATTTTTATGAGGGTGCATAAATTCCTAGACTACTAAAACAACCATTTTAAAACAAGAATAAAAACTTCAACAAGCACTTTCTGAAAGTTTTAATAAAATTGCAATTCATACTCAATCGAGAATCTTACGAGGCAAGTTCTCTGCTAGTTAGCAACTTCAGCATCTTAGGAGTAAAACAAGCGCTGTGGCGCTATTCCGGGACTTTTAAGGCGAGGTTGTCGACGAGCTCTGCGTGCACCAGCTTAACATGATCTCTACTAGGGCACACTGTCTTAACGTGCCTAGACTTCTGTATTTGGTACACTTTTTTCATCATTTGTATAGGTAAAAGAAGATTGAAACAAAAAGTTGCGATACAGAAAGTACAGAAACTGACTAAGTAGCTAAAATAGACATGAATTGACAACACGCTAGCGATACGTAGAAACTCGTATCCTTTTTAATATACTTTATAAAGCTCATACGCTATACGCTATAAGAGCTCTAGCTCTCAAGAGTAAAACTAGATTACGGTAGGTACGAATTTCATTCAGGTCTATGGGTCAACTGAGATTGGTACCGTATAGCTCGTCGACGAACTCAGCTGTTACTAGAAAAATAACAAGTCTGTAACGAACGCCGGCAGAGGGCTCATTTGGATACGAAACAAAGGGAAACAAACTACTCAGCCAACCGGTGCCGCGGTAATAGTGAGTTTGTACATCGTTCGATTTACATTGCGCGGCAACACAACAGGATCGGTATAAATTAGACCTGGCGCGTATTGTGCAATTTGTTTATATTTGTGGTTTGTTACGTTATTTAGAAAAAAAAATAGCTCCAAGGAAACTCTAGGTGTGAGGTTACTTTATTACTACTTAATATTTCTCGCGAGGTTTTTGCATAAGGTCGTGATCGCTATATTATTACACTTAGGTTAACTCGATTGCAGCTGTTTAATCTTTACTTATTACCTTAAAACTCTACAGCTTCGAGTATTACTCGTTAATTGGTAATGAGAAAAGCCTTGTTATCTTATTAAAAACTTATTTTTACGTATGTACTTATAAACTGTCGCTCACCGCGCAATGTACAACACTGCAAACCTAAAATCTCAACACACCTGAAAATATTGAACGTAGCATTTCCATTTTCCAATAGCGCCCGTGACGCGGCATTATGCCTTATTAAATACTGGCTGGACATTTGCCTGTCCTTTGTTTTGCCATTTAACAATCGTCGAGCGAAGTTAGGGGTCTTTGACCGTTATTGCACTGCTGCCGCGAATTCCTCTATATTGATCGAGACTTATTAAATTTTAAAGTATTGCGGGGTAATTTACTGGAAAGCAGAATTGTAGACATTTTATTGAGCTCCTTTGATAAGTATGGTAATGATTGGTAATAACTAGGAATGGTATAAGCGTATTATTGAGGTTGGCTGACGGTTCATATAATTAAACATGCATTCAAATGTATGACATCCATTTTCTATATCGTTCGGCGTACTATAATGGCGTGACTCGTACCATTTAAGAGAATTGATGTTTAATTTAGTTTATCATTTTAAAAACATAAACAAAATTATAGTTTTAAATAGTCGTGTAGCCCGGTTTGCTGTTGGAGCGAAAAATTTTTGGTCGAATATTTATCATAACTGCAATTTTGAATTCTCAAAAGTGTGACTACAATAAAATGCAAACTGCTGTGGCGGAAAATATCTATTGAAATGAAAATTTGGTAAATTCTACCAAAAATATTTTGTCCAAACGATAGATACCCAGTCTAGCTACAGGGTGACTGCGGGGTCGTGATACAAATGATCACCTCTGTGTGCTACCCACGAATATGAACAACTTCCACTATGGGACCAACACTAAAATCAGAAAAAAAAACAGCTGCTTCATACATTTTGGTCAGCAGCTGTTTTTTTTTCGTGATTTCAGAGTCACCCTGTATATAATAATCACTTTTCATATATACGTCCATTAAGATTATCAAAAGTGAAATATAACTGACATAAAAATGTCTGAAACAATACCATAAACACGTGCAACCATAAATACAAAATACACAAAAACATTAACGAGGTAAGGTAATATTCAAAGACAAAGCCGGGATCTCAAATCAAAGGAAACCTTTTCATAAACGACGTCCCGCATAACGGTGTATTCCCACATAAATAAAATATCTACAATTCTCGGGGCCTTAATTCCCTTTGGTTACAGCTGCTACGACATTTTAAGTATTCGAGGTTAATGAATGTTTCAGAACTCACACACGTGTTTTTTAATTACAAGTAAGTACAAAAATCGACACGATAAGTTATTGTATCGTATTTGAAATTACTAATAAAATGATCATGTCAATAAACTAAGAAATAGGAAAATTTATATAAATTGAACGTCAAACATAGACTGATACAAAAACCTGCCACTTTTAAAATATTAGAAAGAAAGAAAAAAAAATACAGGGTTCCAAGAATGTTAATATCATTAAAGATATAGCGTTTCAAAGTATTTTTATCTATTAACAACATTTATTTATTGATATATTTTTACGCATACGACCAATTCACTAATTTTTGATTATTTTATTTTCAGATTGCATCCTTGATTTCAAGAAAATTTGAGACCGGTAAGTCAAAATTTACACATCAATTTAATATAGCCTTTAAACTCTACAAACTGAAACTCAAGATACATTCATATTTGCATCTTCCCGTATATCTCTAATGTAATGTGGACTCAATTTAGAGCAGGATCATTTGAAAATTAACGGGCAAAGGGCAAAAAAAAATCGCTTTGTAAGTAAGTGGCTGCTCACTTTAGTGCTGTGTCACTTTAACGTAATTTTTGAACTGCTACACTGTTCTGTCAAAGGCGCTAAAGCAAAGTGTGCAGCTATATATAAGGCCGACTGTACCTAGTGCATGTTGTAACAGGGTCCTGTGTTCTCCTTTGTCTTCCATATCGTTATTATATTGCGGGCGTTATGTGCTCTTATTCATTTTGGCAGTAAAAGCTTCTTTTGGTTTCAACGCAAGTTGTTTTCGAAACCGTATTACCGTCGATGAAACTGCACTACCGCGTATCTAATAAAGCAAATAAAGAACAATATCGCGTAACTTTTCTTGACCAAAAGTTTAATTTTTGCACCTAATTAGATTTATTCGTTACGTGGTACACTATCTCCGGCGATATTGTTTTTTAACGAAACGGCCATCTCTGTTGTCAACTAAATAAGAGCTACCAAAACGTTAACAATATAATTATCATAATAATATAACTTCAGACTAAAATGAACAGAAATCTTGCGTCGACACGATCTATTGTCATGTTAATACTTCACCTGCACATTTTGTTATAAACACAATAAATTTAATTCTGCTTGGCCATCTACTATACTCCGTTTGTTTAGGAACTTAAAAAAATGTAATCAAAACAACCACGCGATATAGTTCGTCAGCCAATAGAAGCAATTTGGATTGTTTACATTTTTTTCAGTACCTAAACAACCGGAGTATAGTACTAAGTAGGTGATCCTCTTTGACACCACGCGTTTGACGACGGATTATTCATTACAATATTTACATTTTAGTGTGTATTTATAAAGAAGTTCGGCCAAAGCGTTAGGTACTTAACTCTGCGTTACCTGTCAAATACTTGATCAGCGAAACTGGAAAGTGAATTGGTTTACAAGAAACACATGTGTCATGTTAATCCATTTCTACCTCTTTGGTACCTACTCTTGATAGTACTATAAATAAATAAAGGTTATGTTATCCACATATATTTTACCTAAGTACGTGAGATTATTGGGCTTTAGGATACGTCTGATCACGAGCAAGGAAGCACTTCAGTGTGTAACTCGAAACAAGTCTGTCGGCGTCTAGTTAGAGATGAGGAAAACCACGTGCTATCACTCGTATTCGTAGTTTAGGTTTAAATAGTTTTAGGCCCAGTAAGAGTAAATATATTTAAGGATTTATGGTACTTTGGAAGCACGGTTAAGCCAAGGTCGAAGACATGTACAACGATGCGTGTAGCCTACTTGGTAGTGACCCTGCCTACGAAGCTATAGCGGACCCGGTTTCGATTACCGGTATAGGCACATATGTGATGAGCGCGAGTATTTATTCCTGACTCTTACTTAGATGATTTCTATGTATTTAAGTTTGTATTTCTCTATATAAGTATGTTTGTCGTTGTCTGGTACCCATAGTACAAGCCTACAGCTTAGTTTGGGACTAGGCCAATTTGTGTGAAATTGACTTGCCCGGTGGCAAGTCAATTTAACCGTTAGTTTAGTCACGGACCAAATCGGATTGGTCGGTGGAGTGCACAACCGAATAAGAGCGCTTTTACTTTAGTCTAAAAAGCACCCCGGAGCCCTATCCCAAATAACAAAATATTTAAATGCAAAGACACGAAAAGTGAACAGTTTTTCAAAGGAAAACTTGTAAAGTCGAGAAGCGAGTCGGGCCCTTAATATACATAAGCTAAACGTTGTCGCAAATTGCTTTACATCGATGATAGGATAGCCCTTATTTAATTGACAGTATTTTAAAACGAATTTTTAGGTTTGCAAACAATAAAGTCTAATAAGAAGTGGAACAGAGGCTCTAGGGCCTAGCCAAGTTACGTTTTACGAAAGCTATAGCGATAGAACTCGTCAAAATAAATGAAATTTGTATGTATGTATGTATGAAATGCGACCGCACGACAGCTAACGGCAATACCATATAAAATCTTTGATTTCTGCAAAAGTGTACCACTTATTAACACTTATCCTTTATCCTACCGTCAAGCACCAGTACCTACCTATTCTTTTTGTTGTGTTCCGGTGTGGGGATAAGACAACCGGTGCACTACTAGCATTGGCATTCCACCTAAGTTGCCTGCAACGCATTTGCAGTCTTGGGATTCCAGTCTTGTGACTGTAGTATTGTATAGTAAATGTAAATGTCAATAAGGTCTCAGATCCCACTTACTTTGAGACTTGTGTGTTTGTATACCAACTGGCTAGGTCTGCTGAAGTCGTGGTCTATGAATACGGCGCGGGGTGCGCGCGCGCACGTAATCCCCGCCACGTGTGCACAAGGGCCGTTATGCGTTATGCTATCTCTCGCACACCTATCAATGGCGCACTCTTTATTGGCGTCCCGCGGGTGGTCTGCGGCCGATCAGAAGCAAAGCCTTTGTGGACGAACAAAGGTTTCTCTGTCAAGAGACACCTTTCTGCCGTTTGTTAATTGATATCTAAGTACCGTTTGTTTACACGTTTATTGATAATATTTCAGTGGCCTCGCGACCTGTATGGTTAGAATTACAGCCTCCTTTTGTCCAAAATGAAATTAATTGGTATTTATGGTTATCCTAGGGTGTTATTCTCTTAAAAACGGCGGTCGGTCGGACGAACAAGCGAAATCGCAGCGGCGAGTTGAAGTAGTCTCGTCCGAGTGAACAAAACACATTTTAGCGCGTGCATTCTCAATTAGGCAGCCTTATACGTTCGATAAGCCATGCTGCCGTTTTTGAGAGAATCACATCCCTGAATTGTTGACTCGAAGGCTTGCCTCATATCCTCGACTGACTGTGGAGGGATTGAATGGCCGTTACCATCCTCGGCAGGGAAAATATATTAGTTAAATTAGTATATCTGTAAGTACCTAAGTATATAAATGCTATATCAAGGGGACAGTGTTACGAAAAAATTGTCCTAAATGAAGCTCTAGTATTTGACAACAATGAACATACTTACTCATATAACGAAATACATAGAAAACATGAAAGACTCAAGAACAAATACTCGCACTTATCACATAAATATTTGCCCTTTTTGGGAATCGAATAAGGGATGACTAAAGTTTCGGAGGCAGGTTCTACCAGGGACCCAGCCAACTGCACTCTCGACTTCATCGTCACCTTCGCCGTTAGGTGAGATCGGGGTCACTCGCAGTTACATATTTAAAAAAAACGATAGTATTTTATTTTTTTATTTTTTGTCACTATGGATTTCATTATTTGTATTTGTGTGTGCAAAATAATGTATTGTACAAACAGGGAAATGACAAACAACAAAATAAAACACAAAAGGTATGTACAAAGGCGAATTTGTCCTTCTTCTTTCTTTCTTTCTTATTCTTACTTGTTTGTTTGATCTTTTGTTTGTTAGTATCTTATAGGAAATCTTTCCAACGCGCTTTTTCGCTGCTTTCCTGCTGATCTGATAATAAAGCCTGAAGGTGGCAACGATCTTCAATGTACTTAAGGTAGACCCACGGAGCTTGGACTCAATTTAGTTTTGATAAGTAGATGATGTCTATGCTTAATGTATCTAAAAAAAGTGCATTCAGCAACAAAAGCTTTATTCAACAAAATGCTAAAAATATTTTACAAAATGATTAGTTGTTCTTTGATAATTTTACGTTATTTTATTAATTACCATATTAGTCAACGTAATGTGTCTATTCAAAAATGACAATTAGTAAATTGAGCTGTCCCACTCTTGTCTGAGAACAAAAACGGAATTCCTCGCCGCTCTTGAGACAAGATGGGCAGATAAAGCTACCTGCGCGGGCGCACTTGACTTGTCGCCGGCGCGGCGCGTCGCCTCCTGCGCGTAAAAAAACGTGTGTTCTGGTGCTACATGTTCGATTTATAATTCTTAATAATAAATTTAGTATAAGCCTAAGCTTAGGTTAGAACTAGATATGTCAATGTATGAGATTATCCTCTAAGATATATTTATTTACTAGCTGTTCCCCGCAACTCTGTCCGCGTTGAAGTCATATAAGCCTATGTGGTATCCCAGACTATAATCTGTCTCTGTGCCAAATTTCATCCAGAATCGTTCAGCCGTTCTGGTGAGCTTTTTTTTTTATTTGTTTATTCATCTGAAGTTAGAAAGATTCTTTTTTCTTAAGTTGTAATCATTTATCTCTCCACCTTCAATTAGTTACCTACGTTATTGCATTCGTATATACAGAATATTAACAATAAAGCATTTTAAATAATCATAATGCTGCAAAACAAATTAAATAATCTGTTTGAAGCATTTAAAAAAACTGGATAAGTATAATTACTAAACGTAACATCTACTTGAACTTAAGTCGACGACGAAACTCAAACATAGATTAGAATACTTTTTTCATTATGTTTAAATGTGTAGGTGTTTATTATTATTAACCTTACGTATTTATTTAACGCTATTCCCCTAAATATTTAGGTACAGTCAAGGTCAAAAATAAATATCCGCACAAACTTGCAAAAATATGTACACATACACCTTATTGCCATAGTAATAGGTCTGTGTACATATTTTTGAGACTTTGTGGTGTATACATATTGGTGACCTTGACAGTACTACAACTAGAGAAAGTCCATTAAACAATATGATCAGACTCACACAACAACTCCTATCCGCGGCCATTACCCGTAACATTCAGTAGCCATTTCTAAAGACAACATAAATCACAGCGCAAAAAAAACATCCCTAAACTCACGCTCATTTGTCCGTCCCACGCCAGACGCTAAACGCCGATAACTTCCTGCCTGATAAAGTGCATTAAGTGTTATCTTTTGCACTTGAGGAGCTTTCGTCGCAGGCGCATGCTAATAGCTTTTGTGCTTTTTGGGTCTCCTTGGGAGTTTGGCGCCGATTTTTTTCACTTAGGCGGAAGTGATGACGCCTTGGTGTGTGTATTTAGTATTTAGTGTCGCTTAGATTTAGGATCCTTATAAACGCAGAAGATGACGTTGTCACAACCGTGCGAACTGTTATGCACGGCTATCAATTGTTGTTGTTATAAAAAAAATCCAATGAGACCGTCCACCATAGTGTGGTAATTTCACAGAAGCCCTAGGGCTTGCGATCTTGGTCGAAGAATGGTCCTTCTGGCGCAGTAGACTTGTCCACTTATGCCACCGTCAATGGGGACTTCATCAACTCCAAATTTCAGAACTCAACCTTTCTATTCGATTTTGCAGCCATATTTTCTCATAAAATCTCATGGTGTGCATTTACTATGTACCAAGGTTTTATTTTAAACCACACAATATTTAGAAATCGACCAGTAATTATGAACAACTAAACTAGAAACTACCAAAACTTAACAAATCGTAAAGCACAAAATTATCTATACACGTTCTTGTTCTCTTGACAATAGAATCGCGTATAGATAATATTGAGCTCTTCGGATGTCTACCTACTTCTTAATTAGTTATCTTAATCTAAGTAACTGCATGTACAAATATCGCCTAAATCACTGACAGTAACGTTTGTACAACGATTGCTGCATTTCCTAGTTGAATAGCTATTCCTAGCCGTTGGCCGAAGAACGAGCCAGCCCTACGATCATCTGAGACACGGATGACCTTATTTTTCGTATGGAATAACACACTTCAGTAGCCATTAAGCCGCAAACGCACTGACACCGGAAGCTGCGCGGTTACTTATTTGATTTAAATAATGATTTCCCTTAATTTCAACTTTCCGAAAGTAGAACTCTGTACTTGATCACAATATCCTGTTGGCACCTTTCGGGTCCAGGACCCAGATAACAAGCTTTTAATGAAACAAAGGATAAGGAAAGTTATTCGTAGTTGCTAGCCAATGTTCAGTAATTGGAGGTACCAGAAGAAAAAAAAGAATGGAACAAGACGAATGCTACCAAACCTTCGAACAGCCTACGATTATTTAATTCCCCTGTACCTATGTATAGTAACATTTTTTTAAATAAGAGTGGGAGAAAACTTGCATGCGGGTTACCTGATGGGAAATAATCACCACCGCCCATAAACACCAGCAACTCAAGAAGAGTTGTCGGTGCGTTGCCGACCAATTAGGGAAATGCAACCTGTTTTCTTGAAGGCACCCATGTCATAACCAATTTACCTAACAATAAACAAAACTAAATTATTCATTAACGTTACAAACGAACCCACAAAAAGATCGAACACAAAATATCACGAGAATCGTACAAATTAATCGTTTGCTTCGAAACGATGCTGTAATAAACAAAATTTGAATATGCATTATTCTGTCATAATAATAGAAATTAATTAACAGTTGAAGTCGGGAATTTCGGGAGAATCGGGAGACTGCCCGAGAGGAGTTCAACTCGATCGAGAGTGCGGGTGCCCACTTCCCAGACGATACGGTGTGTATAGTTTAAAATAAACAGAGGCGTATTATGAGCTTGTTCCTATCAAATTTCAGGGAGCTAAGAAACACAGTTTTATAACTGATATTACTTTGTTCTTCTCTTTGTCTGGAATTTAACTTTTACGGTCTCTACGTCCTCTATTCTTTCAAAAAGTTTTGGAAAACCAAGCATAACAGTTTCACATAGACATTTAAAATTTCAGGCAATTATACCTACAGTTTTAAACCAAAACTTATTCAATCCTTCTTTTCCAATAATAAGAATTGCCAAAACCAAATTTAAAATAAATAAAACATTAACAAACAATTCTATAGATACTTATTAAATCGAGTTGAAGTTTTCAAGGCAAGTCATAAATTCAAAATTCAAAATATTTATTCAGTAAATTGGCCACATGAGGGCTCTTTTCACATCGGTAATATGGAGTGAATCTACGTCAGCTAAGGAAGCATCATTTGAATCAGGTTGATAAGTCCACGTTGCACGGTTAACTAATACATAAATTTACAAACCTCTGAAACCTTTGTTAAAATATTTTTGAAATACCGTCAACAAACGCAAACGCGCAAATCAAGACCCGGGAAGCACTTAAGGCACTCGATTTGATTGATTGCTAATTTCTCCGTCGTTCCCGGTCTTCCTGCAAAAAATAACAAAAATGAGGCCCTCAGTGCCCCCTCACCGCTACCCCTATTGGGGGGCCTTGTTTATATTAAGGCCCTGTGAGGGGATAATTTATCACGGCATAGGTGCGCCGTCTGCGCTTGATTTGTTGACCCACTTAGCTTGAGACGCTGTTTGCGATTTGGCTCGCGAAGGGTTGGTTGCTGAATAAGGTGGTCAGTTGTGGTTGAAAAGAGTCACTTATGTTCTTTTATTCTTCGGAATTCTATGGTGTTTGGGCAGTGAAAGAATTTGTCCGCGACTTGGTTGTTGTTTATATTTGTGCAGAGTAAAAGGTTTTGTAATGAGTTGTATTGGGCTCTTGTGAATGCTTTTAGCCTCGTATGCGAACACAATTAAAATAATTCGTTAGGCAATTGTCCTTTGAAACAACGACTTGGTTATTAAAAGTTACTTTGCCGCCTTAGCAGTATCTTAAAGATCCTAAAATATCAACAATACGGTCTTAAAATAGAAACATCTCGCTATTTCTACTAATTCAATTGCTTCACACACTCAATAATAATAATAAAGTAGACAATTTGTAACTTCTTCGAGAGTATCGGGTATGTCGCTAGATGCCGCGGGCGGCGCGAGGGCGGCCATTTGCATAGCGCGATTAAGACATTCGCACATGCTAGCTGCGTATTGGATAAAATCGCTATACTTATAACGCGCGTTGTACACTGCGCACTACATTCGAGTGGATACTGTTATTTCGTCAGTTTTTAAAATTGACCAAAATAGAATAACAAAAGGCTTTGAGAGAAAAGACGCTCGAAATAATTTGTCTCTTAGTAGTAATGTACCTACACTGTTTAGGCTTTGGTCCCCTATATTTCGATTTAATGTCATCCATTTTTCTGTTGCTGTGCCAAGCACACAGACTCGTGCAACCTAAACCAAAGGTTCTGTTTCATTTTTTTATTCCATGTTGCTTCTACGTATCATAATTTATTAAGGCCGGCAGGTCAGTTGCGATTCCTCTGTTGTTGCGAATGTTTATGGGTCGCGATGATACCTTACAGGTGACTCGCTTGCCGTTAGCTTCCTTTTTCACATAAAAAAATAGAAAAATTATTGATAGATAGCTCTTATTCACTTGAAAGTAAAAGCTACTATAACACCAACCAATTGTTGCAAATTGGCCCTGCATGCAAAGGGCCATCTTTTGGGATTGGGGTTTTCCAGTACCCAATCGAAAACTCTTCAGCTTCCTTCTACAATCCCTCCTACCAGACCAGCTAAACTAAACGCTCGCACCAGTGTAGGGCGAGCGCGGTGCACGGGGCGCCGTGATAAAGTCCCGCGTGTCCGGCACTCTTGCGCACGTTTATTTGCCGCGCGGGAGACAATAATATAAGCCTGTGGGACAAGGTACCTCTAAAATAACACATCCTGCAAGGTAAATAGATTTAAACTTGTTTATTTATTTGAATTTTCTCAATTCCGTATTCGTCGTGACATTTCAGTTTCATGAACCTTTAACTTTCTCGTGTTATATAATGGCCTCCATGTAACTACAATGGGTGAAAATTTTGAGTATACATCAAACATACATACAGTCGAGCATAGACCCTCCTCCTTTTTTTAAAGTTGATTAAAAAGCAAGCCCACTAAGAAGCTTTGGAGCTTTATTCCACTTTGCTTTAGCCTGTCTTGCGTCGATAACTCGATATCATAATCACTCCATTAATGTTAAGCTCTTATTGACAAGTAAATAAGAGCTGTCATAAAATCAACAATATCATTACGATATCGCAGCAAGACCAGCTAATACAATTTGAAATAGAGGCCAAAGCATAAAAGTATATCTGAAACAAATAAGTACACCATTAGAAAGCACCCTTACATCCCTTAGCATAAAAGTCATCTTTAATGTCTCAGAGTATCCCTTTTATAATAGTATTACGAATCCGCAAATCCTTCGAGACATGTTGCTCTCCTGTGGCTTGCGCCCACGCATAATATATGATCAAGCTCTTTTATTTGTTTCGTCGCAACGGCTCGTAAACTGCGTGACAAAATACTATCCGATATTACACCAGTTATATCCTCCACATTCAATAACCAACCTTATCCCCAAACACATAAGGAGTTCAAATATTAAGAGGTTTTATTTCAAAAACAACTATATAGATTTTTAGCTTTTCCTTTACGATTCTGCAATTTATGCGAAGTAATTTGATATCACACTATTCTGTATTCTGCATTGATACAAATTCAATGACATTTAAATTGTCCGTGTTAAATTTTATTTGTTTTGCAGTACGAGTAAACATTTCGCAATAAAGTTTTTAAGCTCGTTCTCGATATTACCGCAGAGAATAAAATGCTTAATTCTTAAGGGTAACTGTTAATGCTGTCGGGGACAACACTCGCTTACAATCACTTAAGGGCTGTTATTATTTCGAGGATTTCGTCGACGAATTCACTGGCTAGTGTAACTTGACCTCTGAGCTCATAAAATTCAGTCTTATGTATGACTCATCTGCTCAAGACTTCGAGGGTACGTAATTTCTGTCGGGTTTTGGTTGAAACATGAGTTCAGTTAAGTTGAAGTATAACATTACTGGGACTTAATTTCTCGACGGATTTTGAAGTGCGGGTTTCGTTCTGGTTTCATACCAGTAATGTCTAAGGTTATAAGTATATTTTTTCTTTGACATAAAAAGTCAGTTACATACATACATACCTTCACGCCTGTAATCCCAGAGTACCGTAAAATGGGGTTAGTTTGATCAATTTAAAAAATAAATCTTCTGTAACTCCCGCATTTAATGGTAAAATAAATTATTAAAAATATTGTATTGGCGACTACTCATTTGGAGTAACTTAAAGCAGCTAGAGGCAGACTACGGTGGACGGGTTAGTAGTAAAAAAAAATTATGCAGCTGAAAATCTCGATTCTTAAAATGGGGCTACTTTGGTTAACCCCGTGTTTACATCACAATATCAAAGTCACCCCCGAAGCATGTCAAAAAATAGTGGTTTTTTGTTTCGAAGGTTTTAAATCCAATTTTTTTGAAAATACTTGAAGTACTAATATTTTGCGCTCGCATATGAAACATATGACAGTAATGTCGCGAAAGAGCTTAATAATAACTCAGACATTGCACAAAATCGATGATGAATCATCGAAAAATTATCAAAGTCGCCTCGCGTTTCCAAAGTCACCCCATTTTACGGTACCCCACTCGAAAATTAGGCAGAGCTACAGAACTACAATCAACTCTAAAAACTTGTTGATAAGATAAATCTGTAACCACATTTTGCATAAATAGGCTGAGCTGATTACTGTGTATTAGTGACTGGTTGCGAGCCCATCGCCTAACAGTACTACAAGCATTCATTAGCCTTAGTCGCCCCTTACGACATCCACGGGAAGACATGCAGTGGCAGTATTCTAACCCGGCAACCACACGGGGCTTTAATATAATGTAGGTAATGCCTAGGGGTGCAGAGGTCTAGTCATATTTGCGGGTCGAGTGAATCGCCGAACGAGCGAGAGAGGGTCCTGGGACCAACCCGCCAACCAGACCGTAAAAAATAAAAAATGAATCGTTATGTTTTTTATGGCTACATTTTGAAGGTTTACAACAGATGTTTGTTTTGCGAAATGAATTATGTTCTTATTTAATAGCGGAATCGTTAAAGTTCGTCAGTAAAATGTAATAATTAATGTATGTAGGTACACGAAGGGCGCGCAATTTGAGTTATTATTTCTAGGTGATATAAATAAGCATTACCAAAAGTTTCCACATCAATTATAGTACATTGTTGCAGAGGATAGAAAGTACGCGATTTTTGGACGAGTCATATAGAGGGCCGAAAGGTAGTTGAGGCCCTCTAGTGTGCGAGTCCATAATTTGCACTTTCTACCGAGGCAAACATAGTGCTTTTCACAACTACTGAGAGGAAATAAAATAAAAATTCATATTCAAAACTCTAATTTTCAATCATGTTAATATGACATCACCGCCAATTTTACCATAGATAACTTTTTTAAATCTGGACCCCTATTCTCGTGGCACTCGAGATTAATAAACTAACATGCGAGATGTGTCAACTCCATATAAAATTGTATTTGTTTCGCCATAGCTCCGATGTAATTTCATCTCTAGTGGTTCGAGATTAGGGGCCCAGTTTGAATTACATTTTAAAAAAAAAGCAGTGACATAGTTTTTAGTCTGTGTATCTTTTAGCGAAAATACACCTAATATTTTACGACTCAAAATGGTGTGTTCTGATTGGTCGATTTCAATTTTTCATTTTAATGAGCTATGACACAAAAATTGATTGATGGATTGTCATTGGTTCTTAAAGTTGGACAACAATGTTCTCGACCAATCAGCAAACACGCCGACAAAAACATTCTTGGTCTGTCCTTATAAGTGACGTTTTGTGACCCCAAACAAGACCATCTATGGCCATATTTCCGAGCAGTGTTGTGAAAAGATATTTTTTTAACAGTTGCTAATTTTTCACATTTTGTTACTACGTTTTTTTTTTCAATTTTACATCAGAGGTAATTAAAGTTAAATTAAGCGGACGTAGAGTCGAGACTCGCGCACTGAGGGTTCCGTGCCGCCCCACAATCGGTATTATTACATTTCGATTTGAATTCGATTTCGTATTTGTTTTTTTTTTCAGGGTTTGTATTATTATATTTATAATCATACCAATTTTTACGCTTCTATCTTTTACCATTTCTACGATAAAACAAAAATATAAAAAAACATTGAAAAAAAACGTTTCTTGTATGGGGACCCCCTTTATTATTTCACTTTCTTTAATGTTTTATTAATATTAGTAAATCCGTCGTAATAACACATATTCAGGAAAAAAAAACAACCTGCTACCTAATATTATTTCAGTAGATACCGCTGTTTTAAGTTACGACGGACGGATGGACGGACGGACGGACAGCAGAGACAGATTAAAAGGGTTCGGGCATGGAACCCTAAAAATAATGAATACTTCTAATAAAATTTTAATCTTAATCATAGAGGAACGTGACAACAAAATAAGAAAATAAAACGTCTGTTAAAAATATATTTAAATAAATAAATAAATATCAGGGGACAATATCACACCAATTGACTTAGTCCCAAACTAAGCTCTAGGCTTGTACTATGGGTTTATACTTAAATACATAAAAAACATCCATGACGCAGGAAGAAATATTCGCGCTCATCACACAAATATTTGTCCTTACCGGGATTTGAACCCAGGATCGCTAGCTTCCTAGACAGGGTCACTACCAACTGGGCCAGCGTGTCGTTTAATCAGGGACCGGTCAAGTAACCTCTTCAAGGGGTTTTTGAAATGGTTTAACCCTTTGTAACCCTTTCAAAACCCTTTCAAAACCCCTTGAAGGGGTTACCGGACCGGACCATTGCGTTTAATTGATACAAGTACAACCATTTTTAAAAGAGGTCAAATTATAATTCGAATATATGTTCTCATACAGGTTAACAAAATCTAATATTGCTTGTATGTTAGACATCTTGTATTTATTCTCCTCTACGAAACCATATGGAGGCGGTCACACATACATAAACAATCATTGCGAAGCTGCCAAACAGACAGCGGAGGCGGTAAACCCACCGGAAGTCCACCGGACGCGCCGGCCTGCCGGAAGCTCACCTCATTTCCGGTATCCTCCGCCAAGATATTCCCTGTAAGGTATTCGCACAACTTAGTTTTCCGGTTACTTTCATTGTGCGTAATTTGCTTCTGATCCCAAAGGGTGCGTTGAACTTTGGGGTCAAAGAACTTTGAGATAGGTATCTTGTGAAATTCAATTAGTTTACGTAACCCTTCGTAAGTCTGAAATTTCGTTGCTGTTTCTTTTGACATTTTTTTCCATAACCGTTAACATTCCACGTTTTTTTAATATGTTAGATTAGATTACCCTCCGTAAATGTAAAAATGTAAAAATTAAACGCTTTTAGAAATACTGCATTTCTGATTAAAAAATTGTTTTAACAATTGGAAAACTAAATTTTGCTTTAAAGATAGAGATCATTAGTTTATTTGAACATGAGCTGGGTGTTTTCAACTTTGAAATTTAGGCCTAATAGCAATGGTATTACAGAACTTCAATGTAGTAAGTCAGTTCAGTGATAATGAAACTGTCCGCGATTCTGATAGTTAGGTACCCGACCGCGCAAATCCAAAAAGATCTCGTTCCTGAACTATAATAATTATTATAGAACTGTTATTACCATGGCAACGCTCATTATATAATAGTTGTCACGTTTCGGTTACGCTATAGGTGGTATTGTTGTACCATTAACGATATCCATCCATAGCGGTTTATACTACGCGAGTAGAAAAAGTTTTTTTTTTTAAACTAGTTAAAGAGAAGGCGATATTATGGCTAGAACCTGCGAGTAATATTTATTATATTATGTACCATAATATACTCGTATTTATGCACCGCTTATCTCTCAAGAACTGTTCCATCTTCAGCAGGAGCCAGCTCACGCTGAATCTGACCCTTTTGCAGCAGCTGAACGTTAAGAGTGTAAATCTTTAGAACACAATTGTAAAGCTGTTTGGACAATAAAGCATTTTTCTTTCTTTCTTTCTTTCTTTCTTTCTACCTTAGGGATTTAAAGTATTACGTATCCGTTTCTAATGGGCCAAGCATAAATAATTTTAGTTTGGTGCTGAGATAAATATCATAATATTTATAACTGTAGAAATTCTGACAGAGCTGAACAGACTTGGACAAAATTTTTGAATGTATACCTTAAAATACCCTGAATTAACATATGGGCTACCTTTGATCCCGAAGAAAATTACTGTTTCCGTGACATACTTAGTCCACGCGGACGAAGTACTAGTTAGAGGTCTATAATTTCGCTTTACTGGGCTTAATACGTTGAATCCATGACTAAACCTCTAGCCTAAGTATCTCGCATTGCTATCAAACTATTCACAAATGGATCCAAACCTGGGGCCAGTGAAAGGGTAAAGTGGCCCTGCCTCCCCCGATTTGTCAGCTAAGCCCTTCGGCTCGCTGTGAAATATGGCGGGTTTGCCTGAGTTATGCGCGCGAAGTCAACGTGACCCGTGATGCGTGAATATATCTAAATCTTATGAATGTTGCCTTACTTTACTAGGGTAACCTTAATTTAGAGGTGAGATGGGTCTGACGCATATTTTAATCAGTTTACCGCAAGATCTTTTTAAACAACAATCGTAATTAGCGAACGTGTGTCTGATTATTCTGACTTAAAGGCCTTACCGTAGAAGGTTTAGATATTTTGACAAAGGCATTGTTTGATTTTTTTTACTTAATAATTGTATATTCCAACGCAATAGTGAACATTAATTATTTATTGTATAATAATTTATTGTATCGCATTGCAATCATATTGTTTGAAAATGAAAATAAATGAAAATGTTAAGCTCTTGGTTTTTAAGTTGACAAAAGCCTTAACAGTAACGATACGATAACAACAGGGTTAAATACAATGTAAAATTGAGGCCCTGGTAGGGATGTTACAGTGATGAAATAACGAATCATTAAGTTTGCCAACCGTCGTTCGTTAAATAAATTATCGTTGTTGTCATCAGTCGTAATCCTATACTGTTAACACTAGCAATATTTGTATACGTATATACATATATTTATTTGTAATCACGTTCTTGAGCACGGCTCTATTTCGATGAAATTTGCAATAGGGGCTTACGGGAGCGGAAAATCGATCTGTCAAATAGACATCTTCGGGAAAAAACAATTTCAATCCAAGCGACGCTCGGTCTTCGGTACTGTTACCGTAAAGAGCCTGCTTTGCCATGTGATAAACTCGTCAAATCTAAACGTAGGTAGGTAATATATAAATGTTTATTAAGTGCTACTTAACCTGTACAGAGGCGCTAATTACGCATTATACGTTGAGCAAATGCTAAAGCACGGCGGGCAGCCATTAACAGGTTATTTCGTAATGCGTACGCACCCATCGTATTTGCCAGTAAACAAATTAATTTGACCTCGTGTGTGCTTAACCCTATTGTGTTTTGAGGTACTACTAGATTTAATAATAAGTATTTTAAAGACAATTTAGTATCGATATTCTTGCTAACTATAATTGCTGTTGTAATTAAGGCATCTATAGGATTAAATAGCAAAAAAAGTTGAAAGTAATTCATAAAATACACGTAATTCTGTGTGCAGCGTTAGTCTCCATATTCATACATGCACAATTCGGCTGCGCTAAGCTAAATTCAAGTATGTCATTTTTTTTCGATTTTTTGTTTTTTTCGCCGTTAGATTCCGTATTAATTCGGCGCATAATAATACATCAAAAAGACTCATATTTCCTTTTAATTTTAGAGCTATCGCCAAAAGAAGTATTCAAGTATCTTAAATCAGACAAAAACCAAGTTGAAATTTTCGCTCGCCTGTAAAATTTGCCGAAATAGACTTACTTGAATTTAGCTTAAGGGTGCGGCTCCACTGAGGCGGAGACGAGAGGAGCGGAGCGGAGCTGTGCCAATATTAACCAATAGAAGGCGCATGCGGTCACGTCGAGCGCGCCTTGCGCACGCTAGTTTATATTCTATTGGTTAATATTGGCACAGCTCCGCCCCGCTCCGCTTGTCTCTGCTTCAGTGGAGCCGCACCCTTATGCAGCGAATTAAGACATCCAGTCAGATGACGTTTTGTAATATTTTGTAATATTTTAGTGCCACATTGTAAGCAACATAACTTATAGGTAAAAAACTTAAGTAAAGTCCCAATTTAAATTTGACGTGAATTCTGTATAATTGTTTTGTACGCAACATAAAGCAAGAGCGGCATTACTTGAGTTTTTTACCTATACCTTACTTAGTATGCATTTAGGATGGTTAAAGTATATCAATTCCTAACAAGTTAGCCTAGGAAATGTAAAAAAAAACATATAAAAAAATACCTAGATAAAAAACCCATTTGAATACATTCCCGTAAATGTCATCTTAGTTCAATCCTCTCTGTGACCAAGCATTTCGAATACAACCCTTGTTACGAATGAAAATACAAATGCTTATAAAACAAATATGAATATCTATCAAAACTCATGCCACAAATCCCGTTTTCCAAACGTGATAGCAATGTAAACAAGATTCACATGTAAATCCATAAAGCAAAACAAACCCAATCCTACGTGGCTTTCCAATTTTCCATTGATTAAAATCCTTTGGCACAGCATAGATTACTCCAGAGGCGATCTGTAATGAAAAATGCAGATAAGAACCGAATGCCAGAGGGACGCGGCCTCCTGTGGCCCCGAGATAGTCCAGGCAGGTGGGCTTAGTTAGATTTACTAATGCGCCATAGAGTAGCGTTCATAAGATGGGACACATTCTACTGACAAGTGGGTCTTATAAGTAGCTGCACACTTTAGTACCTTGTCGCTTTAACGCCTGTGACAGATTAGTGAAACAGCTTAAACATACGGTTAAAGTGACAAAGCACTAAAGTATGCAGTTATAAGGCTAACCGTACAGTGTAAGAGGTCTTAAAAAGTCGTTCGGACTTGGGTTGGTTCGGTTAGATTAACACATTAGAGCATATGCGAGCGAGTGGGAGAGCAGTACAAACCGTATGGGTTATATTTTCCGTATTTGATACTAAACCCTAAAAGAGAAAAAATACTTTTATATTGTAGAGCTGGCTGATACAGAACTGGTCTGGAGCCAAAAAAAATTACGAAGCAAATATATGTGTATAAGTATACCGAGTATAAAATTTGGCTTATAACTTAAAAAACAAACAAAGGATTTAATAAGATACCCGAGAAAAAACAGTTACGTGAGAGTGCTAAAACAAACACATACCTACAACTGACTTATAACATTGGGCAATAGGGGTGTGTCCTGGGTAAAAAAAGAATAATTCTAATTATTCCGTCAGTATGATTATTAAAAAATATTGAACACGTATTTTTTGCTTTTTCAAATCAATCAAAATTAACAAATATAACACGCATCAAAGTTCGGGAGTGGGGGCTCGTGACCTCACACCATGGTATAAAGTGTGCCACGGCGTGACGTCACGCGAAACTTCAACGCACTTTATCTCCGTAATTTTTTGTTTAATTGACAAAAGAAAAAATATGTGTTCAATATTTTTTGATAATGTAAAAGACGGACTTATTAGATTTTTTTAGGACACTAGTCTATTTAATCTATCGCACACCGTTTTTTTAACCTACATACATTCTCAGATGTCGCGTCTATCCCATAAAGCAGTAACTCTTTGGCGGTCCCGGGAATAAATCAGGATGCCCGGGCCGGGCTTACGGGACAAAGGTGCGCTTATACACTTATTGACAGTAATGGACCTGCGGCGCCTTACCGCGGGGGGGAGGGGGGACACTCGATTCAGGACGACATACAACCCCCTTCCACTGAGGGAGCTGATTATCAGACACTGCCAACCAAATATAACGTTGCATTTTTAAGGCATTTTTGGCATTTTCTCAAGACTGTAAATGAGTTGCCAACCCTGAGGACAAACTTACCCCCTTTTTTTCTTAATTAATGGCTTTCACTCCTTGTGTTTAACAAGGTGTATTTCGCCAGTATCGAATTTTAGACAATCACCATGGACTTATTAGAGAAACAAGTCCATGGATATCACACGCGAGGACAATTGTTCGGTTAAAGAGATTTACTCTGGTGGACTAAACAGAAGCACATGGGGTTAGCTCCACGCGCTTCTGTCAAGTCAAAAGTTATTATTAAACTCACTAAAAACCTATTTTAAATATTCTTTGTCCCTTCCTGTCAAACTCAAATGTCATATTGACATAAGGAAAGAGCATTTTTCCGAAAGGGATTTTCACCTCTGCCTTTTTCTTAAAGTAATTCAAGCAAAAAGCAAATAAAAGCAAGGACTTTTGTCATTGGCCCCTCAGGCGATAACCAAAAAAAAAAAGGAAAGAGCATATTTTAAATACAATTTAGTTTTTGCGCGTTTATGAATAAGAAAATATTAACACTTTACCTGCAGTCCCAAGTATGTCAACTGCCTGACAGCCCAAAATATGTGACTAAATGTATTAAACCGGGGAACTGATAGACGTAGAACTGTGTAATACGATAAAATGAGACTATTAATCTGTGGCGCCCTTAAGATGCAATGCCACTGTGCTAGTCATTTCACCACTTATCACCACAGTTAAAAAATATGAAAAATAAAAGGTAAAATATGTTTTATTCACTAAATAGGCCGCAAGGGTACTTCTCACGTCAAAAATCTACCATCGCTTCGCAAGAGACCACTGCTGAGAAGAAACGCCGCAAGAAACTCAACACTTATGATATTATACAATTATAAAACTTAACCTAGCATTATATTAAACAACGAATACAACATTAAAAAATATATATAAATCATGCGTAGGTAGATGAGCAGAAAAATGTGTCAAAACTCAGAATTTTCACAAGAACTCATAAATACCTACTTAGTAATAATAAAAAAATATAAAAAGTAAAGTGCGAACACTATTGTTTGGCGGTAGGTTTAATGGTAAGATGGTGGAAGGGTAAGATCGTAGACCTCTAATAAAACAGCGTGACCTAATTCTGCCTGGCTTAGCACCTTCCTAGAACGGCTCGCGGCATCGGACATCGGAGTCTGAACGACTACTCGTACAGAGGCTTCGATTCCGTTTAGATTTAACCTAACTTGTTTTAAAAACCACATTTGTGTTATCTTTTTGGTGGGATCCTTTCGGATACGCTTCAATCCAATGCCATCTTTTGTGTAGTGATACCTCTTTTTAACACTAACCGCCTTAACCGCAACTAGAAGCCATTAAAACTAAATTTTTAAAATTACTTGTTAATGAAAAAAAACATACTCAAATGTAAAGGGAACTATCGTCAACTTTATAAAATCTGTAGAATATTACCTGTAAGCATGAACAATAACTATCTACTTGCTACTAATAACCATGGCTGCCTGGAACATGACTCAGAGTATTCTTCATTAAAACCCATTGATCATACCTATAACACCAAGGCTATGGCGACTGGTAAACTATTCGTTCCTTGGATAAATAATTACTATGGGGACAGAACTCTCAAAGCGTATCCCATATCTACTTAATAGTTTGCCTGAAGCCATTAGACGTGAGAAAAATAAGAATAAAGTTAAGAGACTTTTAAAAAAGCATTACCTACTACATAGGTGTATAATAATATTATGTATGTTTAGTTTACTGTGTACAGCATAGTTCTGCTATTTAATTAATTTAAGCCTTACCTAGAGACTGCCGTTCCCACAGACAAACTGTTACTCCAGTTTTGTGGGGCAATGTTTATTTTTTTATTAATATTGTACTTATTAAATGAATAAATAATAGGGCATGCAATATCGCAAGGTTTTCAATCCCGGTATTGAGTTTCGATATTGAAATCCCAATACCGGAATACCGGTATTAATTCCGGGATTGGGTTTTTTATTATTTCAGGTTATAAAATGCCCCACGCATGCTGATTTTGAATAGGTAAATAAAAAAAAACAACATTTGCCGTTCGTGTTTTTAATTACAAATAAAAAATAGGCTTTTAATCACAGTTTTAATCACTCCTTGTTTTCTTATATGATACGAGTGGTCTTAGCCGGACAATACAGAGAGAAAGAGAGAGGTAAATACAGGAAGTTTCTCGGGTACAACACATTCCTTTGTCTAACAACTAATTTACTACCTGCTCGAGGTCTCAAATGGCAAGTACATATGGCAACGCAAAAGCTTATTTTAAATAAAACAAAGATACATTTTTGTCTTCAATCAATCCCGGAATTACGATATTGAAACGCTCAATCCCGCAATTGAAATATCGGAAAAAATCGTCCGAGATCCCGGAATTACGAGATTCCTGAATACCGGGATGCATGCCCTAATAAATAATAATAATTACTCATAAACGTGGAGTAACCGTGAAGTAGCTAAACCATGCTTTGTCCTTATCTGTAAATTCAAATGTCACAATGACAGATAAGGACAAAGTATGGTTTAGCTACTGCACGGTTACTCCACGTTTATAAGTAAGGGCATTAGACCTTAAATACTTCCAGGAAGCGGAAGGTGGAGCGAAAATGGCATATTGCATTTATTAACAATCCGTTATTGTAAATAATAATAGAGCTACCTAAATTATCAATGTGGCAAAGACGAATAAAGACTCTGATTACTACGTGGAACTCGATCACATTTATTGTAATCTTACTTCCATCTTATTTTTATTTTTTCTCCTTCCGTTACCTCTGAAAGCTTCGTTAACCCTGCCACTGCCGGCATTATCCGGGTCCCACTAAAAAGGTCGGAAGTGAGTCTTTTCCCTCGGAAATTGTTATGACCATAGCCTACGGCGGCGCGCGTGTTATGAAGACCATTGACAATATATTTTGACGTTCATTTTCCGGGGTTTTCCTGTAGAGACAAGCGATTCCATTTTGTTTACTATTTTCGCCACAAAAATTATATCGAAGTAATCGTTAGACATAAAATTAAAACTCGAAATAACCTAAGTATTATAGCCAACAAAGTGTCTACACATACATACATACCTTCACGCCTGTCTCCCATTGGGGTAGGCAGAGACTATGAAACGCCAGGTGCCCCGGTCTAAATATACATCTTTCGCTCCCTCTACATTCATCAACCTCTTCATGCACGTACGTCGGTTTCGGGTGCTTTTGATTTGGCCCTTAGTCAGTACATCGCGGATCTGATCACCGTGCGTCCGTCTAGGACGTGCCCTACATCTCCGCTCACTCTCACTCGCCATACCTCTTTCGTAACTCTTCTTTCATCCATCCTTTCTAAATGACCAAACCATCTTAGCATGCCCTTTTCGATCTTAGTCACTACATCTTCTTTCAAACCACATCGTTCTCGGATCTCACTATTTTTAACTCTATCTATCATCCTAACTCCACACATACTAAAAGTGTCTATTTTTCGATATAGAAAGAACCTATGTATAATAGAGAAGCTACTTCTTAGGAAAAATAGTACATTATTGCCTAGGCATGGAAGTAGGCAATTGCGGGCCGAGTATTAGTTTAAACGGACGAGCTTGCGAGTCCGTTTAAAAATACGAAGCCCGCAATTGCTGTTCCTGCCGAGGCAAATATAGTGCTTTTCTCAAAATTCGGAAGAAATAATTTGTGTTGGAGTAAAATCTTCATCGCTTGAACTCATTTTTTGAATTGCATACAAACAGAAACTTCATGTGAAAAAACCATCACTCTTTACCACCTTTTTGTTTATGACAAGGAGAAAGCAAGCTTTGTTTTTAAAAAAACATAAGCTATTCCAGACACAGATAAAAAAGTTATGTTTCGAATAAAATTTGGATGTATAAGACTTGTGCCCTCATTTTAGTATGGCCTTTTTCCCTTTTTAAAAAGTTACAAGCTAGATAGTAATGGAATTTGTATGCAACATTGCGGGCTTGTGTAGCGAGCACGCAATGTTTTTTTTTTAATTTGAGAACTGTCAGTAAACTGTGTACTTCGCGTCTCAATATGTAGATAGGAATGTCCACATTTCCGGACATTTTTGAGAAAAAAACTTTGCAAATGCATTTGATGTCACGACAAATACCATACGTATCAGTTACGTAAAACAAAAAAGTATCTTCAGACATGTATTGTAGTTAGCATAAGTAAATCATAGATAAACGTTATTTATCTTAATATACCTACAGGGTGTAATCGTTAAGTGTGTCCTGGCGATTATTCCGTAAATAAGACAGATATCGAAAAACTTTAAACTGATATCGAAAGTACGTTACCCAATGAGTAAAATCACATCACTAACATTTTTTTAATAAAACCAGAAATATCCCAAATATTCACTTAAAACCCTCCCATACATTTAGTACGCCGTTCGTTGAGGCTTTAGTTTAAAAAGCCTAGTTCTTTCACCATTATTATATGATTCATGTTTTTTTTATTTATAACTGTTTATTCGTGTAAATTATGAATCTTAAACAGTTTTATCTGCAGAGATGGTCAAAATTTATTCGAATGACGAATAACGAATAAGAATAACCAAATTATTCGGGAATAACGAATTAAATTCTCGACTGATTATTCTTATTCAAATAATTTTTTTGCGAATAATTTATTCGCAAATAATTTATTCGTTGAATGAATTGCCACGAATACTTGCTCCATTTTTCCCTAATAAATTAATAAATTATTCTTTATTCGAAAAGTAATCGAATGATTTTTTCGTTGATAATTTATTCGACGAATAGGTCAATTATTCGCGAATAAAAATATTTAGAATTATTTTAACGATTACACCCTGTATAGCAAAAAAATAAGAAAAATAAAGAGGTTCAACTCTATTTATTCCTCAAAATTCTGCTTTAACAGTTCCCAAATCCCCTAGACCAATACTTCACAGCTTTGCCCACATCACGCAACCCAAACCCTCTCGGTTCATTGACCCCGCTAAATCACGGTCCGGCGCAACTGTCCGGCCGTCCGGCGCGCGCCCGGACCAGACCTGTATCTGCATCTCAAGATATATTGAGGAAATTCGCAGCTCTTTTAATAATGTCATTTTTCTGGCGTGAGTTATTGCTGGCCGCTCCGTAAGCATTAATGGAGGATTTGGGGTTTAATGGTGGCATTTAAGTAAATAATGCGCGTCATGATTTACGTGACAAAATTACAGATTTAATAAAACATTCTTTAAAAGTTTTTTACATTGCTCTCAGTCTAACTAGACTTGTTGGGTTCGATTCCCGGTCAAGGCAAATATTTGTGTGATGAGCGCGAGTATTTGTTTCTGAGTCTTGGATGTTTTCTATATAAGTATTTCTCTATATAAGTATGTTAGTCCTTGTCTAGTGGCCACAGTACAAGCCTTAGTTTGGGACTAGGTCAATGTGTGTAAGATTGTCTCCCGATTTATTTATTAAAGACAAGTAACATACATACATACATTAAATTACGCCTGTTTGCCAGCGGGGTAGGCAGAAACCACTTCTTTGCACCTGCTACGATTCTGACATCTCTTTCGCTTAGACAAGTTATTTAAGTAAAAAAAAAACACCATAAAGTCGAACAAAAACTAAAAAAAAACCTAATGTAAAACATAATTATCATAATAATAATTATAAGCAATACATTAGGCTGCTAAATATGATACGAGAACCAAAAGCCCTTGGATTACTCAACTCTACAAAGGACACAAAAATCTATATATTTTCATCATCATCAAAGAACTTGCAACCGAATATGAGCGAAGCATCACTTCAAAACTCCAGAAACACACGAACAAAACAATATTCAACCTCACGAATAAAATAAAAGAACAGGGAAACACCGCGCATTGTAACGCCGTATTATCCGGAATTTACCGGCCACCTGTAACCGGGCGTACCCGGGCATAACCGGCCGGAGCCGGTTAAACTTTCATACCCTCGAGCAAGAGTGTTTGTGCATTTTTTAGCGGCAAGGGTGCTCTCTGACCATTTTGTTTTGCGTTCACATTGTAGACTTGAAGTCGCGTAAGAAAGTGCCGGAGGCGTCGGCGCATAATTTGTCTTTTGTGGAATGTATTTCTCTGTCTGTCGGGTCTCAAGGCTTGTAGTCACGGAATATGTGATAGCTGTATTTTTGAATAGTTAAAAAGCCAGCTAACAGATATCAACGTTTACAAGACATAGGTACCTATTTCGTAGAAGAAGGAAAAGATTGAAGAAAATGTGAAAAAAGTCGAGACTAAAGCGTCAGCTTACCCGGAAGGTATTTATTAATCCTAGTTGGAGTGATCCTGCTTGCAAAGCTAGCGGCCCCGGGTTCATATCCTAACTGATATTTGTGTAATAAGCGCGAGTATTTGTTCCTGAGTATTGTATTGTATGTATTTCTCTATACATATAAGTATGTTTATCGTTTTCTAGTACCATAGTATTAGCCTAGAGCTTAGTTTGGGACTAGGTCAATTTGTGGGAGATTTTCCCCGGTTTATTTTTTGTAAGTTCTCTGGGTTGTAAGCCCCCGGAGACACGGTCGCCGGCATGGGAGCTCTTTGTTCTAATTTTCGGCACAGAAACCAAGTTTTAGATGGTAAGTCTCCACTGTGCGTCTCATAAGTTCCGGTGGTAAAGGGCAGAGGGCTCATGCCGTCGTCAAGAACTCAGCGAACCGCTAGACATTTATCGTCAGTCTAGATGTGAATTTTTTTGGTAAAATGAGATTTTGATGCAGAAAGTTTCAAATAATATTTCCGGTGTTAACTCGTAAATGTCTCCTGCATTACAATTCATTTTGTCGGCAAAAAACGACTAGAAGTGACATCTCGTAACGAGTATTCAACTGGTGTGTCGTAAGATCTACGTGACATCTGGTAATATTATCAAAGAACAACTTTGTTAAGGTGGGAAATCGTAAGTGACTAAGCAGTTTTTTGTCTCTCCTTAAAAGTTCGTCAGTTTGCATACGAGTTGTCACATTTAGACCGACGTTATGTATGAGTATTGATATGATGCAGCACTACAATACAATATAACCAATACCTTTTCTAATATTTTAATACCCACTCACAGACCGAGCTCACTTATTTCAATAAAAAATGGACTCCATATCGACTTCTAGGTACTCAACACGTACGTATAACACCAATGCCCACAACACTAACCCTCATAAAGCCGTAGTACATTCCAATCACCCCGAACAGGTGGCTCTTCCGGATAACCGGCCGGATAATACTCCCATCGGCCGGAGCCGTGAGCCGTGTCGCAGGCAGGTACGATGCCGCGTTATGGCGCTATGATGGGCAGCGATGGCTTCTGTGGAAATTCGTTTCTGCTTTAAGGTAAAAACCTTTGGCGGTAGATTTAACGGTAGCTTTTCTTTGTTTTTTTTTTCACATTAAAAACATAGCGGTTAAATCGAGTGCGAATTTAACCGTTCGCGCTCTTCTTCTATGATATTGGGATGTTAGTATTTGTCGGTAATAATTAGGTAGGTATTTATACATAGATAACAGGTACAGGCCTCGTGTGGTTGCCGAGTTAGAATAGTGCCACTCCATGTCTTCCCGTGGATGTCGTAAGAGACGACTAAGGGAATAAAGGCTTGTAGTACTGTTAGGCGATGGGCTTGCAACCTGTCACTAATACGCTGGTAAACATCTTAGCCTAATTGTGCAAATTGTGGTTATAGAATTATCAACAAGTTTTTAGAGATGTTTGTAATTCTGTAGCTCTGCCTACCCCACTCTGGGAACGAAGGCGTGAGATTATGTATGTATGTATGTAACAGGTAGAGTCAACAGCATAAATGAGTGATCATTTATGTACCTTGTCGCTTTCAATCGTTTCACAATTTTGTATGACATTTCAAACACGACGTTAAAGTGACAAGGTACACAAATGATCACTTATTTATGCTGTTGACTATACAATTCAATCCAATTCTTATTAAAGATATTGTTTAATGCAAAAACATGTGCAAAAAAGATTTGATCAATATCAAATGGAACCAAGGATGTTAGATTTGCAAAACATTCCCGGAAATTTTGAAATATTCTCTAGAAACATTAAAGAGCGTTGAGAAGGTCCTCTTTCCAAAAAAATACTAAGGATATTATTAGAAGTTACCGAGAATATCTCATAAGAAACAAACTACGCTACGCTGATGTATTATTTATAATAAATAAAATGTAAGGCTCCGCGCGTCGCTTCGACCCTCTATGTATCCGGAGACGGGTATACTTTTTATAGCGGACAATTGGTCAGATTCAGAGGAAATAAAACGCAAACTTAAAACCTAGTTGGCATCATGTTACCCGCTCATGGCTTGAACCACTCAATTTCCTCCTTATGTCTATTTCCCGAGCATCGCGCGGCGCGCCGAGCTCGTTCCCGTCGTTAACGTAAATCGGTATTCATTTACACCGGCCATTTTATTGTGCTTTTACGGGGTTCCGATCGGAGTCTGTTTACATGACGACTGTATCCAGTTTTATTACGATCGTATAGGCTCCATTACAGCTGAAAATAAGTAGAAGCATCATCGGACAGCCCGCGAGCCGCTACAATTTATGTATGAACTGCCGTAAAGGCAATTGAGTTTTTTTATTGTACAAGCTGTAAACAAGCATACAGCAATATTACGTAACGTGAATAGTAGCCAACTCTATCTATACATATACCTATAAAGAGACCGGAGTTGTAAAGTAACCGAAGAGTTAAATCTAAAGTTTAACACTTACTGTATCTAACATTTCTCATGATTTTGTGTCACTGTATGTTATGTATGAATAATTTAAACACGGGCGGGATCCAGATAAGGTTATGTATACAAACAGACTGTTCCTTGAACGTTCCTGGATTTTAAGATTTTAAAGCTGATATAGTACGTTATATCTATCACAAGAAGACAATGGTTAATTTTAAGAGCTATGACGAGCGAGAGTGAGTAGGGATGCCCTAGACACACATACAGTGATCAGATTCGAGATTGAATAAAGGTCAAATTTAAAGCACCCGAATCCAACGTACGTGCATGAATAGGTTGATGAATGTAGAGGGAGCGAAAGTTGTATGTTTAGACCGGTGCACCTGGCGTTCCATAGTCTCTGCCTACCCCATTGGGAGACAGGCGTAAAGATATGTATATATGTAATGTTAATGTTTTAGTTTTTTTTTCCAAACATCCTTGGAACTGTCCTCATAAAACGGTAGTCCCAACGTCACCCGGCTCCAAAATTCACGCCGTAAAGCATTTAGTCCTTTCTACAGAATATCCACAGACGTTTAACGACCCCTAGCCGATAAAGTGCCCGAAGTGAGCCGCGTGCGCCGAGCCAATGGGGCGGCGCGCGGATACGGGTTTATTAATATGGTTTAAAGAATGTTGGTTTATTTAGCCTTGCAACATCGACTTTCATATTTTCATAGAGTTAATAATACATTTTATTTTAAGAACAATGCAACGAAAGACGCAACGTTGCGCAACGTTATGTATTGGAAAATATTTTGGAAAAAACTTAAGAAAGAAATTACTTTGCTTTTCACCTTTTCGGTTGTTATATTTGTAGGCTTTGTGTATTTTCGTCACGCAAGATACTCCTAAGGGTTAATTTTTCAATCTACAGATAGCACCATCTGTTAAATAAATTCTAACTCTATCCTTTTCTTTCATATGAACAAAAGAAAATAACAACTTTAACTGCCATGTCTGAAGACTGTCAGTTAATTTTATCCGACGATTGAAAAAAATTGTCTTTTAATGTGGTGGTTTGCCTGCTGTCATTCCTGTCATTAATGTCAAACTCTTTTCTGCCAAGCCTCTTTGCATACCATTTAATTACAACTGAAGCAACTTCGCGGTCACATCCCCTGACATGACACGAATGCTCACACAGTCATCTAGAACCACGAACTGACAGCACGTGTTTAAATAGATATTCAAAACGCAACTGGCCTAATTAATCAAACCAAAACATTCGGAAACATCGCAGTTTCAAAATAAAACAATATGAAAATGAAATTTTGCTACAACCCAACTTGAATCTTAGGTTACTTGTTTAGAGCCGAAACTCAAAATTCGATTATTTTTTGTTTAAGGCCGGTTTCATACGTGCTGTCACAGGCAATTAGCTGTCGTATGTTAGGTCGCTTCACACGCACAGTCACCGATATGGTTCCGCTTTCTCGAGTTTTTCCACCGTTGCTTTAGTTGCGAGGGTCGAATTCGCTCGAACTGTCAATTATACGTTTATTTTTCATGTTCTTGTTGAACTGAGGTAATTTTATTTATTGTTGAACGAAAATCACTGGCATGGAATAAACAATAAAATTTTCGGCTGACTTCGCGTTGCTTCAGACGTTTTTTCAAAGAATCAAATGAGGAAGCATCGCGTAACACCAGCTTATCCTCAAGAAAAAAGGAAAAAATGTCATAACTTATCGTCAGTGATGGTGCAAGAAATAAATCGGATACATAATAATATAATTCATTACTTGAATATATTTTTTAGGGTTTTTTTTTTCATTAGGTTATTGTTATCTTTACATAGTATAAAATGTTTAAAAAAACAAAAAACCGCCTTCAAAAAGCAAAAAATAACTTCTTTAAAATGGTAGGTAAATAGGTCAGTCCAACTGAAGTCTGCTTTTGGTTAAAATATTGTTGGACGCCGACTTCAGTTGGACTGACCTATTTACCTACCATTTTAAAGAAGTTATTTTTTGCTTTTTGAAGGCGGTTTTTTGTTTTTTTAAACATTTATTTTATTTTATACTTTTTAGTGATCCTATTTATGCTGTTACGTAGCTCCACTTCTAAATATTAATAAGAAACTATAGAACATTTCAAGCTCGACGCAGACAACGCCGCGGGAATGTCATAGTCATATTTAAACCTAAATGTGCTTCGTCATACTCGCTCAACTTCCTTTATCGAAATATCTTATCGCCACCCTAGAAATAGGTACCGTTAAGGAGTTCCGGTGGCCATCTGTGGTCTTCATCATCAGTTCCACTTCACCATATAGTACTTTTCAAAAGCAAATGCATGAGTTACAGTGAAAAATACCAAAATCGCTATAGGTGTGCCTATAATATTTGAGGAGTTCTCTTGATTTCTCCATGATCCCATCATCAGATCCTAACGTGGTGACAATGGGACTAACTAGAAAGTATTCCCAGTCGAACAACGAAAAAATTTTTCAAATCGGTCCAGTGGTCTTCGAGTAATCGGGGAACATACATAAAAAAAAAAAAAAAAAAAAAAACCCGACGAATTGAGAACCTCCTCCTTTTTTTGAAGTCGGTTAAAAATGAAGTCGCTCCCGCTGTCTGTTCGCTTAGATCTTTTAAACTACTCGACGGATTTTGATGCAGTTTTCAGCAATAGATAGAGTGATTTAACTGGAAGGTTTTTATGTATAATTAGTTTCGGATTATGTACGTGCGTTACAGAAAACTCACATAAACCGAAGCGAAGCGAGGGCGGGTGGCTAGTTTATAGTAAATTAACAAATCTACTTTATTAATGAAGTCGTTGAAATACACTTACCTAGTATACCTAACATACATTTAAATAACCAAATAATATTTACACCGTAATTAATAATTGATCATTTGTGACAAAAAAAAACTATAGTACAAATTTAGAGCGTACGTTAGTGTGTGTTAGTAACAACGGCTCCTAAAGGGCTGGAGACGAATTACTTTCTGTATTTACTTGGTCTGTGTGCTGAAAATAACAAGTAAACTTGATACAGCATCAGACTAATTAACGCTCCTGCCGCCATCTGCCGGGAGAAGTTTCTTTCAACTCCTCCATGTTGTAAGGAAGTGGCGTTGATTGCCAATTAAAATTGGATAATGAAACTTATTCAAACGGTTACTTTTTACTGAGATTAGTAGGGCTTGAAGGTAATGGAAGTGAGGAGTAGCTTTATATTATGTGAGATAATTCATAAGAGGCAAGAACTCAAATTGCGTTCAACCTAAAATCCCTAAAAAAAGGGTATATTTGTTTAGGTACAGTCGACAACAAAGAGATGTATCCACTTTTGGACCTTATTACAATGCAATAAGATGAAAAAGTCACATCTCTTTGCAGTCGACTGTACTTGTAAAAAAAAACAACCCACGTGACTCTATTAAGCAGCCAATCAAAACTGTATTATAATATTTTCTCAACAATAGTTATTTACCCATTTTATTGTTAGTAGCCTCGGTACCTACATACATAATGCATTGACTATGTAAAAAAATACTCTGCCTTAGAGTATATCTCCTTTATATACTGGGTTTGACGGCCGATGTTAGCTGCTTTCTAAACTTCTTCATTCGCTTTTAGAGTCCCCGCATTTTCTGTGATTCGTTTTGAGGAAATTCAGGACAAGTTTCAATTACCTCCCTCCTTTTACACTAAGTAACTGGTTTGTAAAACAACTACCAAAGCCAACAATACACACATAATCAAGAAATTGCGCGGTTTTATAGATGATTGCGCATGTAACAGCAACTCGGAGCCTATGGCGTATGCGGCTCATGCCCGTACAAGATTATGCGGCCCTAATGAACCCTTCCGAACTCGAACCCGGGCCCCCAGGCATAAACCAAACACTTTACTCCGACGGGGAAACTTGCCCATCCTCACACGTGACCGAAATAACAACATTCAGCCATATAAAACCATCACACAGTAAACAACCATACTCACCACCTTTATTACTCTTGATGTAAAGATTATTTACGCTGCATTGGTAAATTATACAACAACTACTTAATTATTTATTGAAACTGTGAAAAATTACAGTAGTATAAGAATGAGAAAAAAAAATTACTTGGTAGAGCGTAGAACAACAACATTCTTAACAATGCTTCTTAAGCAGAAGATTTGGGTGAAAGGGTTTGGGTAAAATTGTTGACATTTGTTAAAGTAAATATATTTTTTAGGTGAGCGGTCATCTCTAAAACTGGTATATTATGATAGATCTATTCAAAATACACATATTCAGTCTAAGATATATAATAGTATTGATTCCTGGGCGTACTTTTACCCAAAACCCAAAACCAAAAAAACCCAAAACACTAAAAAATTTATCTTTAATATCTTGGCTCCGGTATTATTAAACGCATTGAATTTTACATATTCCATCGTGTGTAATTTTAATGGACCTCTAAACCATTATAACAAAATTAACCGAGGCTGCAGAAAAAACACAATTATATACATACACACTACAAACTATCCCAATGCGCTTTGAATCATATTATTATTTTAAATCTAAATAGCGCCATAACTTTTTCCAAACTTTTTTGCAGGAAGGTAACGTCATAAGTCATAAGTCATAAGCATAAAGCAGAGTTAATTTACTTAAGTGCTATTACCGCATACGAGTGAGGTAGAAATACACCGCTCCAAATTGACACAAAGTAGACAAATTAGCTTCACCTATCACTGGTCATAAGGGTGACCACTTTTGTATCAGGTGTGAACTGCCTACGAAATTGTAACCCGAGTTAACGCGACAAAGTACAAAGACAATCACTTATGATATAGAATGTCCAAGGAGGGTCCTTAGAGTTCTCAACACATAAAGTATGATATAATGCGTTTGCTGTCCTGTTGGGTGTGGGATGGCCCATTGACTGTGGCCTTGGATTGTGACCTACTAGGAGGGTCTGGGAGGGTCTAGGAGTAAATGGGATCGTCAACAACTTGTTGGCTACTTGTATAATACTCGTTTTTAGCCGTCGGCCCAAGAATTAGAGGAATGTTATTCATGAGATGTATGTATGTGATACATATATTTCTTTGAGACCATGTGAGCTTGATTTTAAAATTCGAGGTATCTTTAAACTATCGCAAATAAAGAATCTAAATCTGAATCTAAATAGGTTTCTGTTCGAAGAGCGTCATATGCTATATTTCATCCTCAAATTTAGATTCTATAGAGGTACAGTCACGAGTTAATTTTGGTACCCACCTTAGGTCCAAACTCAATCTGACATTCTACAACAATAAGGTTGAGTTTCCTAAAAGTTACAAATGACTTGACATCTCTAAAGACATTGACGACTTCAAGCATATTTTTCTTCAAATGGGTCTATCAATACAATATACACACACACACACACACACACACACACACACACACACACACACACACACACACACACACACACACACACACACACACACACACACACACACACACACACACACACACACACACACACACACACACACACACACACACACACACACACACACACACACACACACACACACACACACACTCACACACACACACACAAATACACACACTTACACACACTCGTTTAAGTAAATGTAATAACTTTCTCTTCTTTTTAGTTCTCATAGTATTATTATTAATAAGGGTAATATTGTGCTAGCTTCAAAAAATATACCTATACTTGTTTTACTTAGTTATAACTCCACTTGTATTTTTCTTGTATTTCTTGTGGTCGTCTGTTATTGGCTTACTCAAATATGTATCCATATCTTAAGTATCTGATTCAATGTATCGCTGTTGATGTCCCAAATAAAATAAATAAATAAATAAATGCTTTTTATAACTAAACCCAGTTCTTAGTGTACCTACTAAGTATAGTGCTCGGAGTGTTTATTGACTATGTTTGCTACTTTCATATAAAAAAAAACAAATTTGCATAAATAAGTACGATTCGGATGCAAAGAGTTAAAACGGTAATTTCCAAGTAACCAACCTTAGCGAAGTGGTTTAGGGTAGACTACCCTCTATTTTTTTAGCTTTCATTATAAAAACTGTTCCACAAAAACCGCTTGTTTTTATAGGGGATGACAAAGTTAGCTTAACGTTCTCTTTTTACGTAACGAAAAACATCTGGTGCTTAAAAACAGTTGCCCCTCAATTACGTGACACTCACGCACCAAACTAGAATGCGGCGACAAGAGACTGAAGTAATATTTTATGCATTTTGGAGAAAACATCACTCTGAAATATATTTTTCCGTGTATTTAGCACAATAGCAAAGAAAACTAGACGCATCATGCCTTAACCTACCATAAACAACCCCGTGCATGTTCAGCAATTTTCATTTGTTTTAAAAATATATGGATTAATTGTTTAAACAAAAATCTGCTTTTTTACATTTTAGTGATTCAGTAAAACCGTAAATCTTTCATCGTATGTTTTTGACTCTAAAAAAAGGGGTCCAATTGCTAAAAGGCTTTCAGATTTTAGTTTTTACGTCACTGTTTAAGTCTGTTTCTCATTTGTCATAAAAGGGGAGAACAATATAGAAAACAATCGGTGTTTATTTCGGAATAGTTTAATATAGTAACGGCTGCTAAACGCTTGAACCGTCACTAGAAAATATATTACCCTACATTGCACTCAAAATTATCTGACACGTATGCCTCTAGAGTAAGTATACCAGGGTAATATGGATGCGTTTATCGCTTAGTCACTTTCTGACACGTAAATAAGCAGGTACATACGAGAGTGACGGATGCTTTATCCACATTTGACACGCGATATAAAAGCAACCATAGAACCGCTTATGTTTTAAGCCCAGTATATTATTACTGGTAACTGTACCAGCTTACATCGAAACGGCCCTACATCATACACCTCTTTCGAAGTACCTACACAGCTCGTTCACTCATCGGCGACACCCCCGCGTCACTGTCAACCCCTGCCCCGAAATGACCCGTCATGAAGCATCACCAGCGTCGTCAGCCCGATCAAATGTAATTTTTTGCCGTAACGCAATCCCAACAGACCCGCGTCAGGCAAATTGAATCTGCTACATTCCGGCAGGCTGCGACGTCGTATCAATTCTGAGCCAAATTTCATATTTACTTGATACTATATTTTTTGGTGTTGTGTGGCGGGCTAGGAGAATGGGGGATGGGATTAAAAATATTAAAGGATATTCTTACACAAATTGGCCTAGTCCCAAACGGAGCTCGAGACTTGTACAATGGGTACTAGGCAACGATAAACTTACGTAGGTTGCGTAGGTAGACATAGAAGACACCCAAGACTTAAGAGCAAAGAGTCGCGCTCATTACACTAATATTTGTCCATACCGCAAATCGAACCCGGAACTACTAGCTGCGTAGGCAGTCACTTGGTCTGTACCAACAAGACGATAATTATTTGTTCGTTAAATACGTAATTGAAGTAAATATATTTTTTTCCAAAATTTCATCTATAAAGTTTTTTATACTAATAAATAAATATCAAGGGATGATCTCGAGGGGAGGGAATCAAACCCAGGACCACTAGCTTCGTGGGCAGGGTCACTACCAACTAGGCTATCGTGTCGTTGGCAATGCAATGTGCTATAAATATAAAACGCTATGCGATATGTTTTTCTGTGGCGTCACAGGACAGCCTTAACGTGTTGTAATTTGAGCCGCTATACATTCTAAAATGGAAACTAAATCGCATGCGAAGGATCGTCACAATCAACCCCGAACTTAAGAAAACCGGCCAAGTGAGAATCGGAGTCGCACACAAAGTTTTTCGTACCATTATTTTATAGTCTGTGCCAATTGAAATGGGCAAAGATGTAAACACAACCATACGAACCAATTTACCATTGTCACTCAATACTCAGCTACTTTTAAAGATCAAGTGAGGTTAGCAATGATTTCTACACTTGATTTTTACGTTGACATTAAGTTTAAGATTAAATAACTATAAATTATACGTTATTTTAAATAAAAACACGCTTAATAAATATTAGAGGTTATATTATTATGTCAAACATTACTAACTTGTTTACATCTTATCCTTATATTTTTTTATTATTTGTTGTTATAGCAGCAATAGAAATTCACGCTCTGTGAAAATTCCAACTGTCTACCTATTACGGTTCATGAGATACAGCCCGCTGACGGACAGACGGACAGATGGATGGAAAACGGAAAAAATAATCATGTTTGCTGTATGGGAGCCCCACTTAAATATTTATTTTATTGTGTTTTTAGTTGTTGTTGTTATAGCGGCAACAGAAATACATCATTTGTGAACAACTTTCTAGCTATCACGGTTCATGAGATACAGTCTGGTCACAAACAGACAGACTATACGGACAGTGGAGTCTTAGTAATAGGATCCCGTTTTGACCCTTTGGGTACGGAACCCTAAAATTCGACACGCTGTTTTAAAGATCGCGTTTCTCGTGGCCGGCGCCCAAAATATGCCGATAATGACGAGTGAAACGAGGCACGACGCGTTATTATATTAGAATATTGGCACGCGACAAAAACGCGCAACGCCGCCGAGCGATATACAATGAGCGTGAATGCCTACAACGTCGCCTTGGTGAAAAGATTTTCATTTAGTCGGTTTTTGGGTTATTTGCTATGAAATAGATATAAGAGAATATATATTGAGGGCTGGAGGTGTAGATACAGTCGTCCAAATATTTTAAGGATGAATTTCTTTTACACTCATAAAACAATAAGGTCAATAAAATGCTCTCAATTCAAAGTTTCAATTACGGACAATTTAATTTGCTAGGAAGTTGTGTCTTAAATAAAAAAATCCCACTTAAGTACCTGTTTGACCACGGGTACATTTCTTTAGTTCGCTTTTAATGCTGAAAGCATTCGATTGCGGTGGTTTTTTATATGTTATGAATATGTAATTTTCGATAGAGTTTCATGTCTAATTAAGTAACAACTTTAAGTAGAGAATTTTTTCATAAGTACGTGCTGGTTTTTGTGTTTGTAGGAACGGTTGCGGAACCCTACACTGTGCATGGTCCGATATGCTTTTGCACATCTTTTTTTTTTGCAACCATTTTTTCATGCTGATTCATAATCAAAAGGGGTTTGAACACTCGACACTTTAATTTTTGTTTAAGAGTTAGTCGTGTGTTCTATATGATTTGTTTATTATTGGATAGGTACCAATAGTACCGTAAACTCGGGTTACTTTAGCCCTAGGAGGTAACATTGCCCACCCTTAAAACTATGACTATTTTAGTGGAAATCATCTTAAATTGTTAAAATACTTTTAGAACTATATAAGTAGTTTGGCCCTGATGTAACATTGAAAAGAATAATTAAATTTTAAACATGGTTTTTGGGGTGGGCAATTTTCCCCCCTAGAGCTAAAGTAACCCGAGTTTATGGTATATTATTATTTTATTCCACATTCATATAATGTTATTACTATATTATAATAGAATGTTATTCGACAAAGATTCTCGTGCCACCACATGTCAGTAGTTACTTTACAAATCTCTGTAAGCTATGGTTTCGACGCTTCTTATACATTTTAGTCGCTGGTTTTACACACGCATCTACGTTTGTATAGTAAATGACCAAAGCAGTTCCATCACAGGCTTTGTTCTCACAGTTAATAGCAACTGACTAAGCCTACTGTATGCTAGACTAGTCTAGACCGCTGCGTACGTAACATGACGGCTAGACGCTGATTGGCGATTGCATTAGGCCCGTCCGTTCGTTAGCCTAGGTCGCTGCCGACTCACTCCGTTGTAATTATGGCCGGAGGCTCGACCAAGGGCCTATAGGTACAGGTACAATTCGTAATTCCGAAGGGCCATAATTCCGAATTATCTAAGGCCCGAATTTTCGTATTTCAGAACGTAATTTTTCGATTAAAAACCCCATTTATAAAAGTACTACCTACCTACCTTAATTAAAGTTGCATGCTTTGTCACTTTCTGTCAGACGCAAATGTCACAATGACAGATAAGTCATATTTTAAGCATATTTTATCGACATTCCTTCCTTTTCTTTGCCAAAGTTAAGTAGCAAGGAGTGAAAGCCATAAAAAAATGATATTTTAACTAACTATTCTGCGGTAATGAATGTTTTATGTTTTGATATCACTCATAGTTCAAACGGAAGCTAACCTACTTATACCACCAGCATAAAGGAGAAATTAAAATCCTATTTTTTTACACCGTATTTTCCGCCTATATACATGGTGTTCGACATTGCCTCAGTTTGTTTTTATTTTCCTACTGGGAAGTTAAGAGGAGCTAAATCAGTAGCGGGTTCTAATTACAAAACGTCACAATTTTATTTTAAAATTAAGTTGTTAGTAAGTCCTGTCGTTTTACAATTAAATATTTTTCGTAATAAAGCTTACAATCACATATTATTTAAGTATATGGAATTTCACACATTTTTTTTTTAATTAAGGCATCTTTTATCACCTCTAGGCTTTCTAACCTCTGGTCTAGTTCTATTCCAATGTTTCTTTGACGCAGGCAGGAGAGCGAGAAACACTCAAATAATCTCGCAATTCTTTGTATTAGAAATTACCTTTGCGATAAACTCTATCTGGGTGAATATTCGGGCGTTTCAACCGCCGTCATTGTTGTCTTCAATATATTGACGAAAATCGTGGTAACTACCAGCGACTTTTGATGTCAAAATCAGCGGGCCCGGGGGTAGTATCCATTCCATTTAAAAAAACAAAAAAAATATTGAGTTTATCTTAAATAATATGCGAAAACAATAATGACGGCGGTTGAAACGCCGAATATTCACCCATCTGTACCCCATAGAGACCCTTCCCTTCTCTAAAACACCGTTAGACACCGTACTTTCTTTTTTATCCTGTGTTGTATTAAACATTTTTTATTCGTATTTACAATCAGACCTGGACAGCATCTTGAGCTTGAGTTTGATGTTTTCAAATGTCATGTTTCTAATTGTGAAGTGGTCACGCCGGCATCGAACCAACACTCGACTTCTGACAGTCACGTGGACAAACAGGCGAGGGCACGAACCTGGTGTTTACCCTCGATGGTGTAGAGCCGTCATTTGTATTTCATAAGTATACGTTGTATCTTACATTAAAAATGTCATATGGCTATAGATAATAAGCAGACCTAGGAATATACGGGGCAAAATTAAATGATAGTTAGGGATAGCCTATATCGATAAACTTAAGTATAGATGTTTTTCACATATACTAGTGATCGCTCCAAGTTTTGTTTGTCGAAATAAAATTTTATTGAAAGTATGCAAATGAAACAAAATAGCAACATAATTCTGGTTATTCTTTATTTTAAAATGATTTTTTAACCTTCACTCATCATCATCATATTTTTTTTACTCCTAACAAATTCTGATCGTTTATTTTAACAATAGTTAATGGGACAGTCATTCTGAAATACACAATAAGGAAAAAAAATATGATTATGAGTGAAGGTTATTAATTCCTTTTAAAATAAACAATAACGAGAATTATGTTGCTATTTTGTTTCATTTGCATACTTTAAATAAAAAAATATTTTTACAAACAAAACTTGGAGCGATCACTAGTATATGGGAAAAGCATCGATAATTGAGCTTATCGATATCGGCAATCCCTAGCTGTCATTTAATTTTGCCCCGTATATTCCAAGGTCTGATAATAAGTAACTTTTGTATCTTGTCGCTTTCGCTGTAGTTTTTAGGGTTGCGTACCCAAAGGGTGCCAACGGGACCCTATTAGTAACCCTCCACTGTCCGTCCGTCCGTAGTCCTTCCGTTCGTCTGTCTGTGAAGCAGGCTGTATCTCATGAACAGCAAAAGGTAGAGTAGAGTAGAGTAGAGTAGTAAATTTTCACAGAGTTTGTATTACTATAGTAACGACCCCTATAACAACAAATAATTAAAATAAAGAAAAAGCGAATACACGAATCGGCGTGGTATAGAACCCTTGGTGTGCGAGTCCGTCTCGCACTTGGCCGGTTTTTTTATGGTAAGTATTTAAAAAATATATAGTTGTAACCCAGTTGCAAAAACGTTCATTAGGTTAGGACTAGTGTCGCATTAGGAAACCTCCTGCCACGTTCTGCCTCTTCTGCCACTTTCTAATTTGCCAAGAAAGAAAGTGTCAGCACGCGACTCCAAGCGATTTTACATTTAGCGAGCGTCTGTTCAACAGGGCAAGAAACATTAAATGTCTTTATTTTGACCTATGATGCTTCTTGATTTGCACACTCCTAACTAATATTCGTAGTTTTTTTAAATTCATTCAGTCAGCTTTTCTTTTTGACCTAGTTTTAGGGAAATTTACGTTAAAGCCTTCTAATGTCTTTTTCTAAATTAACGGCATAGTTTAAGTTGACACTAAAATCGTCATGAATTAGAGTATTTTTGTATTAGAAGAAATTTTAGAGTCAATTCAACAAATATAAAATTTCCTATGCAGAGTTTTGCGTTCGTGTTAGCTGCGCGACATTTCCAATATCAGAGATTGGCTGTCACCAAAGTTTTATTGGTTTTCCCGCGTCTCGTCGTGATAATATGGTAAAACCATACGCTTGCATTATACTCGTATACATACGTGTATGCTTTTACACGAAAGAGAAAAGTTAATATGAAGCTGGAAAACATCTTCAAACAGGTATCATATAAGATATTTATTACCTGTTCTTCTACAACTTAAGTAAACTTATGGAAAAAACGCCGCAAAAACGTACTTTCAGACTTAGATAATTTTTACAATCGATTTTAATTGTATGGCAATGTCAATTCGTAATCTTTGATCTTTTTTATGGCAATAAGAAGGCTCATAGGCCAGAGGGGCTATTGCCTAAGCACTCGCAGTCGTTTCATTTTGAAAATCGAAGGCTTGTCTGCATACAAAATAAAAACACTTGTTCCACTTTTAAGTCAATTGCGATGGCGCATGGCGGTGCGTTAGGCAACAGGCGAGCAGGTTTAGCTACTCTAAGCTGATAGATTTAGACACATTCAAAACCATTAAGACGTTACATTTGCCAAGAACAGCATATAGCGGCCTTTATACGGCACAGTCTGGACCGCGGGAAACGCCACGCGCCATTCCACGCGCCAGTCCAAACCGTAGGTTTTTTACTATTTTACTTTTTACTATTGGAATGGCGCGTGGCGTTTCCCGCAGTCCGAACTTTACGTGTGCAGGCCGCTAATTCCTCGCACCCGATATTGAAACCAAAAAGAATGGTTTCATTTGCATCAACGCAAACGTGGGATCAAATAATTTCCGTTTACTACCTATAAAGCAACCAAATTTACTAAAGAAAATGGTTTAACAGAATTAAGTAAATATTAATGCTCAATTATTAAAACAAAGATTATCGATAAAGACCGTAGGTAGGATTTCGAAGATTTGGATTTCGGAGAAAATTAAAAATATAAAGGTTAATATTTCCAAACAAAAGAAAAGATATATATAGATCCCCAAGCCCTACCGTTTTAAACTATCCTTTTTAAGTAGGTCTTGAGATTGAGATTTAGACATGATTACAATACAATAGGTAAGTACATGGAAGACCGAGTGTCGCTCGGGTTGAACTTTCCTCGAAACCAAACTCATCGAAATCGTAGAGCCATTTCCGAGAACGTGATTACAAATAAAAATAAAAATATATACATAAATATATAGTATACAGATATATATTGCTCGTTTAATAGTATATAGGATTAAGCCTGAAACAGTTTGGGAGTGTTTAAAGTAATTTGGTAAGTGGATGCGTGTGAGTCTGGATCAGGGATCATCCCCTGTCACGAGGTTTGGATTTAGGCCGCGGATAGCCATATAAAATCTACACCTACCTACTCTAGACATAGATCACTAGCTATTAAATTGCCTAACCTTCGACATTTTCCGCGTGGAATTGCTAAAAATAAAATTATTTAGATTTATATCACAAGTGACAAGGACTATCTGTGTGTTGAATTCAATTAAAATCCGATTAATCGTTTATGCAATTAAATGAAAACAACTTCTAACAGTTTCATGTATTTCTTTTGCAGGTGTATAAGCTAATAATATATCCCAACTTTATTAAATTACATCAATGTGTTAGATAAAAAAAACACCGTACACTTTTCCACTTTCTTTTCAAAGAAAATACAAGGGATTTTTAAGCTCTACGCCGTCAGTAGTTTGTGTTTAATAATGTCGGTCGAATTTAGTAGAATAGGGTCGTTAATGTCGTAATGCGCTTGAAACGATCTTAATGGCAGTTAAAGATAACTAATGAGCATAGCGTAGTATTCTTGGTTGTTGGTAACCTTGCTGTAAGCTAGCAGTTACGGGTTCGATTCTCGGTAAGGACAAATATTTATATTCTTCTAGAAATCTTGATTATCACGCAAATATTATTTTACTCCGGACAAGTTATTGCGTATTATACATTAGGCACAGCAGAGTATTCCAATTATAGTTTACGTAACGGTTGCGTAATGCTAATTACGCAGAGTCTCGTACAATACTTTATCTACACACTTATTATAAGTACTCTAAGATGGGTTCAGAACCCGAAAGGCAAATGACCAGCATTACCTTACCTGTGGTAGTAGGTGCCAGCGATGACAGCTGTAACGTAATTTTGAAATTACGTAATCGAATATTGTAAGGTAATGAGATCCAAATTTGGAACATCTTCCAAAATTAACAGCTGTCATCGCTGTCACCTACTACCACATGCAATGCTGGTCATTGCCTACGGGTTTTGAACGCATAATAGAGGACTTACGATATGAGTGTAGATAAAAATATATTCGTCATTACAAAAGGTCAAAGGTTGAATACCCCTGCCGTCGGCGTTAGCGTGCGCGCGAGTCCCACAATTACCCAATAGGCGCGCGCTGTCACCGCGCCGGCCAATCAGCGATGATGGATGAGCAGCGGTCGGCAACTGATATTAATATAACTTTATTACGATCAACTGTTGCGATTACGACACGTCCTACGAGTTTAGGGTTGACAGCTAATAAAAGGTGACGTGGCTGGTAAAGTAAGTGATGGAGCGATACTGCCGTTCAAAGCAAAAAGGCAGTATGCGCATGGACTTCATTCATACCTACGCTTATAGTGCTTTTGAACGACAGGCTAGTAACTGTAGAGAGAAGACAAACCTTAATAAAAGGCGTAATATAATTATCTGATGAATTAAAGAGAAATCAAGACTACCCGATACGAACATCGTAGATAATTATTTATATTCGTTTCTAACTTAGTCCCGTAACTTACTCTGCATAAAATTCATTGACAGCTTTTTCTGAAAAAAAATCTGCTGCATGCCAAATGCTGCGTCGGCTTTTTCAACAAGTTTTTTGCATAATTTATTCTAACCGTGTTACCATCATAGAATGTGAATAGATATTCCCAATAAATCATAGTAAGCAGGTAGCCCTAGCCTTCTTCTTTAACTAGGCAGTGACAAATGGCAGGAGGACTGATTGTTTACATTTGACGTCTAGATTATAATAATAATGGTGTGTTGTAATACTTGTAACACTACCACTAGTCAAAAACAAAGACACATACATTTCATTAAAAATATATTCAAATCATTGTATTAAAAACTTTGTGGATTTCGAAAATGTCTTGGCCAAATAGACTTTTAATAAAAGCGAGTCAGAATAAGTTGCAGCTCACTATACAAAACATGGGTACTTACTATCCGTAAATATCGCAGAAATAGGGCCTCTAAATATTCCAGGTTGCTTTAAACCTTATCGTTATCATATTTGTTTATGATACGGCCGCCTTTACTATCAAATTAATTAGAGCTACCATAACATATCAATAGCGATATGGTGGAATAGAGACCGTGACATTGTCCAAAACACCCGCTGGCAATCTATTTTCTCAACACGAACATCTATCGTCTTCACCACCTCTAACCTATAGCTATAGGTAGGTTCGAGTAGATACCCAATGTCCGTTCCGAAGCGTTTTGATTAAGTCAGTTTACATTCAACAACTTGCTTGTTTCCACACCTCGAACTTCGCCTTAGAACGGTATCACTCATTGTTGCACCAAGCCACATTAAACCTAAACTTGCTAACTAAAGGGTTTAGTTTTGCCTATGCTCTTTTCTTTGTTTTAACAAGCTACTGGCCGGTTAGATTTGACAGGTTTATCGACTCCAGGACGCATTTGAAATTGGAATGCGCGTTGCGTTGGTGTATTTTGGGTGGTATTAGTACCGTGCCAGTTAATAGGATTAGCTTCTGAGTTCTTAAGGAATTATATGAGCTGTAAAGACTATTTTAGCTTACGGTGAATTTTAGCTTACAATCAAAGGTTAGCACTAATGGGATGTTTATCCAAAACAAAATGTAGATGGCAGCATTAGCGATTAATTTCTTATAGGTAATAATGTAGGTAGGTAGAGTTAAGAGCTTCATTGTTGACCCACTATACTAACCAAAATTGAAATAATCCAGTAGGTAAGCGATTCTTCGAGGGTTCGTGTAACTTTCTTCTAACTTTATGTCACAAAAAGGGTACGTATAGTGACTGGCCAAGAGAGATGGTCTCGATGACATCTTAAGATGGATCGCTTCCTCGGCTCATTCACAAAATGTTTGTAAAAGTTGTCCCCTACCGAAAGTGTCAAATTAAACCAAATAAGTTAAAATCTAATTTTATATCCTTTTCGGGAAATAAGGCGAGAAGCGGCGACTTTGACGATAATGTTATAAAGCGTAATTTACACAATTTGTGTATTTTTAAACTGGATAAATATGTAAGCACGTCATTAACACACTTAACACTCTTGAATTGTGAAATTTTCTAGTTCGTAAACGCTTTTTGTATAAATTGTTAGCTGTTGCCCGCGACTCTGTCCGTGTAGAAGTAGTTTATAGCTACCTATTCCTTTGATAACTATTACATTTTCCGGGATTAAAAGTAGGATTTAGGTATCCCCGAAAAAAAAAAAATCAAAATCGGTTTAGTGGTTTAGCCTTGAAAGTATAACAAACAGACAGACAAAGTTACTTTCATATTTATAATATTAAGTAGGTATAGATGGTTAGAGTTTATTTAGTAATTATTTTAACATTTTAAGTGATAAAAATGTACATAATTTGATGTACTTAATGTTTATATTCCCCGGCACATACGACCTTTTTCGAGACAAATTTCGCCAGTTTGCGCGTACGCTGAACATTACCGCTTTGTATTTATTTTTCATCTCTCCTGTTCGGAAAGTTTAGTTTGAATGGGTAGATAGCCGGGTGGAAAATTGCGTTTTCATCTCTAGGGTGGAAAGTAATTTTTCTTTGATAATAAAAGCTTTTCATATACCTATCTAAACTCGGCTATACGTTAAACGACGTATTTATTACGATATAGGATCATATTAAAATCATTGTACGACTGGTAAATTTTTTTCGCAATTACAGAAAATCAACATTTGAAATTATTCCTCTGTTCTGCTGCCCGTCATAATGCCATGATAGCATAGCATGACACTTTTTTCACGTTTCGGCATGGCCATCTAGAAAATACACATACTGCCAACATTAGAAAAGTTTGATCGAGTTGGTCATGATTAAGGAGCTTATATACAACACTGGAGGTTGGAAACAAGAAATTTGACCTTTATTACGTCACGAATATCACCTCTTTCATAAAATGTGCGTGTAGTATTTTACTTTCCTCACAGTCGAAATGAAAAGTAGAGTGTCTAACTCTCACTTCGTTCGAGCGCCAGAAATATCTCTCGTGAAATGGGTCACTTTCAACCCTTGGTTATCAATGAACTATAGTAACGTTTAGCGATTTCACTTTTAATAACAAACCAAACACCTTAACATTAACAGTTCTAAATTCTAGTTGGTAATAGGGGCATTGGTGTTTTTAGCCGGTGCGAGCCCGGCAGTACCTGGGCCCTCCAATCCCAGGTCTCCGGAAGGGATTTTTACCTCTGCCCCTTTTTTTCTTAAAGTTTTTCAAGTAAAAGCAAACAAAATCAAGGACTTTTGTCTTTGGCTCCTCAGGCAATTACCAAAAAAAAACACCTTAACAACAATCACAAGAACATTGAAAATTCAAACAATTTATTTTAATTAACTTTAATACAATTCAAATGTTACTAACAACTAGGCTAACCGAATCGTCATCAAATACACTCTTCAAAAAAATACAATACGAATACTTGAATTATTTATTGGTATATGAGTGGTTTCAAATCAGTGCGAGCAGTCAAAACTGTCTAAAGGACCGTTTGTCCTATGTAAAGATCATTATGGAATATTATTCCCTAATCTCTCTAATAAATAACAATAAAAATATTACTCTGTCTCACACCACTTCCAAATACACATAAATTAGGATGTATTTAGAGTTGATGCGCGAGTTCGCGCTAAATGATGGATCGGCCGCGCATGCCCGATTGATCTTAATTTAATATTTATTTCAATCCTTTCCGTAACAATCCCACTCAAAAATAAAAGTTCAATGTTTTCTCTTTCACTCAACATAAGTCCGAATGATGATAGAAAGGGTCAGGGCGAAGTTTCAAATTGCGTCCTTAACACAATACCCCACAATACATCCTAGCACTCGATGTTGGCTCAATGTTGTATGGAAATAAAGGAGCACGTACTGAATATGTTTAGCACTTTATTTAAAGTCACGTCCTGTTTGCATAATGGGGCGAATGTAGACAGATTTCCGGTTTCCAATTCTTATACTGTTTCATCAAAGTTATTCCGTTAAGTTAAAGTTTTAACAATGCACTAGGGAATCTGTTCGTGTGTATCAAATGATCACAGAACACACTGTTTGATTATTTGTTATGTTATGTATAAACATTAAACTAAAAAAATACTTCTTGCTGCTAACACGAACGTAAGACAAAACTTTTTGAACTAAGTTACGACAGTAACTCTTTCTCAAATACTTAAAACAACAACCCTATTCGTTTAACCTAAAGCCTCGAATCTCCTATTTTGGATATATCTCAACAAAGTACCGATTATCACTTCTCGATATTTATTATTTTGCAACCTCATTGATCTCAGAAACTCTACAAAGAAATGAACGGTTCCAATATGAAATGTAATTTGAACTCCATTTAGAAACTAGCAGCTAACTCACGCTCATCTTATCTACAATTTACAGCAAATAAACTTAAATCAATCACAGATACTAAATACGATAACAAATACCAACATACTAAATCTTTTAAAAACATCTGACCAATGTCAAATGTATGAAAAAGTCTTTGAATTTTTTTAAAACGAGGGCACGGTGATGGCAATAGTAATTTTGTATAATGCCAGTAACACATGTCATACACGGAACTCGCATGTCAAGACATCGATTTCGTTATCAGTAAATCACTACAGCCCAGTTAGGAAACAGTCAACATATTCAGCCGTACAAGGCGCGGTTATCTTGTTTACGATATACATCAATCTGACTGTCGAATGCTAGCAGCTAGGGCTACCACAAATCCCAATTGCAAAATTTAATGTAACCAGCCTAGTATCCCACTTCTGGGCAAAGGTTTCTCTCTCATTTGTCCAATCTCTAGATCTCGCCGATTCTTGCCTGGATTTTTTGGTATAACAGATATGCTAGCTTGATCAAATAAAAGCCAAAAAAAAAACCAACATTTTTAAAAAATTCTACCGATGTTTTCTTTACACGCAGGGTAAATTTCCAAGTTTTAAGTATACGTAATCATTAATTACTAATTAAGTACATGGATCTTTTGTTTTGTTGGTGAACTCTCGACTCAATATTGTAAAATATTGAAGTTAATTAAATAAGAAACCACTATTATACACATATCTAACTTTAAATGTTTTCTCTTTAATGTATTTATTTATTTATGATTTATTGGAGATCCCACAGCTAACAAAACAAAATAGAAATTAAATTATATGACAAAATACCAATTTAAAGTTCTTACCGGTAGACACAAAGTATTTATACATAACCACCCTATACGTACGTATACGTGTTTATTTCCAGAAATTCCTAATGCCTTAAAATTCCACTTCTTGCATTCTGGACAAGGAAACAAATTTTCGTTATTATTTGCCTCTTCCGGGCGATTCTGGACTTATGGCAACCCTACCTGCGCCCGCGTTTGCATACAAACAGATAAATTTGTTCATCGACGCCGTTTCCGAACACACTTTAAATAAACATTCAAAACCAACGCGAACCAATCAAAACCATAACACTTCTCGATTAGGTTTCCATTGCTTTAACAAGGTCCTCGTAATACATAGTAACGTTATTTTCATAATGATATTTAAATTTCGAACGTTTTACTTTTTATTTTGTTATCATAATGTTCTGCTTCTGGACTTCATAAATAAAGGTGCATACAAATATTAACTCTACATAGTTTTGATAGAGTTGTGATTTATGAAGCAGTTGTGCACTTTTGTTATGAGAAGGCTCATATTGCACGGACGCTGTGGCTGCGTATATTTAGAACCGAACGGATGCGTGTATGAGGTGTAATATTGCAACGGCTTGTTTTGTTTTACTGGCAACATTAACGTTTTCATGTGATAGCCGGTCTAATTTTACTGCATTCGTAAAGCACTAATTATTTTAAAGTAAGTATGTGCAGCGACGCAAATTAGTCAGTGTCTGACTGGCAGCCATCTTGCCGCGTGCGACGAGTGACAGATGACAGTGTTGCCAGCTCAGCCACAGATAATAAAACACGTGGATACTTAAGATAACATCAACATTCGTTAACTGTTATTACTAGCATAAGTTTACTCAGCTCGGTAGAAAATTATTTTGATTAAATCGTGTTGTTTTGATTGGTTTGGACAGAAGACATCTCTTTCTGAAATGATTCAGAAGTCGGTGAGACATCAAAGCATAGCGAGTGGATTAATTTTCATTAAGTTATGCGAAAACTTGACAGTAAGTAGCGCAAGTTACTTCTAGTGACTTATCTCGCCTTCCACGAATTTTGTGGGATTATTCATAATTTATTATTAAAATAAATTGAAATTGATCGAACTTTCTTAAGGATTTACCGAGGTTGTAATTTTTTTGTACCTACATTATTAAGTACTATCGCATGAGCACTACTGAAATACTAAACGGTGCAGATCAAAACACACATTTTCCTACATTTGACCCAGTTCAATACAGACATTCCCACTAACCAAATCTTCCCATCATTAACTCCGGACCTGTCATCACGCACCCGCGTCCGCGTCGCCTGTCAGCATGGCCGTGTTGTCGCGTTCCTTTGTTTTGTTCGCGCGTTGAAATAATTATTATAATAATTATTAAATGTCTGCATTAAGTTATTAAAGTCAACGAGGTCGTTCGCACTTCGTTCTTAGGTCGTTAAGCTGATGTGTGAAAGCTTATTCTAGTATTTTAATGCAATTATGTTTTTTATATTATACCTCCAAATATGAAAGTTGAGGATGTTTAGGTTTTGATTTTTATTTAAATAACCCACACAATGGAGTCGTTCTTTGAATTATACACCTTGTTTCCCAGAAAATTTAGTAGAGCCTTTAAACCGTAGAAAATACGCGCATAACCACATTTTAGTGCGTGCATTCTCAATTAGGCAGCCTTATACGTTCGATCTCATCGACAGAAGCCCTGCTGCCAAATTGAGAATGCTACTACTTAAACTCGCCGGTTTGGAGCGTTCACTCGTTCACTCGTTCGACCGACCGAGCGCCGTTTCTAAGAGAATAACACTCCAGTTTATGAGACACCATTGTTTTTGAATCAGAATATGTGAATAGCGGCGCGTGATTCACATTCTGCAGAACAGATTAGCGCGTCACCGCGTCGGCGCAGGAGTGGTATTAATTGCCGCTATTTTTGGACATTTATGTCTCAAGTTTATCGTCGCGAAATTGCTTTTGCATCGTCAAATGCGTTATTTAAACACACTTTACGCTTGGTAAATAAAATGTCTGTTTAACAACACTCTTGCAAGTGTTGTGTTAAAAGGTTATCGGCCATAAATAGTTTAAAATTGCCATCTTAAGTGATTTTGCATGAAACTTGTAAACAAAACTGTAATGACACTTTTTTAGGGATTTTGATGCAGACATAACTTTACAATTTCGTTTTTGGGTCATGATTGTGATATGCATGCACTTGTGTTTAAGTATCCGTCCTATTGATTTAAGCTCCTCGTATTGACGTTCTTTTTAATCTTATAGTCACATACTCACTCAGTTCTTTTTTAACGAGGCTAGACAATTTAAAATTATAGGTACCTTTGCAAAAAAGTAAAATTTGAGAGTGCGGTGTGGTGCAGTTCGAAATGTAATCACACCATTTTTTTACTCTAATTCTGCTGCCTAATTTTAGGATTGCTAATTAAGTATTATTTTGGCCAATGATGGTAAGTGAGTGTGGCCCATAGACATTTGTATCCTCGTGACTACAAACCCAAGACTACGATCCTAAGACCGCAAAAGGGTTATCCTGAGGACTAAGAATGCCTCTATATTTCGTCGGTTGTTTTATCCCCACACCGGAACACAACAATGAGAACACTGTTGCATGGCGGTAGGTTAAAGGATAAGATGGTGGTAGCGAAGAATACTATAGTTCCACCGGTCACCACGACAAACTATTATTTGGCAAGCGATAACTAATATCAATAAATGCCACATCTCCGAAATTATTAACTTACCACCTAAAAACAGTCTACCTGCGTCCAAGTCATATACACTCCACTACACTAACCTACAGACCCATACAATTACATTATTGTTAAATATTTAAAAGAAATTAACAATGGCGACACAAAGGACGACCAAATTCTTAAGAACTAGCACAAAGACGTCAACTCAAATGCGATTTAAAATCGTCCAACAGGGCAAGCATGAGTTGAATTTCGTATTTATTCTTCGTTTTTTATCGGATATTTAATATTTCTTAGATTAATGTTTTGTTTATTTATTTCAATAATGTACATTTATTATTTCTCATTTGGAGATATAATAAATAAAAAAGAAATTTATTAAATCAGGCCATCTCGTCACTTCTCTCTTAGGCCTTTGGGCTGGATGTTCAGGCAATGGATATTTGGTGTAAATTTATTTGTTGTATTTATCATTAATCTCAAATTCGTAAATTATCTTGTGTCAGTAATGTCACCACATCTATCAATTAAATGGACGATGAGACCGGATGTCCTGTAAAGAGTTATACCTACTCGTAAAGGATATATGAACGACAAAACAAAATATTCGGGATTTAACGCGCGTTGTCCGGCAAAAAATCAAGCCTGTAAGTAAATAGGCATCTTACGGGTGAGCTCGCTTCATCGACGACAAAATCTTCGTCCTCCAAGGGTAAAAGTTAGTATAAGTACTTATAACACAGCAGTGCGTAAATCCGGCCGGCTCGTCCGTAAGTAAAATAAAACAATGGCAAGACACACCTACCACCGCGCATTGCTTACGCAGTCAAGTTAAGCTTGATTTTCGACCAAAGACGATTTTCGAGAAAAACATCACTGCTTGTGGCATCATGCTAGCCATTCGGGACGCATCGCGACAGATGCAGGGATAACGCGTGAAGTGTCGCCCGCGAGCGGATTATGACAGGGCCGTGAATTCAGCTTAAAGCGCCGCAAAAAAACAAGCGCGCGCGCCGACGAGCCGTGCCCATTATCGGACGACTTAACCCTTTTACCGCGAGAGGGAGAATTAAAGGAGAATTATTTATTTATCCTATTCAAACAAAAATTTCACAACATTACAGTAGCAATTCACTGAGATACGTAATGAATATTTTATTACCAGAGGACGCCCGCGAGTTCGTACGCGTATTAATTAATTAGTTCCCCGCTACTTTCCCTGATGCTTCCCGTTTTGGGTCGATTTTCGGAAAATCCTTTTTTAGTGCACCGCAAGATCTCAAAAGGATACCTACGTGTGCCTAATTATCTTGTCTAAGTCTCTCATAAGTTAAGGAACTTTTAGAAGTAAGTAACATTAATCTTTTTAGAAAACTGCTTTGTTAACGTAAACCTCAATAAACGCACAATTGATGTAGTTGCCAGTAACAGTAATCTCGTGTCGTAGCTAACACTGCGAACGCGCAACCCTAACAAAGAAATACTCGTACAGTAGCGTTTAAGACGTTCCTGAATGGTGCCCTAATGCGCCAATTGTTTGCCGATGCCGTGTCCCTTTGATCACAATATTGTGATGCGGCCATTGTAGCACGCCCATTGTGGACTGCTTTCATAAAGCTAGGGATGTCAACCGAGAGTAAAAACGATTTGTTTGAGTCTATGCGGGTTCATAGTTTAATTATTAAGCATTTTTTGGTTTGGGTTCAGATCAAGTGCTTTTGTTGGCAATGACAACTATGTTAAGAACAAGACTTTAAAAAAGTATCCAAAAAAAGTAAAGGTTTCCAAAAAATACTACTCTTTCAATACAGACTTAAGGACCTTTTCTCCGAGGGCGAAGTCCGCTGTTCATTATTTTTTTAAATAAAATATTGCTTTCTTTTCGAAATTGTATGTTCGAGCAAGGTACTCGTTTATAATGCAATATACCATTCGTTTTATACAAAATTTGGCCGCAATTTTGCCCTCTGCTAAAATTAGTGACATCCCTAATTTTTCGTCTAAACGCCATAGAATTTACGTGCGTCAAATTGAGTGTAAAGGAATGAAAGGAACAATTTCGGCAACTGTCAACCCGTCAAATGACGCGGCAAAAAGTGACGCGCGGCCATATTAATGCTTTCATGCAATGTCAATCTGAGAAATGGTAGGTTTCGGGGGTGTCACATTCGGGGGAGAGTTTGGAATCAAGTTTCTGGGGAAAAAATTGTTACGAACTAAATACTGTGGGAAAAATCAATTGAATTTTTCAAGCATTACCTTGATTTAGTTTTATAGTGGCTGTATTCTACATTGTTTTTACAACTATTGTTATCGTATTGTTCTTAACTCGACCGCCATTACTGTCATGTTAATAAGCTGTCTACACGTTGAAAAAAGTTGAAAAAAGACAGGAGAATTCTACTGATCACATGGTTCTACTGATGATGGTAGAATTATGTCTCAGGACTACATGGGCTTTCGACTATAGACCAGTGTCAAAGAACATCCGAATATAGCAACATTGAGTTGAATTGCAATGTGGCAACCTTTTTTGTAAATCTTAAGTTTTATTGCCTTCTAGAACATTAAGCCGATGAACATAATTGGTGCTTAGTTTTGGCTTATTGGCCACATTTAGGAGACCGCGGCCAATTAATTCTGAACTAATCCGATTGTCACACATATTTCTCATACACATACACACATACATACATATAGCCGTTTACTTAGGCACCCTTAGCTTACCATATCCCGTGGAAGTTAACTCCCAAGACTACCCCATTATTGCCGCTTTACATACATTAGAGAATCCAAGTAGTTTAGTATTGCTATTGTACGAAAAGGACGCCCTGCTTTACATAGTATATGGCTGTCCTTGTTTATTAAATATCAGCAAGTTTAACATTTAGTCAAGTCTAAAAATTGCAATTACAACGGACGCCAATTGTCATTTCCAGATGCAAAAAAATCTTTAACAACTTACTCACTACTTAATCCGAATTATTTGGATGATTGCCTTACAGTTAAAAGTTGCTGATATCTCTCTCTTTTGGGAAAATAAAAAGAACAACAAGCCATGCTGAATTGTTTTTGCTGATTTGTCATGTTTGTTAGGACACTTACGATAATTTTGCCATCAGCCTGGTTCACTGTTTTACTACTCACTGTGGCTAATCGTCAGCTTAGAAACGATTGCCGGGTTAACACATATTTGAGTAAAACGAGGGTTGATCGTCGGGTGTTAGGAGTTCTCACAGGGATTCAAATGTGCGGTCTGAGCCTAGGTCCTTGGTTGTGGTCCTACGAGTGCCAACTCTGTACTAAGTATTCTGCGTATTATGGAAAGGGTTTCATCACTTGGAAGGTTTTGGGTCGGATTTTGTTGGAATTGCTGTGAGAGATAAGGTTAATTACAATAGGATTAGAAAATTTTAGGAAAATAAACTTCTAATGTGGTATTCAAAACCCAGCGAATCCAGGGATTTACCAAACACTAAGGACTCTTGGAAAAAAAATAGATTTACACATAGCATTATTTAACAACGATATGTTGTTGCAAAACTTTATAATATGATAATTAGATGCTCTTTTTTCAGTGCGTTTTTTAGTTATTTTTAATGGCTTTCGTATTTCAGAGAATAAGTGCTGTGACATACATACAGACAGACACGGAACCTTACCATTTTGTTACGGATCCCTAAAAAGAGCCATATTCTTGACACCAAAAAATATGTTTTAAAAACTACACATACATTAAATAGTTAGTAGGTAACCTTAAAAGGCAAGCAGCCTAAAATTTAAAAAGGAAATCCCTCACTCACATAACGCATAACCATGCATCACACCTAACAACCGTACAACCCGTATTTACTAAGTAATAAAGAGTTTTTGACTCGGGCAACTCATGCTCGGCGAGTTTAACTCGAGTTACGATACATAAGATACATTTAAGGACAATTTAATATTATTATAACTCCAGGACGGGTCTCACTCGGCGCGGCGCGGTAATCAAATTAGGCGGCGGCAGTTAATGCAGGGAATTTCAGCTTAATTGGAACGTGCAATGTTAAATTATACCTACGCCTTTTATAATTAATTTTTAGACGAAGTAAAGGATGTAAATTAAGGTGAATATGGAAGCATCATTATGTGCGAAGTTAGCGGTTTGACATGTGACATGAGCCCATTGTTTCCCATATTTTTGTGGTTATAATGTAATTTTTGACATAATTATTGATATTCATATTTTTTATATTGCTGGAACCGTAAGCTTTTCAGAATTTCTTAAATATCCAATGTGTAGCTAGGATAGGCTAGGTTAGGTAAGGTAAGATTTATGAAAATCCTGAAAAAGAAACAGTTTAAAAAAATAGTTTTGACTTGTGATAAATATGACCTCAAACATATTATGACTAAAAATAATCATGGCAGACAAAATAGACCCGATACAGCTCTATATTTTTTTTGTATTATCTTCAAAAATCCAATCATAAATGCGTGTCAGTAAAGTTAATATTAAGACACGGAATTAACCTCGTCCCAAACTAAGTTCTACGCTTGAACTATGGGTACGAGATGACCGTCATCTGATGACGATTAAAATCCAATCTCCAGAAACAAATACTCGCGCTCATCACACAAATGGAATCGAACCTAGCACCTCTAGTTTCGTTAGTAGGGGCACTACCAACTTGTCTATGCTAACTGCATCGTCAATGTAAGCGAAGACACTAAAATATGACTAATATAGGGTGGGGCATGAATCTAAATGAACTTGAACCTATAAAATGTTTTGCCCAAAAGGTGTTTTAGACTAGACTAGGTTTGTGTTTGACTTTAAGCTAGGGTTCAGGCATACTTTCCATTCAGTCTGAGATACCAGTTACCCGTTGGAACTAGTATTGCTTACGATGCGTAGATAAAAGGTCAAACTATACGCATGCTCATTCGTTTATAGACACGATAGATGTTACTCAACTTAAAAGCATAAAGACACCAACAACACCTCTTCTAAAAAAATATATTATAATGCCGAACACAAATTTGATGATTTTACTGGTTTTTTTTTACAGCAAAATATTATTTTGATATATTAAAACTTTCGGGTTAGTTACTTCCGAATATAGAAGCCTATTTCTCGAAGAATATTTGGCGCTAAAATCAAGTTTAGAGAATTGGGAATATGTAAATATCTATCTATACACCTATTGCATCAAACATGTATGTATACACAAACCTTATGGTCAGTGGTATAGAGGCGAGTAGATGTATGGAACATGTACATACATATTTTTGACTTTACTGTACTTAACAAAAAAATACTTACATTTCCCAATCGCTTCGTTCGCGCAAGACCGCAGCCTTGTCACCAGGCTAACTTGCGTCGTTCAGAAGTTGTCCCCGTATCACTTGCAGCTGACAGCGGCTGTGCAGGCGCACGTACTTTATTATGTGCTACGGCTGAGCCTTTGAGTAGTGAGCAATTCGTTGCTAACTAACACTAGTTGTTCAACTGTTCAGAAACAGTTGAATAACGTTGTACAAAAGCTGGGCTACTATTCTAGGTGACAAAAACCATATCGACTTTCACCTGTTATGGTATTGATTTTAACTCGGCCGTATTACTATTGACAAGTAAAGTAAATAAGAGCTATCAAAACGTTGATAATACGATAACAAGTCAAAGACGATATGGTTTTTACCGCCTAGAGTAGAGGCCCTGAAAAACATAAAACGATACAATATAATGAAATTAATTCTTTATTCTACTGGATAAGTTCGCAACATGGGAAGCCAAAATATTAAC